>ML663565.1:14811210-15151872 GCA_007570785.1 Antilocapra americana
GCCCTTCTCCCATATCATCCCACCCTTACCCTCATCCACAAAGTCCACGAGTCTATTCTATACATCTGCGTTCCTTTTGCTGTCTCGTATGTTGGGTTCTCGTTACCGTCTTTCTAAATTCCATATATATGCGTTAATATACTGTATTGTTGTTTTTGCTTCTGGCTTACTTCACTCTGGATAATGGGCTTCAGTTTCGTCCATCTGAGTAGAATTGCTTCAAATGAATTTTTTTTTAATGCTGAGTAATATTCCATTGTGTATATGTACCACAGCTTTCTTATCCATTTGTCAGTTGATGGGCATCTAGGTTGCTTCCATGTCCTGGCTATTGTAAACTATGCAGCGATGAACATTGGGGTACACGTGGCTCTTTCAATTCTGGTTTCCTCGGTGTATATGCCCAGCAGTGGGATTGCTGGGTCATATGGCAGGTCTATTTGCAGCTTTTTAAGGAACCTCCACACTGTTTTCCATAGTGGCTGTACTAGTTTGCATTCCCACCAACAGTGTAAGAGGGTTCCCTTTTCTCCACATCCTCTCCAGCATTTATTGCTTGTAGACTTTTGGATGGCAGCCATTCTGACTGGTGTAAAGTGGTACCTCATTGTAGTTTTGATTTGCATTTCTCTGATAATGAGTGATGTTGAGCATCTTTTCATGTGTTTGTTAGCCATTTTTATATCTTCCTTGGAGAAATGTCTGTTAAGTTCTTTGGCCCACTTTTTAATTGGGTTGTTTATTTTTCTAGAATGGAGCTGCAGGAGTTGTTTGTAAATTTTTGAGATTAATTGTTTGTCTGTTGCTTCATTGGCTATTATTTTCTCCCATTCTGAAGGCTGTCTTTTCACCTTGCTTATAGTTTCCTTTGTTGTGCAAAAGCTTTTAATTTTAATTAGGTCCCATTTGTTTATTCGTGTTTTTATTTCCAATATTCTGGGAGGTGGGTCATGGAGTATCCCGCTTTGGATTATAGCAGAGAGTGTTTTGCCTATGTTATCCTCTAGGAGTTTTATAGTTTCTGGTCTTATGCTTAGATCTTTGATCCATTTTGAGTTTATCTTTGTGTATGGTGTTAGAAAGTGATCTAGTTTCATTCTTTTACAAGTGGCTGTCCAGTTTTCCCAGCACCACTTGTTAAAGAGGTTGTCTTTTCTCCATTGTATATTCTTGCCTCCTTTGTCAAAGATAAGGTGTCCATAGATGCGTGGATTTATCTCTGGGCTTTCTATTCTGTTCCATTGATCTATGTTTCTGTCTTTGTGCCAGTACCATACTGTCTTAATGACTGTGGATTTGTAGTATAGCCTAAAGTCCGGTAGGTTGATTCCGCCCATTCCATTCTTCTTTCTGAAGATTGCTTTGGCTATACGAGGTTTTTTGTATTTCCATACAAATTGAGAAATTATTTGTTCTAATTCTTTGAAAAAGACCTCTGGTAGCTTGATAGGAATTGCATTGAATCTATAGATTGCTTTGGGTAGTATACTCATTTTCACTATATTGATTCTTCCAATCCACGAACACGGCACATTTCTCCATCTGTTTGTGTCCTCCTTGATTTCTTTCATCAGTGTTTTATAGTTTTCTATATACAAGTCTTTTGATTCTTTAGGTAGAAATACTCCTAAGTATTTTATTCTTTTTGTTTCGATGGTGAATGGAATTGTTTCCTTAATTTCTCTTTCTGATTTCTCACTGTTAGTGTATAGGAATGCCAGGGATTTCTGTGTGTTGATTTTATATCCTGAAACTTTGCTATATTCACTGATTAGCTCTAGTAATTTTCTCGTAGAGTCTTTAGGGTTTTCAATATAGAGGATCATGTCATCTGCAAACAGAGAGAGTTTTACTTCTTCTTTTCCAATCTGGATTCCTTTGATTTCTTTATCTGCTCTGATTGCTGTGGCCAAGACTTCCAAGACTATGTTGAAAAGTAGTGGTGAGAGTGGGCACCCTTGTCTTGTTCCTGATTTCAGGGGGAATGCTTCCAGCTTTTCACCATTGAGGATAATGTTTGCTGTGGGTTTGTCATATATAGCTTTTATTATGTTGAGGTATGTTCCTTCTATTCCTACTTTTTGGAGGGTTTTTATCATAAATGGATGTTGAATTTTGTCAAAGGCTTTCTCTGCATCTATTGAGATAATCATGTGATTTTTATTTTTCGATTTGTTAATGTGGTGTATTACATTGATTGATTTACGAATATTGAAGAATCCTTGCATTCCTGGGATAAAGCCTACTTGATCATGATGTATGATCTTTTTGATGTGTTGTTGGATTCTATTTGCTAGAATTTTGTTGAGGATTTTTGCATCTAAGTTCATCAGTGATATTGGCCTGTAGTTTTCTTTTTTTGTGGCATCTTTGTCGGGTTTTGGAATTAGGGTGATGGTGGCCTCATAGAATGAGTTTGGAAGTTTACCTTCCTCTGCAATTTTCTGGAAGAGTTTGAGTAGAATAGGTGTTAGCTCTTCTCTAAATTTTTGGTAGAATTCAGCTGTGAAGCCATCTGGTCCTGGGCTTTTGTTTTTTGGAAGATTTCTGATTACGGTTTCAATTTCCGTGCTTGTGATGGGTCTATTAATATTATCTATCTCTTCCTGGTTTAGTCTTGGAAAGTTGTACTTTTCTAGGAATTTGTCCATTTCATCCAGGTTGTCCAGTTTATTTGCATATAGTTGCTGATAATAGTCTCTTATGATCCTTTGTATTTCTGTGTTTTCTGTTGTGATCTCTCCGTTTTCATTTCTAATTCTGTTGATTTGGTTCTTCTCCCTTTGTTTCTTGATGAGTCTGGCTAACGGTTTGTCAATTTTATTTATCTTCTCAAAGAACCAGCTTTTGGCTTGGTTGATTTTTGCTATGGTCACTTTTGTTTCCTTTGCATTTATTTCTGCCCTGATCTTTAAGATTTCTTTCCTTCTACTAGACCTGGGCTTCTGCATCTCTTCCTTTTCTAGTTGCTTTAGGTGTAAAGTAAGGTCATTTATTTGATTTTTTTCTTGTTTCCTGAGGTGAGCTTGTATTGCTATGAACTTTCCCCTTAGCATTGCTTTCACAGTGTCCCATAGGTTTTGGGCTGTTGTGTTTTCATTTTCATTCATTTCCATGCATAACTGAATTTCAGTTTTGATTTCTTCTGTGATTTGTTGGTTATTCAGCAGTGTGTTGTTGAGCCTCCATATGTTGGAAGTTTTGAAAGGTTTTCTCCTGTAGTTGATATCTAATCTCACTGCATTGTGGTCAGAAAAGATGCTTGGGATGATTTCAATATTTTTGAATTTACCAAGGCTAGATTTATGGCCCAGGATGTGATCTATCCTGGAGAAGGTCCCGTGTGCACTTGAGAAAAAGGTGAAATTCCTTGTTTTGGGGTGGAATGACCTATAGATATCAATTAGGTCTAGTTGGTCTATTGTTTCATTTAAAGTTTGAATTTCCTTGTTACTTTTCTGTCTAGTTGATCTATCCATTGGTGTGAGTGGTGTATTAAAGTCTCCCACTATTATTGTGTTGTTGTTGATTTCCCCTTTCATACTTGTTAGCATTTGCCTTACATATTGTGGAGCTCCTATGTTAGGTGCATAAATATTTATAATTGTTATTTCTTCTTCCTGGATTGATCCTTTGATCATTATGTAATGTCCATCCTTATCTCTTTTCACTGCCTTTATTTTAAGGTCTACTTTATCAGATATGAGTATTGCCACTCCTGCTTTCTTTTGGTCTTTATTTGCATCGAATATCTTTTTCCAGCCTTTAACTTTCAGTCTATATGTGTCCCTAGGTGTGAGGTGGGTCTCTTGTAGACAACATATATAGGGATCTTGTTTCTGTATCCAATCGGCCAATCTTTGTCTTTTGGTTGGGGCATTCAGCCCGTTTACATTTAAGGTAATTATTGATAAGTATGATCCCGTTGCCATTTATTTTATTGTTTTGGGTTCCAGATTATCTATCTCATCCGTGTTTCCTATCTAGGCAAGTTCCTTTAGCATTCGTTGGAGGGCTGGTTTGGTGTTACTGAATTCTCTCAGTTTCTGCTTGTCTGAGAAAATTTTGAATTCTCCTTCAAATTTGAATGAGATCCTTGCTGGGTACAGTAATCGGGGTTGTAGATTGTTTTCTTCCATGACTTTAAGAATGCTCTGCCATTCCCTTCTGGCCTGAAGCATTTCTATTGAGAGATCAGCTGTTATCCTTATGGGATTCCCCTTGTGAGTTATTTTTTGCTTCTCCCTTGATGCTTTTAATATTTGGTCTTTGTATTTGATATTTGTTAATTTGATTAATATGTGTCTTGGGGTGTTCCGTTTGGGGTTCATTCTATTTGGGATTCTCTGTGTTTCTTGGACCTGAGTGGCTATTTGCTTCCCCAATTTAGGGAAATTTTTAACAATTATCTCTTCAAGAATTTTCTGATGGTCTTTCTTTTTGTCTTCTTCTTCTGGGACTCCTATGATTCGAATATTGGTGTGTTTAATATTGTCCCAGAGGTCTCTAAGATTGTCCTCATTTCTTTTAATTCTTTTTTCATTTTTCCTTTCTGTTTCATTTATTTCTGCCATTCTGTCTTCTACCTCACTTATCCTGTCTTCTATCTCTGTTATTCTACTGTTGGTTCCCTCCAGGGTGTTTTTGATCTCATTTATTGCATTATTTATTGTATTTTGACTCTTTTTCATTTCTTCTAAGTCCTTGTTAAAGCTTACCTGCATCTTCTCAATCCTTGCCTGCAGGTTATTGAACTGCAGCTCCAACTTATTTTCCAGGTTTTGGATCATATTCACTATCCTTATTCGGAATTCTTTGTCAGGTAGACATCCTATCTCTTCGTCTTTTGTTTGGTCTAGGGGGTATTTATCCTGTTCCTTTACTTGCTGGGTATTTCTCTGCTTTTTCATCTTGTTTATCTTGCTGTTATCCTGAATTTTTATATAATATTATTACATAAGCATTTCCCCATATGATTATACATTCTTCCTAAGTATAATTTGCAGTAGGTATACTCTCTTTTTGTAGAACTATCATAATTTGTATCATTCACCTTTTATCTTTATAAACAATAAACAACTGTTTTACAAATAATCCTTTAGATTGCTCCAAACTTTGCAGAATGATAAAACACTGCGATGGGCAGTCTTCATCTATAAAACTTTTCGTGTATTGTATATAAGTATATATTTTTAAGACAGAGTCCTATAAGTGGAATTATTTTTTTAAAGTGTACAAGCAAAAAAAAAACAAAAAACCCAACCCTGTGTTATATATGGGAGCAGATACCTTGAAGACGAAAGGAATCAAAGGTTAGTGTGAAGAGAAGTTGACCTTTCTTTGTCCAGAGCTTGGCCATAGGCTCCTACTTTCTTAGTTCTGTTACAAAATTTGTGAAGATAAGGTATGACATTAGAGTGCACCCTCTTCCTTAATAGGATACTTTCCAGGATAAGGCCAGTCGTTGAAGTCTTGCTGATCAGGAGAAAAATTTGTCACACGAAGACAGATTTTAGGTTTTATTCTGTTTTCTGTAGACATTTATTGAGCTGTCATTTGGAAATGGTTTTCCTATATTATCCTTTAATCCTTAGCAACGAGGTAGATTCTTTTATTATTCTCAGCTTACAAATGAGAGAACCAAGGCTTATAGGTAAGTAGGTAGTAACGTCAAGATTAGAATCCAGACAGTGTGTCTATCTCCAGTGTGTATGGTACTGCCTCCCGGCAACAGCAGAAGAACGTTTCTACTTAAATGTTTATCTGACTGATAGAAGCAACAGATGCTGTCGGAATTCAGAGAAGGGATACGTGAGTGTGAACTGGAGTGGACAAGGAAGGCTTCGGCACGCAGCATCCTCCTGTTTGGTTGGACTGGGACTTCTTTAGACATCACATCAGATTTCTCTGGCAGTTTCATCTCCCACCATCCTTATCTTGCAAAGTGAATTGATAAAGTGCAAAGTGAATTCACAGACACTGTGTTCCTGAAGTGAAGCTAGCTCAGCCTTCAGGCTCAGTATGTGTTTGATGAGAAAGAATTCTCCTTGGCTAGTCATGCATGGCGTGAAGTCAGCTAGAGATCAGAACACTGCTGCCTCTGTGGTGAAGGGAAATAGGAACCTTGAGCGTCACGACTCTAGTTAAAGACTTAACCAAAAGGAACACTTTGTGCCGAGTACAAAGTAGGGCATTTTCATCTAGGTTTGTTTTCTGTCATTGTTGTGGCTTCTGGGAAACTGCAGGAGCAGACAGCCAAGAGTCATAAACGGTGATCAGATAATGCAACCCTTTCCTAGTAAATGGGAGGTCAAGAGGTTAGAAATAACAGCATTCATGTTATCATCTCTGTGTTACAGACTGTAATTCAGAGACTAGAACCAATATGGGAACTCCTCAGCAGAACAGTGAAATTCTCTATTCACTGTAGAGAATATGAATTTTTGCATTTTACTGAAAATGTTGTTGTTCAGTCACTAAGTCATGTTCAACTCTTTGCAACCCCAAGGACTGCAGCATGCCAGGCTTCCCTGTCCTTCACTGTCTCTCGGAATTTGCTCAAACTCATGTCCATTGAGTTGATGATGCCAGCCAACTGGGAACTCACTATGTAATGAATTTTTTGAACCAGAACCAAATCTATAAACTGTGATGTACTCGTCCAACCAAATCAGGACTTAATTGTCAGTCATTTATTCAAACAAAAACATAGAATGACTGCTTCTCTGTTAAAATGCTGAGCACTGGCTGGCTCAGGAAAAAGGACTAGCCCCTGGCCTCAAAGTCTTCAGAGTTGACTAGAGCTTCAGACAGAGTGTCACTGCAGCCAGGGGCTGATGTTGGTAATGTCATCCATGGACACCACCTATGGCCTGGCCCTTACTTGCCGATCTCTCTACCTGGTCCCCTCCCTTGGTGTGGCAAGGGGCCAGAACCTGGAGGAACTCTGCTCTCTCTACCACCCACTCCCACTTGCTGTGTTGTTCCCCCTTCCCCAAACCCAAAGATTTTCCTGTGAAAATTATCCCAATTGCACCTACATTTAAAATGCATTTTGTTTTATTTACTTTTAAAAGTCTGTGTGTTTGGTTGTGCCGGGTCCTTGCTGCCGCTCGTGGACCTTCTCCGGTCGTGGTGAGTGGAGGCCACTCTTGGCTGCAGTGCGCACGGTGGCTTCTCTTGCTGCATGGGCGCGGGTGCTAGGTGCCTACAGGCTTAGTAGTTTGGCACAGGGGCTTAGCTGCTCTGGGGCATGTGGAGTCTTCCTGGATCAGGAATCGAACCCTTCATTGGCAGGCAGATTCTTACCCACTCGGGAAGTCCTAAAATACATTTTACATTAATGTTTTAATTTTGAGATAATTATGCAGTCACATGTAGTTATAGGAATAATACAGAGAGATCCCGGGTACCTTTTACCTAGTTTCCTTAAAAGTAACATCTTTCGTAGAATTAGTACTACAAATACCGTGGCAGCATTGAAGCAGTTCACAACCTTCAACAGACTTTTTTCAGTTTTGCTTGTGTAATTGATCGTTGAACAACACAGATTTGAGCTGCATGGGTCGACTAATACACAGATTTTTTTTTCAGTGAACACATTCCATACTATACTTGCAGTTGGTTAAATCCAAGAATGTGGAACTATGGATATTGAGGGTTGACTATGGGAGCATCTGTGGGTTTTGGTATCTGCAGTGGGTCCTGGAACCAATGCCCCATGGATGCTGAGGGACAATTCTGTGTGTGTGTATGTTTAGTTCTCTGCAGTTTTATCACATGAATGAGTACTGTCTGCCACTACAGTCAAGATGCAGAAGACTTCCATCATCACAGGATCCCTGGTGTTGCCTTTTTATCATTCTGTTCACCTCCTCCGGCATCCCTCTTCCTCCCCACCCAGTTCCTAATCCTCAGCAATCACCAGTCTTGTTTCCATTTCTATGATTTTGTCATTTCAAGAACGCTACGTGAATGAAATCATCATGTGGTATGTAACCTTTGGAAGATTAGCTTTTCTCATTCAGCATAATTCCCTCAGCACTCACCCAAGTTGCTGTATATCATTTGTGTGTACTATTTTCTTGCTAAGTAGTATTTCATAGTGTAAATGTCCCACACTATGTTGAACCATTTATCTGCTGAAGGCCATCCAGGCCATTTCTACTTTTGGGCTTTTATGAATAAAGCTACTATGAACATTTTTGTGTAGGTTTTAATGTGAACATATGTTTTCTTCTCCCTGGGATAAATGACTTAAGAGTGTAATTGCTGAGTCATATGGTATTTGCATGTTTAGTTTTATAGAAAAATGCCAAATTATTTTCCAGCGAGATTGTATCATTTTACATTCTTGCCAGAAATGTATGAATTATTTAGTTTCTCCATATCCTTGCCAGAATGTAGTGGTATCGCTATTTTTTATTGTTACCAATCTGATAGGTTCTTATAAGTATGTTGTGATGTCTCAACTGAGGTTGTAATTTACATTTCCCTAATGGCTGATAACACTGAACATCTCTTTTCATGTGTGACCTACTATCTGTATATCTTCCTTGATAAAATATCTATTCATGTCTTTTGCCCATTTTTCAGTTCAGTTGAGTTCAGTTTAGTCACTCAGTCATGTCTGACTTTTTGTGACCCCATGAACTACAGCATGCCAGGCTTCTCTGTCCATCATCAACTCCCAGAGCTTGCTCAAACTCATTTTCATCGAGTCGGTGATGCCATCCAACCATCTCATCCTCTGTTGTCCCCTTGTCCTCCTGCCCTCAATCTTTCCCAGCATCAGGGTCTTTTTAGTGAGTCAGTTCTTTGCATCAGGTGGCCAAAGTATTGGAGCCTCAGCTTCAGCATCAGTCCTTCCAATGAATTCAGGACTGATTTTCTTTAGGAATGACCGGTTTGATCTCCTTGCAGTCCAAGGAACTCTCAAGAATCTTCTCCAACGCCACATTTCAAAAGCATCAATTCTTTGGCACTCTTCTTTCTTTATGGTCCAACTCTCACATCCATACATGCCCGCTGCTGCTGCTGAGTCACTTCAGTCGTGTCCGACTCTGTGTGACCCCAGAGACGGCAGCCCAGCAGGCGTCCCTGTCCCTGGGATTCTCCAGGCAAGAACACTGGAGTGGGGTGCCATTGCCTTCTCCACATCCATACATGACTGCTGGAAAAACCATAGCTTTGACTAGACAGACCTTTGCTGGCAAAGTAATGTCTCTGCTTTTTAATTTTCTGTGTAGGTTGGTCATAGCTTTTCTTCCAAGGAATGAGTGTCTTTTAATTTCATGGCTGCAGTTACCATCTGCAGTGATTTTGGAGTCCAAGAAAATAAACTTTCTCACTTTCTATTGTTTCCCTATCTATTTGCCATGAAGTGATGGGACCAGATGCCATGATCTTAGATTTTAAATGTAGAGTTTTAAACCATAGTTTTCACTCTCCTCTTTTACTTTCATCAAGAGGCTCTTTATAGTTTCTCTTCACTTTCTGCCATAAGGGTGGTGCCGTCTGCATATCTGAGGTTATTGATATTTCTCCCAGCAATGTTGATTCCAGCTTGTGCTTCATCCAGTCCAGCGTTGCTCATGATGTACTCTGCATATAAGTTAAACAAGCAGGGTGACAATATATAGCCTTGACATACTCCTCTCTCAATTTAGAACCAGTCCGTTGTTCCATGTCTGGTTCTCACTGTTGCTTCTTGACCCATATACAGATTTCTCAGGAGGCAGGTCAGGTGGTCTGGTATTCCCATCTCTTGAAGAATTTTCCACAGTTTGTTGTGATGCAGAGAATCAAAGGCTTTAGTGTAGTCAATGAAGCAGAAATAGATGCTTTCCTGGAATTCTCTTGCTTTTTCTATGATCCAACAGATGTTGGTAATTTGACTTCTGGTTCCTCTGCCTTTTTAAAATCCAGTTGGATTGTTAATATTTTTTAGTGCTGAGTTTTGAGAGTTCTTTATATATTCTGGATACTAATCCAACTAATTTGTTGCATTTGTGGTTTTACAAATATTTCTCCCCATCTGTATTCTTCCTTTCATCCTCTTAACAAGGTTTTTACAAAGCAAAAGTTTTTCATTTTGATGAGATAAAATACATTTTTGTACTTCTTAATATAGCTTCGTATCTTCAGGGAAGATAAATGTTAGGAATCAGTTTCTTGAACACTTGAAATCTCCATGTAGAATCTTGTTTAAGATTCATTGCTCTTAGCAGTGAAGACACGGACAAGGAAAACCAACTTATGGACAAGGGTGAGGGAGAAGAGGGAGAGGGCGAGATGAATGGGAAGAGTAGCATGGATACATATACACTAACATATGTAAATAGATAGCAATGGGAACTCGCTGTATGACTCAGGGAACACAAACTGGGGCTCTGTAATATCGTCGAGGGGTGAGAACGGGCAGGAGGTGGGGGGTAGATTCAGGAGGGAGAGGACACATGTACATCCATGGCTAATTCATGTTGATGTATGACAGAAGTCAAACCAACATTGTAAAGCAATCATTAGTCAATTAAAAAATTTAAAAAAGATTCATTGCTCTTAAGAAATCAGTAGCATGAAATTGTTAAAAAAAAAAAAAAAAGGAAACTTAGAAGGCAAGTTCACAAGCCGGTAAAGTTTGAATCTTTTTACTTTCCTGTTTTTATCAAAATCTTGCCAAGTGGAAGTTATGGGTTCTGTGCCAGATGATTGCTAATGCTAAATAAATAGCAGCAATTGTTTTCTTACCAGTCATATAGAACATGCTATCTTGAAAATTAAATATAAACATTAAGAGTGGTCATTTCCAGTTGGCTGTAAATCAGGTGGTTAAAATTAGAGATTTATATTTGTATCAGCCCTGGAAGCGTCTGGTCTGGGGTATAAACAAGTTATATGTATGTATTTTTTATATATATCAGCATGCATTCACCTTAAGCTATTTGAATAAATTTTAAAAATCTGATTTATTCTTCTCTTTCTACTCTCTGTCCTTAAATCCTTAGGCGAAAAGCTTGCTGTACTTTTTGTCCTACATATTTTCCCTGGAGAAGGAAACGTCCCTCTACCATTAAATAAAAATATTATGTGAAAGGAAATACATTTTCCTTTACTTTATAAGAGGCTTACATTTTCATTTTTAAAGTCACTTTCCTTTATGTTTATTTCCTTCTCCCTGCTGTAGTGACATGAAGTCTAACATACCTAAGCAATTGAGTTTCAGTAGGAGATGACTTTTTCCCTTTGCTCCACCACTGTACCAAGGATATAACTATCTTTGCATAGCCTTTCAGGATTGGACCATGTCTTCCTTTTTTTTTTTAATTAAAAAATAAAATTTTATTTATTTATTTTTGGTTCTGCTGGGTCTTTCTTGATGCACACAGGCTTTCTCTAGTTGCAGCGAGTGGGGACTTCTCTCTAGTTATGGTGTGCAGGCTTCTCATTGCAGTGGCTTCTCTTATCATGGAGCATGGGTTCTAGGTGCATGGGCTCAGCAGTTGTGGTGCACGACCTTAGTTGCCACCCAGCATATGTGTTCTTAGTTCGACCAAGGATCGAACTTGTGTCCCGTGCATTGACAGGCAGATACTTAACCACTGGACCACCAGGGACGTCCCTCTTATTCATTTTTATATCCTCAGCACCAGGAACAGAGCTCATCACATCAAAGATGCTCAATAAGGAATCGCAGCATTCACAGATTTCAGTAACTACTTAGTATATGAAAATTAGTAACACTCATTGTTCAGCACATTTTCATCCTTATAATATTGTTCATTCCAACCCCTGGAGGGCAAAAGCTACCTTTTGCTTACCTCTTACCCATTTTTAAAAGCCTAGTGCTGGGAAAATAACTAGGCATTTGATAAATGTTGAATCTACCCATTCACTCAGCAAGTATGCACTGAATACGTGACACTATGTTAGGAGCCAGGACTACACATCCTTACCTAGAAGGCATCATCTTTCCCTTCAAGTAACCTATAATCCAGTTAGGGGAGGGCACATACAAAACACCACACAAAATGTTTAAGTAACGTGATAAGATAACTTTTGTGTTCACACTAGAGGTATAGACTGTAATTAGTCCAAGAGTCTAGGAGGTCATCTGGCATGGGCTGACCAAGGAAGGCTCCATTAGTGGCCTGATGAAAACGGTGTCCCCGCTAGAATTCTCTGCTCACCCTTCCTCTATCTGTGTTGTCCTTAGTTCCTGCTTTCTCTTGAAATGCCACCCTTCCCACTGTCTTCCGTCTACCCAGACCCAGCATTAAATGTTGCATTAGGGTTTTAAAAACTGGTTTAAGTAAAAAGAGAAATGCCTTGCCTCATATAGCCAGAAAGGAAGGGAGGATCTACCACATGTGGTGGATCGTCTGCCATGATGGCCCCCAACGATTCTCCCATCCCTGTGTGTGTGTACTGCTCCAGTCAAGAGTGGATGCTACTTCTCCTCCCCTTGAGCCTGGTCTGGGCTTTTGACTCCTCCTAACCAATAGAATGTGACAGAAGGGCTACTCTGCCAGCTCCAGGTTAGCTCTTAAGAGGCTTGGCACCATTCATTTTCGATCTCTTGAAAACCACTCACCATGTAAATAAGTCCAGCTATCCCAATAGAGAGAGGGGAGCCCTGGAAGAAGGGAGACTATGAAATACAGAACTATTTTGCTTGAATATATAAACATATATAAATTGAGATAAAGGCCTGGCCAGCCCCAGGTATTCCAGCCACCCCGATTCCTCTTGGTGCTGACAGGTGAGTGAAGCCATCTTGGATACTCCAGCTCCAGCCAGTATCACAAGGAGCAGAGAAAAGCCAAACTCTGCAGACTTGCTCAAAATGCAGACTCATAAGCAAATGAACGGTAGTTGTTGTAAGCCGGTATATCTTAGGATGACTGTCATGTCGCAGTAGATAGTGGAAAAAGCCGGATTCAGTGCTCTAACAATTCAGCAGTGAGTCTTTCTCCTTTCATGGCTATTTCCCTCGGGGAGGAAGTTGTCTTTGTACCTCTACCACATACAGCAGGAATGCCCACCACGGCAGCAGGCTTATATTTTACCAGCTGAACCTGGTGCCAGCTTGACGGGCTCAGTTCTTTCCCAGCAGTTACAGCAGACTTCTCAGGGGAGACTCTGACTGGGTCGCGAGCCTCTTTCTGTGCAAGTCGAAGCAACTCTGATTGGCCAAGTCTGGATCACGTGCCTCTTCCTGGAGACAGAGGTCCTCCGTGCTCAGCCCCACCTAAATTACTTGAATTGAGAGTGGGGATGGGATGGATCCCAAAAGAAAAATCCAGGTACTATTAATATTTTGAGACTAAGAGGCTGGATGCTGGGGCAGGCAGAAACAACAAATATGTACTATGAGAACCAGGTACAATCCTATCTTTTTTATGAAGACTTTTCTCACTGTTTTACACTATTCCGGCTCGAATGACCCAGTTCACTACTTTCCTGCTGAGAACATGCTGCGTTATTGTGCCTTACACTTTGGAAATAAATTCTTAGTTTACACCCTAGATTTTGTACCTTTATTTTCCCTATTGTTCTGATTGCATTTGCTACTTTAAAGGTGCGATTTAAAAAAAAAAAATTAGTTACCTTTTGCAGAGAGAGGCTTTTGGAGGCTGTTATCAGAGGCACAGATAATACTTCTGTTGAAGAAAAAATGTGTGTTCTCTCTCTCTCTTTCTCCCTGAGTCTGACAAAACCTTAGGCATTGCCTGCAAAAGAAGGCACATGGTCTATTTTCCCCATGGGTCCTAATTCCAAATAAGAGAGCCAATGGTGATCCACACAGCTTGTTTTCTTTCTTTCCTGGGGCGCTTTCTCTTGTGCTATTTAATTTGGGCTTTTAAAAACATTATTTTGTGTGAGAGCCCAGTAGAGCAGCTTTTGGGCAACTGGCTTATGAAATAAATCAAAATGATCTAAAAAAGAACATCCTCTGTTAATTGAAATTGAAGTGAGCCTAATATAGTTTTAATTCATTCTTTTTGTGGAGGATCAGCGTTTCTTTCCAGAATGGAGTTCTTCTAAGCAACACTAAGACAGTAATAGAAACTGAAAATAGCTGCCTGCTGTCACACTAACCAAAGCCCAACCTTGGCTTGTCAGAGCCCTTACTAAGGTCTGGCCTCTGTAAAGTCACACACAGATACATTTACACACACATGTGCATGCATACACCTGATCAGTATAATTTCTACAGTCCTAGGTACCTAAAAAAGAGGCATCAGGCAAATGAGGGGGGAAACGCAGAGACAGACTCTTACAGACTTCAGAATGGATCTTTATAAGATTACATTGGCATAAACACAATAATAACTGTCTTGCGTTTATATCAAGATTTATACTTGTAAAGTGTTATTCAGTTCAGCTCAGTCACTCAGTCACGTCCAACTCTTTGCGACCCCATGAATGCAGCACGCCAGGCCTCCCTGTCCATCACCAACTCCCAGAGTTCACCCAAATTCAGTCCATTGAGTTGGTGATGCCATCCAGCCATCTCATCCTTTGTCATCCCCTTCTCCTCCTGCCCTCAATCTTTCCCAGCATCAGAGTCTTTTCCAATGATTCAGCTCTTTGCATCATGTGGCCAAAGTATTGGAGTTTCAGCTTCAACATCCGTCCTTCCAATGAACACCCAGGACTGATCTCCTTTAGGATGGACTAGTTGGATCTCCTTGCAGTCCAAGGGACTCTCAAGAGTCTTCTCCAACACCACAGCTCAAAAGCATCAATTCTTTGGCGCTTATTACATTTGTGTATATGAGTAGATACTCCACTGTTGACTTAAATCCAGGATTAAGGATGCCATTATCACATCTTTTGAGTCTTTGTTATCTTTAGAATATTAAATTATTATGAAATATTGTGTATATGTGTAGGCATGAAAACATCTAGTATACCAATTGCCATTCAGTAAATATGGCATTATTTATAATCTTGTTTCCCTTTCCTCTTGAATCCTTCTTTATCTCCACACTAGAGGTAAATACTCTCCTGAAATTTGTGTATATCGTGCTGTTAAATTCTCTTAATAGCTTAGCTATATATCTTTGTTCTCCTAAAAATGCCATTTATTCTTCCTATTTCAACTTTACTTGAATAGAATCTCAACAGGCAGTTTTATGTGGTTTGCTTTTTTTTGTTTCTCAGTATTGTTGATGAAATTCATCTATATTGATTATTTTTAGCTCATTTTGTTTGTGGCTTGTCTTTTCACTTTATTTTTTTTTTTCACGAGCAGGAAATTTTAAACAGTGTAGTTGAATCTTTGCGGTTTATGCTTTTTGTGAACTACTTTTTATGACTTGAGATCAGAATGATACTCTTCCACTTTCTTTCGGCAGTTTTGAAAATTGTATTTTCTCCTTTAGGTCTTTAATGTTTCTGATACTGATTTTTGTGTATGCCTTGAGGTAGGGATCATTTTTTTTTTTCCTCCCAAGTGAAAAGGCAGAGCATTTGCTTAGAAAATTTCAGATATTCCCATCTTTCTCAGAATTAAACTCAAAGTTCTTAAAATGGTCTAAATTACCCTATACAACCTGGTCCTTTGAAATGTTTCTGATTTCATCTACTGTTGTTCCAGGCAATACTGGCCTCCTTGCTCTTCCTGAACACTCCCAAATATTCCTGCTTTGGGGACTTTATTAATACTTGCTGTTCCTTCCCTCAACAGTCTTCAGACATCTACGTGGCTAGCTCCCTTTCTTCCTAGATCTCTTCTCAGATGTTACCTTATCATGGAGGCCTTCTGTGGCCATCCTTGCTAAGATCATACACACACTCACATTTGAGGTCTCTCTTCTCTGTTTTGGAATAACTCACCTGAAAAACTCTCTGGGACTGGTGTAGTTGTTTCCTATATGGGGGATATTTTAAAATGTTGATTTAACTTTTGAATGATTTTAGGACTCTATGGGGTTTTCTGTTTCTTAAGTCAGTTTTGATAAATTTGTCCTCTTCATTAAATATATATATATATATATATATACATATATATATATATCCTTGCCCTTTTTTAGAACTTTTTATAATATACTGGGGTAAGGCCAATTAACAATGTTATGATAGTTTCAGGTAAACAGTGATGGGACTCAGCCATACATGTGTATGTATCCATTCTCCCTCAAACCCCCTCCAATAAAAGATGTTTTATTTCACTTTTTAAAT
Source organism: Antilocapra americana (assembly GCA_007570785.1). Classification (NCBI taxonomy): domain Eukaryota; kingdom Metazoa; phylum Chordata; class Mammalia; order Artiodactyla; family Antilocapridae; genus Antilocapra; species Antilocapra americana. Next base: position 14,827,399 of record ML663565.1, read on the forward strand.
AGTCAATATATGCACACAATTCAAGCATTCAAGTTCAAAAAGCATATATAGTGAGAAATAAACCTTCATCCGTTCCTTCTAGCTACCTAGTTCCCATCTCGTGCCATCAGTTTCCTGTCTATTTCTCTAGTTTCATGTTAATTCTCTCCCAAATATGCTATGCATATTTAACCATATATATATAGTTTCTATATAAATGGTGGAATACTATATTTATATTATTCTGCACATTCCTTTTTTCACTAACCAGATATGTTAGAGATATTTCTGTAGCTATACATTGAGAGCTGCCATTCTATTACAGGTACCTAACACTCCACTAGATGCCTGTATTGTAATTTACTTAATCTCCTTCTGAAGGACATTGAAGTTGTTCTCAATTTTTGCGGTAGCCTTCTAGCCAGTGTCCCTTACCCATCTTTAATCAGTGCATCTCACAGCTATTATATATTTCTTCTTCTTTAATTTCCATCCTGATATTGTCTTGTCCCCTTTCAGAGCCCTCCAGCAGCTGCCCAATATCCAAGAAAAGGGCTGAACTAATTAGCCTTGAAGTAGAGCCCGGCGCCACAGGGTCGCCGCCTACTTTTTCCATCCAGTCTTTATGTTCCTGAAGAGACTCCCTAAACTGATAGCTTGAGGTTTTCCAAATGTACCTTTGTTTTTGGGCTTCCCAGGTGGCGCTGGTGGTGAAGAACCCATCTGCCAGTGTAGGTAGGGGCAAGAGATGCGAGTTCCATCTATAGGTGGGGAAGACCGCCTGGAGGAAGGCATGGCAACCCACTCCGGTATTCTTGCCTGGAGAACCCCATGGACAGAGGAGCCTGGTGGTCTCCAGTCCATAGTGGTTGCTCACGGCTGGACATGACTTAGCATGCACCTTTGTTTTTATGCTCAGGATTTTTCTTCTGCCTGCACTTCCCTTCCCCTTCAGCCCTTTGAAGGAGAGGATCACAATCCTCCTCCTTCTGGGCTGGTAAGGTCTCACTGTAACTCTTCTCCGGAGCACCTACACTTTCAGTATTTCAACTCATTCTCCCACTGGTACACCGTTTATAACCAGACGAGGTGTTTTCACTGTCTCCTCTAGACTCCATATTCCTTGTGGGGAGGAACTCTTCACTCGAAATAGGGAACACTAAAATGAAAAGATGTATCTTGATTTTCAAGTAGTTTCCTACATAAGGGTGAGCCAGACTTGCCAAATAAAAATACATAACACTGTAGATGGTTGTTTAAGAACTGTAGTCTTTGCTCAGTGGAACCAGAAGAAAAACATGAGCTCTTAGAAACCTCAGAAGCGAATAACTCTGATTCCTACCGCAGGGCCTAGCACGATGCCCCATAAGTGCCTGTTGAATAGGAGTAATGTGAAAGGAAGCATTAAAGGCATGCCTCCACATCTTGACCAAAATCCATCTTTTATCGAGTAAGTCACCAAACAGTGGAGATGCCACTCGTCACTTGAGGGCAAAGAGGGCAGTGTGGAAGGAAGCAGGTGGAAGGAAGCAGGCGGAATCAAGTTTAAGCAAGCAAGGGAGGCAGAGGCGAGGCACCCGGAGAGGGTCTCGGGCGGGCGGGGCGCGCGGGGGGCGCGGCGCAGACGGAGGGGGCGGAGACTCTCGCGTCCCTGCCCCGCCTCCCCGCCCTCCCGGCTCCGCGGCGGCGGCGCAGGGCGGCCGCGCGGGGCTGGGCTGCAGCTGCCGGAGCCCGCACCGCCCCCTGCCCGAGGCTCCCCCGGCGAGCCCGAGCCCGAGCCCGAGCACGCCGGCAGCTCGCGGCGCGGCGGCCCTGGACCCCGGGAAAGTTCCCGGAGCCGGCGCCGAGATGCCCGGCAGCGACACGGCGCTCACCGTGGACCGGACCTATTCCGACCCGGGCCGGCACCACCACTGCAAGAGGAGGGTGAGGGTCGCGGTCGGCGTGGCGGTGGGGCGCCCTCCGAGGGGCGAGGCTGGGGGGCTTGGGCCCCCGCGGGAACGGCCTCGCCCTGCGCGTCTCGCCGGCCCCCTCCCTCCCCTGCGGCTCGGAGCCCGCACTTCCCTGCACCTTTCGGGCTGACGGGGACGGGAAGGGGGGCGTGGGAGCGCGGCCCGCGCTTCCGAGACCTCGGGGGCCCCTCCGCGGGGAGCAGCGCCGAGCCCGGGCCGGCCGCCGCTCGTCGGTCCCGGCGTGCCGGGCTGCCCCCGACGCCCGGCGCGCCGCCGCCCTCTCCGCCGGAGCGCTCGCCGCGCGGGGCCAGGCGCGAGGGGATCCCGCCGCCCGCGTCGCCGCGGCCCCGGAGTTCGGCCTCCCCGCTGCCTAAGCTCAGGTGCGGCCGCCGCGCCTCCCCAGCCGTCGGGGCTGCCGGGCTCGGGGCTGTGCGCGCCCGGAGCGCGGACGGGCGGCCGACCCCGCTTCCCGGCTTCCCGAGGCCGCTCCTCCGGGCTCTGCCCCAGTGAAAAGTCAGTCTTGCGCGCTGCCTGTGCAGAGTTTCTGGTCGTGAGGAGCAGGCGCCCTCTCCATTGTTTGCTGTGTAATTTGCTGTTGCTGATTTTGGCTGTGGGCGAAAATAGCTTTTCCGAGTGAGCAGCGGAGACGAGCCGTGTAGTGCTCGAACGGGGAGGGAGGCCTCAGCCCGCGCGCCGGTCTCTCGGGAGAGAGGAAGCCTCACCTGCCTTGGGGATCGCTTCGCTCTCTTAGGGATGTTTGATCGTCCAGGTTGAACGCTTGGCTCTCCCCTTGACTGTTTGAACTGCCATTTAGAACTGCGCCTCCTCCGCCTGGCATTTGTTCTGGCGAGGATTGCCTGAAGGTGTTCTTTGCGCCAACTGCTCTCTTGCACGGTCTTAGTCGTTGAGTGCCAGCCTCTCTGCTCAGAAGTTCAGGAGGTAGGATCGTGCTCGCATCTGTTGATCAGTTTAACAAAATGATCTAATTTTTTTTCGGATTAAGTACATTTAGTGGAGTAATACTTACCTCCAGCATCCAGTCCGCACTCCCCTCCCCACAAAAGAATTCTCCCTCTCTTTTTCTGCACTTTCTTAAAAGTTCCATAACAGTTTGTAACGAAAATAACTAGAAACTCCATTTGAAAGAAAATATTGATAATAAAACATCTTTGGTTACCTTAAGTTAGAAGTTTGTTGAGGGACGGCTGCTGACTAATACACTGTTACTGCGAAGGAAGATGGTCTTTTTCCGATGCCTTTGTAATCAGGGGGATGTGTGGTCCACAGTGTTTTAGTTGACGGAAGACACTTCAGGTTTGAAAAAAGTGTGGAAGCTGGGTTTCTCTTGTCACAACTGTGATAGTCTTCGTGCAAACAACAGGATTAGTAATGTTTGAGGGAGGGATGGCTCATTGTGAACCCATTTAAGCAATTTGGCAAAAGCACACGGAACTTTCCAAAACTCAGCTCTTTTTAGCTTAACTACTGAGATGGAAAGTGGCAAAGCAGATGTGTAAGTCAGCGACAGACTTTATCTCTGCTGTATCTGCTGCTGTTCCATTTCCACACCCATCTTTCCTGTTAAAGCAGGGGAACCGTTTGTGAATGGGGTTTCTTATTTTATTTAAAATTCTGTTGAGTGTGTTAAAGTACTACATTGTTAGCATGGAGACACCTGGTTTTTATATAGACCATATATTAAAACTGAGTTAGGCTTATATATACTGATTAGTCTAAATTAGCTTATAGAGGGCAAATGAAATCTGGTAAGGACTGGAGGAAATCAAATTGAGGAAGGCTAGAACTTCAGTGGACAGTGATCCCAAGTTCTACAGCAAAGACCTTTACTCAGGTGGGGCTAATATAATTTTGGTCTGCCCTGAAGGCTGCCATAGGCTGCTATAATGAAGGCCAGGTGGAAGCAATTTTCCCTTGCAGAAAGCATCCCATTAGATGATTTTAACTCCTGTTTTGTGGTACTCACTTGAATGTAGCTATAAAAATGTATTTTCTTCACATTCAGAAAGTATGTGATGCTGAGGGAAACCTCAAGAAACAATGATACTTAATTTCTTGATGTCACCTTTGCCTTGACAATAAATCTTCTAGTATAGGATTCATTTATTTATTTTTCGATGGGAATATAGTTGCTTTACAGTGTTCGTTTCTGCTGTGCAGCAAAGTGAATTGACTATATGTTTACCTGTATCCCCTCTCTTTTGGATTTCCTTCCCATTTAGGTCACCAGAGAGCACTGAGTAGAGTTCCCTGTGCCGTACAGTAAGGTTCTAATATAGGATTTAAAAAGAACCTTTTTGTGGACTTATTTGGTAAATCAGCTCCCCTAAAAACATTATAATGATAAATGGAGGTGTGTGTGAGGAGCTGATTAACCTTTCAGAGTTAAGAAGTTTCCCTCTGGGTAGGGGCTAAGACTCAGTGAGATCAAGATCTTGTTTACCAAATGGTCACTTTCTCTGTTCAGAATTGATACCCTGTTGAGAGACAGAAAATAGACATCTTGCCTGCTGAGCTTGTTTAAGCCTTTGAGACTGGAATAATAATGAGGCGGTGTACTGTTTTAACAGGGCACAAGTCTATTTTTACAGCCAGGTGGATTAACCTAAATTCCTCCCCCCCCCACCCCACTGGGTGAAAAGTAATGTAACTGATGAATTCTGTGATTGTCTCTAAGCTGACAAGTCAGGGTCATTCACATTTTTAAACTTCATCTGGGTAAAACTCAGAAATGGTACATGTTAAAACTCGCTGCATATTATATCCCTTTATTTTAAAAGAGCGTACATAATTAGAATCTTACTTTTTTTTTCATGCCCTAGATAGTTAAAGCCTATTATCTATTTAAGAATATAGGCAGTCTGCTTTCTATACAGTAACTGGTTTTTATTAATTATGTCTGAATCAAATTTTTGTCAGTTCTAATTTGAAGTGTCCTAAAATGCCATCTTTAGCCACTGGGGTCTAGTGCCGAACAGCTGTGGCTCTGGAAGCAGAAGACTTGGATCATAGCTGGCTCTTCACACTTCCCAACTGGGTGACTGCTGGGGCAGGCTCTAACCTTTCCAAGCCTCCAGTTGCCCATGTATAAAAGGTGATGATAATCCCCACTTTGGGGAGTGATTGTGAGTCTTCAAGAAGAGAATTTGTAAAAACAGTGGTTGTATATACTCAGTAGTAGCTGTTTTACTCCATGTGTGAAATAAATATTTTTTTTTCCCCTTATGCTGTAGGTCCACTGATCAGAACTGTTAGTTATCTGGAGTGCCTGCCTTCCCCCCAGATCTCTGACATTTCTCTGGAATCCTTTCCTTCTTCCCGTGTTCCACAGACATCCCACCTTAGTTTAGCCACTTACGACCTCGGGAGGAGAGAGCTGGTGCTTCAGCTTCCTCATTACTCTCTGATGTCATCAACTTCTATTCCATCCTGCCTGCACAGACCAGACTGTTCCGTCTACAGAACCGCTTTCATGCGGCTAGCCCGCAGAAGACAGATCCTGTGCTAGTGAGTGCTGCTTACTAAACACTCGACCTTGGACCTTAGAGTTATCCTAGGTCTTAGCTTCCTCTTCCCCACCGTCGAGGTGTTGTGAGTCATAAATGAGTCATGTCTATAAAATGTCAGGTACACAGTAAGACTCAATAGATGATAGCCAGTTTTTGTTATTACTACGTGAGACATGAGTTTGAGCAAGCTCCAGGAGTTGGTGATGGGCAGGGAAACCTGGCGTGCTGCAGTCCATGGGGTTGCAAAGAGTCTGACATGACTGAGCGACTGAAAGGAACTGAAATACATATTCATAAGCTTGAGAATGGAAAGACTGCTGATTTTGTGAATAACATAGAGACTTTTCGTGGACTTTTAGCATGTGGTACCTTCCTACATTGCATGTTCCTCATCAATTGATTGCTTACATGTTTATGAACTGTAGACACTGGCCCTGTGAGAGCAAGACGCTTCATTCAAATATTTCTGAGCATCTTCTCTGTGCTCGCTGCTGTTCTAGGCATCAGCAATGTATGGGTGATGAAGCAGATAGTCTGGCCTCTCTGGAAATACAGTATTTAGTGAATGTGTCTTTTTTATCCTTGTAGTCCCAGGAAATACCCTTCTCTTTTATAGGAGGAAGTGATGATAGTAAGTACAAGTCTCTAGTTTCTGAAGTAAAACCTGTGTTGGGCATGGTTGCCACCTGTAATACACCTTTAAACCTCTGAGATTTGGAAATAGATCCAGAATTGCATGATGAGTAATGGCCAGAGGCAGTCAGAGAGAGAGGAAGATGTCAGAGCCCTTCTCACTATGGAAATGATTGGGCAGTGATGTAATAAGTTGATGATTGCATGCTTGCTTCCTGAACAGGAACCAGAGTGAGTGGAAACAGACTTTTTCTGTAGGTGACACTCACCTGGTAAAGGGGTAACCTGAGTGAGTGGTCTGTGAGTACAATTTTTAATCAGTGGTTTGTTTTATCCTAAAGAGTTAATTAAAGGAACGGGGAGTAGATGGATGTGTGAGTCGCTTATCTTCAGCGTAGCATGAATGAATTGATGTGGTGTGTGTTTTTTGAGCGATGCTTTTCTGTGGGCTCACTGGTTCTCCCTTTAGAGGAGAGCGAATTGCCAGCCTCCAACAACACGCCCGCTTGTCACATCTGCTGTGGAATACCAAGACAGCTGCTCCCAAGTTGGATCACAGGATGTGTTTGCTTCAGACCCACTGCCTAAATTTCCAGGTCTGCCATTAAGGTCAGAAAGGAGCCTCGTGCTTCTGGGTGGACATTGCCCAGGTCTTGACTTAGGAGAGGCTGCTAGGTCAAACCCAGCTTGACTTTGTTTCAGCCCTGCTGTTTTTTTTGTTTAATTGTGTTTTTGTGTTTTCAGTGGAGCGTGATGGGGGGAGCGGTTAGAGAGAAGAGAACCATGAATCACTGTACTGTGAATCAGAGTGAGGACTTCACATTCCTCAGAAAAGGAACATAGGGATATGTGATCTATGCATAATCCAGCTGCTTCCACTGACTTGGGGGAGGGCGATGCTGCTTGAAGGAGAATGTAGTGTCTGTGTCGATTATTCCTCTATAAGAAGGCAAAAAGAATGCAAATAAAGAGAAGAATGCAGCAGCAGTGATAATAGCCAATAGATACCAGTTCCTTACTATATACCAGGTGCCAATATTAAACACTTCAGATACACTCCTTAATCCTCAAGAAATCTTATTTATAGTTCCATTTTACAAATGGGGGAGTTAAGACCAGGTAGGTTAGGTGATTTGTCCAAGGCCTGTGGCTGTGGGAAATAGTAGAGCTAGGGTTTGATGAATCCAGATCTAATTCTAGAGCTTGCATTTGAGCCACTTCCAAATCTCCTGCCTCTGAGCTGAGTGCAGGAGAGCAGTTCTGTCTTAAGAAACCTGCTCAGTGCTTGGGGATGAATGTGCTGAACTTCTGCTGGGGGCCGCCAAACTGCCCACTCGAGGTTGTTAGGAAACTGCGCATTGCTGGTGCTCTGCAGGTGGTTGTTGGTTCCCAGTAAGCATTGGGTGGGTGAACAATTTAGTGATCATTCGTAAACTTCTTATAATGCCTAGGGTGTCAGAATTTTCACAGTAGTTGGGGACATCTTCAAGGCTGTTGAATAAGCTTACAACTTAAAGACATTGTGAAAGAATCAGATTCTTCCTGGTGTGTTTTCTCCGGAGGATGAGCAGTGGAAGGGCAGAACAAGGGTGGTTTCTTCTTGTGATAGTTGAGTCACACTCTGGCCTCCTAGGACCTCTCTGTAGGACTCAAGGTTCACTAGGCGGGCATATCCTTCTAATCCTTAAGGCAGAGGTTGGAAAGTTAGACTTAAAGATTTCACCATGTTAGAACTGGAAGAGAATTCAGACATTAACTCCACATCATTCTGTTTATACTTTGCAAAAATAAATCCAACCAGACTGTAATCATATAGAATGAATACAAACTAATTAAGAACTAACTGTTATATCAGCTCCTGTCTTAGAAGAGAATTTCTTAAAAGAAAGCTACTTAAAACACTTTTCAAAGTAAAGTGAAGTCGCTCAGTTGTATCCAACTCTTTGCGACCCCATGGACCCTAGCCTACCAGGCTCCTCTGTCCATCATGGGATTTTCCAGGCAAAAGTACTGGAGTAGGTTGCCATTTCCTTCTCCAGGGGGATCTTCCCGACCCAGGGTTCGAATTCAGGACTCCCACATTGTAGGCAGATGCTTCTACCGTCTGAGCCACCAGGGAAGTCCTTAAAACACTTTTAATACCATACTAATTGCTGAATCATGTGATAAACATCTCAAAATTGAACTTGATGACAATTTTAATTATTTTCAGTAGAGAATTCATTGATGAACAGATTTAAAATTTTGTGATTTGGGAGTGAAAAAAGTGATTTTGAATAATTTAGTATTAGGCCATTATGCTTCTGAATTTATTTCCAGATTTCTGGTGGGATTGGAGTGAATAGGAGGGGTAACAATTCATGTATTAAACTACTTAGCTGTATTGGATCTGCTGTGACTGTTTTAAAATTATCTTTTCTGGGGCTTCCTGTGTGATTCAGTGGTTAAGACTCTGCCTTCCATTGGAGCCGCACAGGTTCAATCTCTGGTCAGGAAACTAAGGTCCCACGTGCTGTCAGGTGTGACTAAAATTTTTTTTTTTTAATCTTTTCTGAGATCCCTTTTATGGTCTTTTTTTTTTTTTCTTTCCAAAATAAAATTTTGTGATGTGAGTTCATCTTTGTCTTGACCTTCTACCTGTTGGGAAAGGGTATTGGGGAAAAACATGTACCAGATGCAAAAGTCACGAAATACATCATGTACGGATTTAACTTAGAATTTCAACCCCGGTCTTTTGTCACCTCTGAAGCTCGCTGTTCCTGTGAGTCTCTTTTGAGAGCATCTTCCAGCACCCTTTGTCTTTGGCATATATAATTTCCATACAACACAGCCCCTAAACACAAACCAGCACCTTCATCAGCTTCTTAGCCTAAGAAACAGTCATGCACTGGCACCCTGGGGGAAGCCAGGGGTGGGGTCTGTCACCTTTGGGGAGCTGGCACGTCTATCCTGAGGGGCATGCCTCCCTGTGTGAAAGTGTGTGTGCTTCCTGGCTCATGTGCTGACCTCAGAGCTCAGCCTAGGTGTGGCTTAATTACATAGTATGTTTCTACCCTTCCCTGGTGGCTCAGATGGTAAAGAGTCTGCCTGGGATGCAGGAGACCCTGTTTCAGTCCCTGGTTGGGAAGATCCCTTGGAAAAGAAAATGGCAACCCACTCCAGTATTCTTGCCTGGAAAATCCTTGGACAGAGGGGCCCGGTGGGCTACAGTTTGTGGGTCACAAAGAGTGGGAAACCCCTGAGCAACTTTCACTTTCGTATTTCTGCTTTCATGTTTCTACGTAGATGTTCCGCAGGCACCTCAAAGTCTGTGTGTTAAACTTAATTTGTTCTCTCAAACTGCCCCCCTCACCCCCACAATTCCTGATGAATACTTTTCCCAGACAGCCAATCCCCAAGCTGGATGCTGGGGAAGCCCCCTCAATCAGCCCCCTTACCCACCACTTCCAGTGGTTTGCTTCCTAAATTTTCTCAACCACCTTTTCCTCTTTATCCCCCAACACCACTCCCTCAATTTGCTTCCAGATTTGAGGGCTGGAGTGAAGGGCTCAGAGTCTGGAGTCAACCTGGAGCGTCAGCTCCTCCCCCTGCCTGCTCGTGTGAACGTGTGAACGCGGTGAGACGTGGGGTTGGCAGGTCCATCGCAGTGTGCTGTTCTGACACTGAGTCATCCTTTGTCTGCTGCAGAGTTCCCCAGACCTCGCTCATTCCCACACCTCCTACGCAGACCACCAGCACCTTTATTTATTTAGTATTTCTAAATCAGTTTGGGCTTCCCTGGTACCTCAGTGGTAAAGAATCCACCACTGCCAGTGCTGGAGATGCAGGTTTGATCCCTGGGGGAAGAAGATCCCCTGGAAAAGGAAATGGCAGCCCACTCCATTATTCCTGCCTGGAGAATCCCAAGGACAGAGGAGCCAAGGGGGCTACAGTCCGTGGGGTCGCAAAGAGTCAGACACAACTGGGCAACTGAAAAAACAACAGCAGTGTTAACTACTCGAGGTGAATATCTTCTGGGCCTCTGAGGCCTCTGCACCAGATGAAAAAGGGGAGCTTTGTAAAGGGGCTGTTAGCGAAGAACCCAGACTCTCTCCCAGCCTCAAGCAGCTGCGTTGGGTTGAGGATTGTTTTCAAGGAACTAACTCACTCTCTGTGATTCTGTGTGTATTTAATGCTTTCAATTTTGTCCACCTAAAATGATTCAGAATCATTTAGGAAAACACTGGTCTTAATGTGTCATCTCTCTTCCTTTATGAAACGGTTAAGACCTTTGGTCTTAAAAATGCTGAGAGATTTTTTTTCTTCTCATGGATTGCAAAAATTTAAATAATTGAATGTTTGGGATGAACAAAAGCGCACTCTGGTGAGTTGAAGGCAGCCTTGTTGGGATAGGAATGCTTGGGAGAGGTTGGGAAATTGAGAGTTGTGTTCCAGGCTGCCTTTCTAGTCTTCTGATGACCTGAGAAAAACTGAGACAGTGGAGGGTGTGGGGCTAAAGAGTGGAACATCCAAAAGATACAGATTCTTTGGGAATTTCAGGCAGGGACAGAAAGATGGGTGGAGAAGAAATTTAAGCTCTGTGTTTTTCTGAAGTAAAGTTGAAACTAATTAAGCTGTATCTGTAAGCTTGTTGTAAGGAAATTAAACGATGCCTTGAGCTGCAGCCTTTCTCAGAAATTTTGATGTGAGCACTTGTCCAGAAATAAAGTCTGTCCTTAGTGAAAGCTGTACTTTGACACCTGGATATATTTACTCCTGTGTGTGCAACTGTGTGTTAGGACAGAAATTCTCTCCTTTTTTTCTGTCTTTTGTAAAGATTTTGTGATAATCCAGAAGACTTGGGACTCGACTTCAGATAGTCAGTAGTATACTATTTTAATCTCACTAATTGGAACAGGTGGCCTTGATTTGAGACTGAACACTAGTTGGCATAGATTTTAATTTATCTGAAAATATAAGGGCCATTCAGTAAGAGCTGTTCAGGCTGTGTGTTGGCATCAGGGATGGTGCTTGAAAGCTTCAACCATTAAGAGCACAGAAGACAGGAAGGTTGTAGAAACGCAGCGGAATAGTTTGCTGCTTTGACTCCATCCTTAAATGTTGGGTGAAGAACTAGTAAAGGATCGTGGTTAAGGGAAGCATGTCCAGGTGCTTGAGACATCTGCTTGTAAATATTTCTCCAAGCGAGGACAGTGTGTCGAGTAGATCCTCTGAGTCCAGTACGCAAGATAGCATGTTTCGAGAGGACTTCATGCTGTCCCTGTGGTTCTGGAGGTCTTAGCAGGTGTGAGGTGAAGGGGTGGGCCTGGGTGACTCAGCTTACTGGAAGCGCTCCAGTTGAGATGCCCTAAGACGTCTCTCATGAAGTCACACATGGTCTCCAGATCTTGAACTTCTCCAGCTGGACCCCTGCTTGGTTTTTACAGTAACTGTGCACGTCACTGAGTGTCTTGTCAAGATTTTACTTTAAATCCTTCAGCAGGACAAACTCCCAGCCTGTCACCCGAGCCTCTTCATCTGACCTTTGTCTTTTATGCCCTCTTGACCCTTGAGCCCTGGTCTCTGTTCTTTGTGGGCTCCCCTGCCTCCCCTCTCTGCCTGTGAGCACTTGCTCCATCTTCTCACATGGGGCTAGTTATGTCCTTTTTATCCAGACATGGAGTGTGGTACATACTTGGGACATGTAAATACTGACCACATAAGTGGATGTGGGTATGCTGTGAAATTGCTCTGCGGGACTTAAGCTGGAAAACATATTCTACTCTTGATCTTTATCAATGCAGATTAAGCGATCTTGTTATAATTGCTATACAGGATTCCAGTCTATGGGTATTCCATAATTTATTTAACTGTTTCCTTATTAAAGGAAACATGTATGGCTCTCAGTCTTTAATTACTATAGGCACCTCACTCACCGCACTGGGGCATGCTTCTTTTTGCACACATGAAGAATATATGAAAGTCACTCAGTTGTGTTCGACTCTTTGCAACCCCATGGACTGTATAGTCCATGGAATTCTCTAGGCAAGAATACTAGAGTGGGTAGCCTTTCCCTTCTCCAGGGGATCTTCCCAACCCAGGGATCAAACCCAGGTCTTCTGCATTGCAGGCGGATTCTTTACCAGATGAGCCACAGGGGAAGCCCAAGAATACTGGAGTGGGTAGCCTATCCCTTCACCAGTGGATCTTCCATTTGTAAGCTAAATTCTTAAACGTGGGTTTGCTCATCAAAGGGTGTGTGCCTTTTAAGTTGTGGTATTGTGAAACTGAACACTGTACTTGTGTCAAACAGTAGGAGCTGAAGGTACGGTAGAGAGTGAAACTGTTAGTTTATGTAACCATCAATATATGAACACACTTCAGCTCACATCTTTCTGACACATAGTGTATTGCAAGGTTTTTTGATGCTTGCTAATCTAGTAGGTGAAAACTGGTACCTCATTTTAATTTATATGTTTCCTGACATGAATGAGATTACCTGTATTTTTAAATATTTTGAAATAATTTTTTAAAAAATTTTCTTTACTTTATTGTGTTGGTTTTGCCATACAATGACATGAAGCCACCATGGGTTTACATATGCTCCCCCTCCAGAACCCCCCTCCCTCCCGACTCCCTCCCCCTGGGACATCTCGGTGCACCAGCCCTGAGCATCAACCCTGGGCTGGCGATTGATTTCACATATGATAATTAACATGTTTCAATGCCATTCTCCCATATCATCCTACCCTTGCCCTCTTGAAATAATTTTAGATGCAGAGGAAGTTGCAAAAATTAGTACAGAGGTGTCCATTTACCCTCTCCCACCACCTAGATTTTCCCAATGGTTACATCTTATGTAATTATAGTACAATGTGTTAATCATTTTATACACTTAAAAACATTTCTCTTTATTGTAAATTACCTGTTTATATATTCTGGTCATTCATTTATTGGGTTATTAATCTCAAATTGATTGGTAGAAGTTTGTACTTATTAAATTAGGTTGTTGTTTTTTTATCTGTTAATTTTCTACTGTCATGTGACAAATTACTGCAAATCTAGCAACTTACAGCGACACCCATTTACCATCACACAGTTTCCATGAGCCAAGATGTCAGGCCCAGCTTACCGGCATCTCTTCTTGTAAGTTTCGTCAGCCTAAACTCGAGGTGTCAGCCAGGATTACAGTCTTGCCTGAGGCTTGGAATCCTTTTCTAAGCTTGTTTGTTGTTTACCAAGTTAAGTTCTTTGCATTGTAGGACTGAGGCCCTCAGCCCTCACAGGTTGCCTGGCTGCCTTCTGTTCCCTGCCGTGTGGCCCTCTCTACAGCACGGTAGTTTACTTCTTCAAGGCCAGCAGACGAGGATCTCTGTCACATCATCTCTAGAGACCTGATAGGCCAGGCCCACTCAGTCATTCCACCTTTTGATGAACTAAAGTCAGCTAATTAGGGACCTTAATTATATCTGCAAAATTCTTTTGTCCTTGACAAATAATGTAGCCTAATCATGAGGGTAAAACCCCATCTTACAAGACTTGTTCACACACAAGGAGAGGTTATCATACAAGGTGTATCCACCAGTGAGTAGGAGTCTTGGGGTCTCAGAATTCTGCCTTCCACACTGACTTAATGATACATTGTGTGTATATATAGACGTAGCATGTAGCAAACATGGAATATATATTAATCAGACTTTGCCATGAAGAAATTTAAAAATTTTAGTGCTTATTAAAGGTTTGTATCATTCTTAAAATGGTCTTTTAAATGACTCTTTAAAAAACCATAAACACCATGGTGTTTTACAATATGTTTTATTATTTTTCTTTTTATATATTTTAATCTTTGATCCAGTTAGAATTGGATCCTCTTTAAGATGTCTGCACATAAATGCCATAGTTATTCCTGCACCATTTTTTGCAGTTACTTCTCTTTAAAAATACACTGCTGTCCATATGTATAGTTTCATTTTCATGAATTTCTTTCTCTGGTTGTAAATGTATTGAATCAAAGGTTATGTTTTTGGTTCATCTTTTTCTGGATTGATATCCTCCCTCCCCTACTCCTCCTCCCTGCAAAGCAAGCATTTTGAAATGAGAATTTTGAGAACTCCAGCTCATGTATTTAGAAACTTTCAACAGGCATATTTCCAGTATCACTTATGGTAAGGAAAGACCAAAAGGTAAAACAGAGGAGATGGTAAAGTTTGTCATTAAAAATAAAAATTTGCTTTCAACTCTTTTGAACTAGATGTTACCTCTCAACAAGTTCTATTTAATGTAAAATCTTGGAGAAGGAAATTGCAACCCACTCCACTATTCTTGCGTGGAGAATTCCATGGACAGAGGAGCCTGGTGGGCTACGGTTCATGGGGTCACAAAGAGTCAGACACGACTGATCAACTAACACTTTGATTTGTCCTTCCATATGTTTGCAAAAGCTGTTACAATATAAAGAATATGTATTATTGCTGCCTTAATCATTGGGGTCCACCATCTTAGCTCCAGAGATGAAAGAACAGGAATAACTCTCAGCAGACTACTTTCAAGCTCAGGACAGCTCGGTCCTCTCCTTAGGGAATCTCTATAGCTCCTTTGTGCTGTCCTCGGCACTAGGAATTTAAGTTGGTTTGTGACTCATGTTAACATAATAAAACAAGATTTCGTGTTTGTAGGTAATAAGGTGTTGCTGTATTTGGCTTAATTACCCATATTTGTAAGTTACTCCTGTGGCTTGCTAAATATCACTAGATATTTAGCGGCTGTTCTGTGCACCAAAGTTAATTACCGAGATGTTCACGTGGGTTACAGTGCATGTGTCTGACACAGAGGGGAGTTGAAACTGTTTGTTGTACCCAGAAATTAGCACTTAACATTTCATAAGCTGACCCATGAGTGTATTATAATGGTGAAACGAGGATGCTTTTATTACATGTGTTTTCATTTGGGAAAGCCACTGTGCTGACTTAAGCAAATTGTCAAGTAGTATTTCTTTTATAAAGCCAGCCAAAGTTTACCTCATGTGCTAGCAGTTTAGAGGTACTCACTGATTCGGCATCATCTGCTGGATATGTGGGTGCCAAAATTAAAGTGAGAGTCTCCTTCATTCAAGCGGCTCCTTCATGTACTGTTACCACCATGGGAGCCGTGAGGGCTCTCAGTTTATACCAAATCGTTGTCTGTGTTAGTACCCAGACATGCTCCTACTGTTTGGGTAGGTGGGAGCGCATTAAATTCTGTTGAGAAATTTAACTAGCACGTTGGCAATTTAAAATGATCTAATAACACAAAAGTTTTTAAAGTCCTCAGGGCTCAAATTAGACTCTATGTATAAAGAAAGAATTAAAAGGAGAGCTCTTCAGCTTTATGTTGTTCAAGGATGGTTTTGCTGAGCCTACCATTTCCACAGACATTTTTTTGAAACTTTTCTTTGGGCAAATAAGAGATGAATGAAATAATCATATATTTATATGGTTTCCTTTAAATTAATGTTGATGCCTTCTCAGCCTTCATTTTTTAAAATTGTTTGTTGCACATTTGGGGTGATTTTAATGATAACTGATTTGTTTAATAAGAATAATACATATACAGTTGAAAAGAGATATTAAATCTGTACACAAAGATTATGTTTTCTGATACTTTGAACATTTCAGAAATCAGTTACTTTGTTAGTAAATAATTTCCCCCCTCTTTTGCTGCCCTGGGTCTCAGTTGCAGCATGCAGGATCTCTAGTTGTGACATGCAAACTGTTAGTTGTGGCATGTGGGATCTAGTTCCCTGTGCTAGTCTGTGCTAAGTTGCTTCAGTTGTGTCCGACTCTTTGTGATCCTGTGGACTGTGCGTAGCCCACCTGGCTCCTCTGTCCGGGGATTCTCCAGGCAAGAATACTGGAGTGGGTTGCTGCACCCTCCTTCAGGGGAACTTCCTGACCCAGGGATTGAACCCACATCTCTTACATCTCCAGCATTGGCAAGTGGGTTCTTTACCACTGGGACCACTTGGGAAACCCAGGGATCAAGCTGGGGCCCCCTGCTTTGGGAGTGCAGAGTCTTAGACACTGGACGGCCAGGGAAGTTCCATAAATAAATCTTTAAAATAATTGTTCCTTAGTTTATTTAAACAATAAGTTAAAATGAGGCTGGATGTTTTTCTAGGGCAGCTAGCTTATTAAACTCTCAGTGGATTTTAATTTTCTAAAGTTTATACTTAACTGTGGTTGTTGATTTTAAGGTTGAAGTTAATGTCCTATGGAAGTAAATGCAGTGACATCAGATTCCAAAATGATAAGGTAACGAAATGGCCCATCAGAAACAGCAACTTACACCATTTTTTAAAATTAAACCAGATTCATGGAGGGGAGAATGTTCTGCACATGAGGAAAATCCGTATCAAACCATTAACCAAATAATTCTTTATAAATAGTAAATTTATTTTTAGATGACTAAATACTTCAGATATGGAAAAGATGTTTTTTAAAGTGTGATAGTCATAGACCTACCATGTAGGTTTAACAGATGTTAATATTTTGTCATGCTTGTACCAGATTTTTTTTTTTAAAGAAGTAAGTACAGTACCTTGACATCTTCTTCGTTTCTACTTTCTCAGAGGTCTCTGTAACCTGAATTTGTTGTGTTTCATTCTTTTAATGGTTTTACACTTTGGGAAAATCCATAAGGACTGTCAGAGTCTTGGTTCTCCTTCTGGAAAATAAAAACCAACAAAACAAAAAAAGAATCCATCAGCAATTTATAATACTGTTTTTTCTGTATTAAATATTTATATAAATGGCACTTCTTTTGTAACTGGCTATTTTTTCCCAACATGATGTTTATAAATTTATCCAACTTCATTCCCATTTATACCAATGTACATTATTTCAGTATATGAATAAACCAGAGTGTGTTTGTAGCCACTCTCTTAGTGGTGGACAGGCAGGCTGATTCTGAGAAGGTCTGTATACTCTTCAGAGGGTTTCTTTAGGAAAGATACTTTGATGTAACGTTTCTGGGGCAGAGGCAAAAGAAGATCTTAAAGTTTACCATCTATTTTTAAGTAACTTTGTCAAATAACTGTACTTACAGGAGTGATTTTTTTAAAGCCGTATTTTAATATTTGTCATGGAAAATGTTCATAGTGATGTTACATTCTATGTGTATGTTGAATAGCATTTGCTTAGAGTTGGTATGCACTTTAGTTTTGCTTGAAAGCAAATAAGTGCAGTTATCCTCGTTTTATGCATGAAGAACTGAGGCTCAAACAGGGATAGATGACTCTAGCGTGATTATACCAGTAAAAAGTGGAACGGCTCCAACTTGAATCCGTATTGGACTGCTTTCCTGAGCCTTTGCCTCTAACCATTAGGCAGAACGGCCACAATCCCTGGAAGGGTAGTGACCCAGAAATTCAAATACAGACACTGGCAACCTGGTGGCTCAGATGGTAAAGAATCTGCCTGCAATGCAGGAGACCCCGGTTCAATCCCTGAGTCAGAGGAGCCCCTGGAGAAGGGAATGGCTACTCATTCTAGTATCCTTGGGCTACCTTGGTGGCTCAGACGGTGAAGAATCGTCTGCAGTGTGGGAGACCTGGGCTCGATCCCTAGGTTGGGAAGATGCCCTGGAGGAGGGCATGGGAACCCATAGCAGTATTTTTGCCTGGAGAATCCCCATGGACAGAGGAACCTGAATTGGACGTGACTGAGCGACTAAGCATGCCCACACACAACCTCTGGACAAGTAGAACGATGGGAGCTCTATTTCTCCTCCACTGGCTTTTTGGTATTTTTATAGCTTTTCTAAAACAAACAAACATGTTTTGAAATTAAATCTAGCTAAGTAACAAGCAGCCTTAGTCCTGGAAAGGAGACGATGAATCACATTAGTGCTGTCGCTTTCTCGTTTACTCCTTGTTTTGCCCCAGGTCTGGGGAGGCATCAGTGGGCAAGGCTCAGGACCACAGTGATGGAAACCAGTAGCAGCGCTGCACTGTAGGTCCCTAGCTGACCACCCGAGAGCGTGGATCTAGAATTCCCCGGCCTTCTTCTCGGGCAGGCAAAAGGTGAAGCAGGATGGGTTCTCTTGAGATCTTGGCAGATAACATAAGAAGTGGCTGCCTGATTCCAGAGCCCCCTTCATCGTCCTGAGCGCTTCTGTGTGCACCTGGCACTGTGCTGGGCCCTGTGACCAGTCAGACGTAGGCGCTGCCCTGGACGAGCTCAGGTCAACAGTCTTGCGGATAGAAAATGGCAGAGCTCCAGGGAGCCCTGGCCTCATGTGGGCCTTTCTGAAAAGAATTGACCGACAGTCTACCCTGAGATGCTCTAGGCGGGAAGAAGTGTCCACTGCTAGGGCTTTCTCTCCTCCCTTCGTATTCATACTCTCCTGCCCGGGTGTTTCCTGATAGATGTTTGTAGGGAGAGGACAAGTGGTACCCAGTTTTGAGCTTTTGGTTCACCTCTGATTAGCCCTTTTTTTCTTTTTTTAAGATTTGTTTATCTATGTATGGCTGTGCCGGCCCTTTGTTGCTGCATGCAGGCTTGCTCTGTTTGCAGTGAGCAGGAGCTGCTCTGTAGTTGTGGCGCTCAGGTTTCTCAGTGCAGTAGTTTCTCTTGTTGCGGAGCATGGGCTCCAGGCATGCGGGCTTCAGTAGTGGTGGTGCTTGGGCTCCGTAGTGAAGGCTCATGGGCTTTAGTTTCCTCCCGTCCTGTGGGATATTCCTGGGATCAAACCTGTGTCCCTCGCGCTGGCAGGAGGATTCTTTCCCACTGAGCCACAAGGGAAGGCCCTGGTTAGCCCTTTGATGATATATTTTGTATAGGAGTATATGTGTGTATATGCATTTCTGTATCCTCCTGCAAAGGAAATACTAAACCCTGGCCATCACAGATAGGCCCTTTGATTTGATTCGGATGTAAGAAGGATGTTACAGAAAAGGGAGGAATGGAGACGTTCGTTGTCATAGCAACCAGCAGGTTTTTATAGTGGAACACTGCCTTCGTAACCCAAACCCGGCACCTTTTTTCTAACTACAGAAAACAGACTTACACAAACTCAAGAAATTATAGTACCATCTCTCAGTGAGGTTTTGTTTTTCTTTTTGGAAATAGTCTTGCAATGATTTTGGTTCCTTTGTAGATTTAAGGCACCCTTTAAGTGCCTTAGAATTTTGTGAAGTCAGTACTTAAACGATTTTCCCATTATGATGTGTCACCCCCATTTACAACCCTACTCCTACCTCAGTCTAATCCACATGGCCAGGACTTTTACAAAGATTAGCTGAGGTTGAATTTGGAGTTTGAGAGATGTTATGCATTCCTTCACAGTCTCCTCCCTGGTGAAGAGTATTCCCCCTCCCTTCTAGTGAATGCATTTGCTGTTTGACCTTGAGCAATCTTCTTGTGCTTGGGTCTTCACCATCCATGTCTCTCTAGAGTCAGCAGACTCTGAGATGCTTAGACTATCTCACTCCTGCCAGTCACTCTGTAGGCAAGTTCAGAGTCCACCTTTGCTGTGAGAATTCCTGGAGGATTGAACCCTTGTGGCTTTCTTTTAGGAGCTCTGCTAAGTTTCCTAGACCTGGGGTTCCAGAGCCCTTGCGAGGAAAGATGGAGGTTACCTTGGGAGAATAAGGACCTCCTTGAGTGGCCAGGCAGAGTTTTCCATTGATCAGCACTTTGGGAGAAGGCAGAAAAGTAGGCTACCCTTTACTTTCCGAGCTTCGTGGTGTGAGGTGTACCCTTCACCCAGGACCACACCTTGAGATCCAGAGCTTTGATGGACAGTAGCCCTGATGTGCAGCGCATCCAGCTGGGTGGCACCTACATCTCAACACATGTTGGGGAAGAGGAGTCACTTGGGCATCTTGGCATGGCACTGATTGAAGAATGAGCTCCCTGTAGCCCCTGAGGGGCTTCTTCCAACCCCCTCCCACCAGCTCAGCAGCATCTTACGTGGGAGATGTCAGGCCAGCGTCCATGCCAGAGCTGCTCAGGTAAGGGTCACGCTTGTAATGATTCTGCTTTCAGCCTAATTCATCACATATGTATTGAGCACCTGCTCTGCGCCAGACTTCCAGGAAGATTCGGGAGACTGGGCTCACTGAAATCATTCCTTTGTCAAGCCCCTTAGTCATCTAGGGCCAGTACCCTGTTTTTCATCCCCTCAGGGTGCACAGTTGAAGGTGGCTGGAGTGACTGATGGCTCCATGGCCGCTATACCCTTTGTTTGCTGATATGGCAGGTGACATTCTTCATTCACACATGTTGAAGGGAAGCATGGGCTTTAATCCACTATGACTGGTGTTCTTATAAAATGGGGGGTTGGGAGACAGACATGCAAGAGGAAAGATGATGTGAAGAAGGATTGATTACTGGATGAAATTACAAGTCAAGGGAATGCCTGAGGCGGCCAGAAGCTGGGAGAGAGGCCTGGAGAGGCCCTTCCACAACATTTTCAGAAGGAGCATGGTTTTGCCAGCACCCAGATTTCAGGCCTCCAGTGCTGGGAGACGATACACTTCTGTTGTTTTAAGCCACTCATTTTGTGGTCCCTTGCTTTGGCAGCCCCAGAACACCAAGACAGCTGACACATTTCCTGTCCACCTGTGACAACTAAAGAAGTACAAATACCTGGCCTCACATGAGCAGAAGTGGAAAAAGCCTTGAAACCCCAGAGTTTCGAGTTAACTTGTTTAGCAGATGGTTGTCTCTGTGAGCCTCCAAATGTTAATATTTTTCACTGTCTGAATAAACACATTCTTTTAAATTGTTTGAGGCAAAATCATGGAACCCCAGAATATGCCTGTGGACCCGGTTTGAAAAACTCAGGTGTAGAAATAAGAAAAGCAGCTCAGAGTTTGGTTTCAAGTTCAATCACCTCAGCCAGTGTGTGCCATGCAACCCTGATCACCTTGCATAATCTTCCTGAGTCTGTAGAGTGGAGCGTGCCTCTAGACGGTGGATTGGGAACTGGAGGTGATGAAGACCGCCTGACATCAAACCTTGCGCATGGCAAGTGTTCAGGAACCAGTTAAGGCACAAGGCTGGGTAAAGGGAAGAACCGAAGAAGGGAACTTAAAGAAGAGAGTCAGCGAGAATGGGATAGATCCTGGCCTGGCTGACGGATGGGGTCCGACTCCCCTGTTTGAACGCTCGCTGAGAGGTTCATCCACGTGGTTTTTTTCCCCTCAAATAAAAAGTCACAAGATTCCTTTGTTCACGGGGCAGCAGAAGAGAATGTCAGGTTCAGGCCTGAGCCTTGTTTCCTTAAACACACAGAGACCCCGGAGACAAAGTCACATGTCCCAGTTCAGGTGGTCTTGTCAGTTGGGTTATTTTCATTTAATAGGACAACAAAAAAACAAAAAAGAGTTGTGTTGGTTTTTCCTTTAAAAAAAAATAATAACAGCTTTATTGAGATATATTTCACACACCCTACTGTTCATCTGTTCGTGAGTGTACAGTTTAATGACTTTTGTATACACACAGAGTTGTGAAACAATCAATTCCAGAACGAAAAGAAGCTCTGTATCCATTAGCAGGCATTCTCCATTTCCTCCCTTGCCAAACTCTAGGCCAAGGCAACCGCTAATTTACTTTTTTGTCTCTGGATTCGCCCTGTTTTGGACATTTTCTGTAAATGGGTGGATTTTCTGTCATGTGGTCTTTATCTCTGGCTTCTTTCAATCAGCCTAATGTTGTCAGGGTTCTTCCGTGGTGTAACGTGTGTCAGTACCTAGTCTCTTTTGCCACATAGTAGTTCATTGCATGGATGTGCAACATTTTATCATCCGTTCATCAGTTGATGGACGTTTGGGACTTTCCATTTGGGGGTCTGTTATAATTAAAGCTGCTATACACATTTGTGTACAAGTTTTTGTATAGGCATAAGTTTTTGTTCCTCTTGGATGTATACCTAAGAGTAGAATTGCTGGGTTATAGGCTAAATTCCTTTTAAAAATATTTATTTATTTGGCTGCACCAAGGCTTAGTTGTGGCATGTGGGATCTAATTCCCTGATCAGGGATCAAAGCTCGGCCTTCTGCTTTGGGAGCACCAAGTCCTAAACACTGGACCCCTGGAGAAGCCCCTGGTAATTCTGTATCTGACCTTTTGAGGAACTGCTGGAGTGTTTTCTACAGCAGTTACACCATTTTTTTTTGCTCCCACCAGTAGGTTATGAAGGTTCTGATTGTCCCTGTCTCTGCTAACACTTGTCCTAATAGGTGCGAAGTGCTATCTCATTGTGGTTTTATTTGGGTGTTTGAAATTTCTTTTAATGAAAGCAATTGCATTTTGTTATACAAGGAAACAGACGAAGTATCTTTAGCTGAAAGGCTGGTATGAGTAACAGTATAACTTTGAAATTAACTTCTCTGCTTTACCACATTCCTCCTTACTAGTTATTTCTTAAAGCTGGATATCCACAACCAGGGTTGAGTAGACTACTTGTCGTTGAGTTTTCCTGACTTGGCTTTTGCTTCGCCACTGAAATTGCATGAAAACAGGTACCAAGAGCTTCCTGGTCCTCTCCATTCTGCAGGGTCCAGAGTTGGCAGGCCTTTCCAGTGGGCAGCCTACTGAGGGATGTAGTGGGTGTCTGGACCCCTGTCCACTCAGGTAAGAGGCCAGGGCATCTACTCATGATTATCTACTCATGATTGTCCCAAGAGTTAGCTGCTGCTCTTCAGATGTGGTGGTTATGATAAGTGGGCACAGCCAGAACTGGCCCTTTGTACCAGTGAAGATAGATGCCATGCCCTCTTTACAGACAGGCTTTAGAAGCTGCAGACTCTGTTGTCTCTGTTGTAAGGAATAAGAAACATAACAAAATGCAAAAGCACCTGGGAGGCCAGAAATACATGTTGGCTGAACAAATAAATAGCTGTGGCTTTGGGTGCCAGACACTATTCTAGCATGGTGGCTTGGAGCAAGCTGTTTTAAGCTCTGAGTCTTGGTCTCTTAGCTGCAAAACAGAGATAGGGAAATGCGTCTATTGCTGGGTTCTCGTGATGACCTCAAAGTGCACAGCTCATGGTAGGCACTCAGCACATGTTCGTTGTCTTTCCTTAAGTAGCTCTGTAAGTAGCTCTGCTGTCAGCCTCAGGTAATTTTTTTTCTACAGCTTTGGTCCAGCTCCAGATATGAGAGAACACAGGGTGGATTGTACTGTTTAGCTTATCTTTTCTTTACAGAGAGATCATGAGCTCTTGGCAAAAATTAAGTATTGGTGGAAATGAATATTGCAATTTGGTAGCTGCTGATTGACACATGTTTGCTAAACAGTTACTCAGATTTCAGAAAGACTGCTTGGAAGGGGCGGGGGGAAAAAAGGGAAGAAATCCTAAGAACATTTTTATCCTCTTTGCCAGGTACTTATTTATAAAACCATCTTTTGGGAATGTCTCAGCTGACAAATTTTTATAAAACATTGGCTAGCTTTGGCTCAAGCGTTCAAATTAGCCAGCATGAGAGCTTAAACTTCAGTGGATATAAAAGGGTTTAGTCCTTTTTGGAGTCTTTTTGCCTTATAAATTATTATTTTTTTTTTAAAGAAAGGGCTGTTCTTTTTGGTCACTTGGTCTTTTTTTAGACCTGCAGGGAAGTCATAGTAACAGGCTCCAAGTCTGATTGGGTTCCATGGCAACAACGGGTTGTGACTTTATTAAAGGAGAGTGGAGCATGCCAAGAAAGATAAAAATCAGAGTATGGAAAATGTCTGACCAGATGAATGTGTTTTTTTAGATTGTGTGCCCTGGAACGGAAAGGTTTCTCAAATTGGCATCAGTCTATGTTACAAATTTGAATCCCTTTGGGTTATCATTAAGTTGGAGGGTTCTATGCTCATTTCCAAAAGATTTTGTCTGTATCTTTGCTTTTTATTCATTCATTCATCCTTTTCTGTATCTTGGTATTAAAAAAAAAAAAAACCAACTATAATGTTGTAAAAACCTAACCAGAAACGATTCTGATTTCAAAGGTAGAAAAGAAATTTAACACATGCTTTGTGGAACTGATTACAGCTGTAAATTGTGAGACCATGTGGGAGGGCCAATTAGAGGCAATTATAATTCCGTGGAGCCCTCCCCGAATTGAAGCTTGCTGTGTGCTTTCTAAGCTGAGGGTTTTGTCTCCCATCGTTTTTTCTCGTCGATGGGTTAAGAGATACATGTTTCAGGGCAAGGTTGTGGAATCTCGGTGGGAGCTGGCCTCTTCTGTCTTCCAACAGCAAGGTGCGGGCCGTTGCTGTAATGAAAGCGTGTGGTTATTAGACTTCTTTGGGTAAAGGTTCTAACATTTGAGCAAGACATAGTGAGATCGATCGGAGGACTTTGAAAATTCCCCACCTAGTTATAAAGGTGTGGAGCTGTATGTCTTTTCCCATCACATGTTCCATTTTATGTGCCTCCTCATCCTGATGGAATTCCCAGGTGGCGCTAGTGGTAAAGAACCTGCCTGCCAGTGCAGGAGATGCAAGAGACGTAGGTTCGATCCCTGGGTCAGGAAGACCCCCTGGAGAAGGAAATGGTAACCCACTCCAGTATTCTTGCCTGGAGAATCCCACAGACAGAGAAGCCCGGTGGGCTGCAGTCCATAGGGTCGCAAAGAGTCCGACACGACTGAGCGTATGCACACACACATGCCCGCACACACTCATCCTGATACTGAAAGTGAAAGAACGTTAGGTGTGCAGGTAGCTAGATGTTGGACAGCCTTACAGCGATGTTATTCTTTAAACCTGTGGCGTGTCCTGACACACCCTCTGCCTTCAGACTTCATTAGTCACTTACTTGGGGCCTCATCATGGTGAATCAGAAACTTCACAGATACTCATGGTAAACAGAATAATAAGTAATAAAGGTGTAAGAGGCGAGAATTAGCTCACCAGGTTTCGGGTGTCCCAGCTGTCTGTGATCAGTTGGTAAGTCCTTGGAAAACCTATTTAACAACATAGGTCTTGACTTCCTTATCTTAAAACGAGTGTGACCTGAATTGATGTTTCCCAAACTTCCCTGTTTATTAGAGTAAACAGGATCGCTGGTTTAACACCCAGAACCTCTATTAGAGATTGTGATTCACTAGGTCTGGGGTGGGACAAGGATAGTAGGCATCCCAGGTCCATGGACAGAGGAGCCTGGTGGGATATAGTCCATAAGTTCCCAGAGAGTCAGGCACGACTGAGCGGCTAAGCACAGCACACCCAGGTGACCTAATAGTCAGATGTTCAGGAAATACCAGATGAGCTCGGTAGTTGTCAGACTGTATTCGGACATAAGACTAGGGGGGGAGTGGGTAGGAGAAAGGAGGCTGTGTGGTCAGCTGATTGCAGCCGCAACCTGAGAAAATAAATCAAATGAGCCAGAAGCTTTGATGGCAGTGCCCAGTGGCTCTGCTTACAGCCAGCGTCAACTCCAAACTCTCTCTCAGTGTTTCAAAAAAATAATAATTTTAAAATCTTGGAGTGGTGCAGTAGTGAACACCTTTGTTTATAGAATTTTCTACTCTGTGGTGTGTGCTTTCCTTCAGATAAGACATAGAGTTTGCTAAACACGGTTATTTCTGCTGTGCATGGGATAGGACCAGCCGTGTAGAAATTACTTGGAGAGCTGGTTAAAAGATACAGGAATTGGACTGCCAGACCCAAAGATTCAGTAAGTCCTATATGGAGCTTGAGCATCAGTCTTTTTTATTTTATTTTTTAAGTTGAAGGGTTTTTTCCTTTTTCAAGGTTTTGAGAAAAGTTGTGGGCTCCTCCCAATCTCCCCTCAATTTCCAGAATAAAACTAAGTTTAAGTGTCAGAACACATTTGTTAGCACAAGGGAGGTGGTTAAATTGAGCAACCTAGATTGTGGAAGAGTCTGTAGCACATTGAGCAGGCACTTTAGAGAAAAGAAGCCTGAGCTTCTCAGACTGAGACACGGGTTTCTAATGTGTAATGATGAGATCATTACCTGCTAAAGCAAACACATTTTAATACATAGAGTTTCTATTTGTTCCTCGTTCTATTTCCTGTTTACAAAGATTGAATAACATTGTTAAATGAAGTGTCTTGTATGAATGTGCACTTTGCTTTCCAATTTAGAGTCCACACTTTAAAAAATGCAAGTTCATAGGAAAAAAAAATCCATAGCACTAAA
Organism: Antilocapra americana; assembly: GCA_007570785.1. Taxonomy (NCBI): domain Eukaryota; kingdom Metazoa; phylum Chordata; class Mammalia; order Artiodactyla; family Antilocapridae; genus Antilocapra; species Antilocapra americana. The sequence continues at coordinate 14,853,604 of ML663565.1, forward strand.
GGGAAGATGCTAGAAAATGGAATCTCTTTCCAATGTCTCTTTATCCCCAGAGATATGTGCTATTACATTTCCTATGTATCTTTACAGAAAAGTTCTCTGCAGACAGCCTCCATATCTATCATTTATTTAACTAGTCTCGTATTGATAATACAATTTAAGTTCCTTCTAGAGTGCTTTTTTCCATATTTCTTTTGACTTGTTAATACTGAGTATTTTTTGTACATCTTTTTTTTCTGTAACCATATGTGGATAAATTTTTAAAAGCAAAATTGTTGGGTCAAAGGACATATGTCTTTTAAATAAGGATCAATGGGAACAAAATGTCCTTCTAGAAGGTTGTGCCTGTTTACCAGGAAAATCTTTTCTTTTCAAAAGACTTTCCTGCCCCAGTTGGTTCTGATGCAGCAAGTAAGCAGCTAACTCTCCTTGTTTACTCAAAACCTGAATCTCCAGAGTCTCTGCTTGAAGGAATTAAATGAGATCTTTCATGAGAAAGAGAAGAATTTAAAAAAGTATATTAGGTTTTCAGAGGGAGACGAGTATATAGAATGGCTTAGCAAAGCAAGTAGCTGATCCTGAACTTGCAAGGAGAAAGCTTTGGGTCACACACGGTCCCAGAACCGGGTGAAAGTCAGGGTTCAGAAGAAAGGCAGCCCTGGAGCAGAATGTGATGATGAGAAGACTCGTGCTGCAGATGACGGTAAAGCGTCTCCTGGATCCAACGTGCTCCATCCGTGGATGCCGCAGGGCAGTTTGGGTGAAGCGTCGTGGTGATGTGATGGTCTTCAGACACCTCTAATCTGAATCACCGTGTAGCAGTTAGATGTGTCGGAGAAGGCAATGGCAACCCACTCCAGTACTCTTGCCTGGAGAATCCCAGGGACGGGGGAGCCTGCTGGGCTGCCATCTGTGGGGTCGCACAGAGTCCGGCATGACTGAGGCAGCTTAGAGCAGCAGCAGCAGTTAGATGTGTGTGTATGTGTGTGTGTCAAAGTATTTTTTAAAAATATTTATTTATGTATTTATTTTGGCTGTGCTAGTAGGTCTTCATTGCCGTGCGAGCTTTTCTTTAGCTGTGGTGGGCAGGGGCTACTCCAGTTGCGGTGCATAGGCTTTTCATGGTGCTGACCTCTCCTGTGGAGCGCGGACTTTAGGGCCCGTGGGCGTCGGCCTTCGGGCTCGGTAGCTGTGGCTCCCTGGGCTGTAGAGCTCGACAGCTGGGGCACTTGGGCTTGGCTGCTCTGCACACGTGGGCTCCTCCCAGATGAGGAATCAAACCCATGTCCCTTCCATTGGCAAGCAGATTCTTTACCACTGAGCCACCAGGGAAGCCGCAAAGTAGTGTTTAAATGGAAAGAATTACATCATATAGGCTTTTCCCCCTGGAGAAGGAAATGGCAGCCCATTCCAGTATTCTTGCCTGGAGAATCCCATGGAGAGAGGAGCCTAACGGACTACAGTCCATGGAATCATAACGAGTCGTGTCCTGAGCACGCAGTCTCTCAGTCAGATGCGTGTGCTTCTCCTTAACGCAGGTCAGGAGCTGGGCGGCCTGGGGGTGTGCCGGTTTAGTGGCAGATCCCATCCCGGCTGACTCTGTCTGCCTTTGCGTCTCTGCCTTCATTGTGTCTCCTGGTGGCAGCGAGATAGGAGAGGATCTTATAGACACATAGAAAATTAGTTGAGTTTATTCAAGTCTGGGAAATTCAAGTCCATTCAAGGCAGGGAAGAACTAGAGGGTATCTTTGAGAGCGGAGCTGTATGTCAGTGAGGAGTCAGAATCTTAGATATTGGCTAACGCGGGTTGGCCAGGTGTGTTGTGTGAGCTTAAAGGTAGCCATCCAGACAGTCTCTGAGGTCCTCGGGTTAGGGTTAGGCATCCTGGGGAGAGGATACATGTTCTCCTTCAGTGCAGAGGGACCAGAGTGCTCTCTGAAAACTGGTCATGCTTGAGCTGGACCACCTGTGGCCAAGTTGAAGGCAGCTGGGAATGAATCGAGTCCCAAAGACCATAGCTCTGAATTAGATCATTTTCTGTCTTTAATCAGACTAATTAAATAAGCCAAACAACAAGAGAGCTTTGAGGCGGTTGTAAAACAAATTTATATTAGAAACTTTTGTGAATTTTTTGGTGCTGTTTTGACTGAGACAGAGAACCTGAAGTAGGTATGTTAAGCTAGGCTGTGGATGAAAGAATGGGAATATATGAAGCTAGGGAGGGATCAGGAAACAGGGTCAAGTAAGACAGTAGCAAGTAAGTTGGAAATGCAATAAAATATACAGGGACCAAGATGTTTTCAGGCTAGGAAGACAGCCAATAAAAAATGGGTAAAACAAGTTAATGTCCAGGTTTGAAGGCAAAACCAGGAGAAAAATGAACAGGCTTGGCTATATAAAATTGAATTCTATATGCCTTAGCAGTCACATGTGAGTTTTTAGCTTTACTGTAGTTTTTAAATGTCCATTTTAAGAGTTATAAATAGAAAAAGCAAAATGAACCTTACAAAGAAACTATGTATTTGTTACATACAGAGTATACTGTTGACTTAACATCAGGTTTAAGATAAGATCCATTTGCTAGAGTTCATTATTTAACATTTAAGACATTTATTTGAACTGAACCAGAGGATAGAGGCTATGTAAATACTAACTTCAGGAGACACTCTTCCTCTTAAATATTACAGTATAGTTTTCCAAAAAAAATAAAAGTCCCGTTATTTTCACGAGGCTTTAATTAGACCGGCACAGTTTTCTGTCTTTTGCCAACACCTTTTGCCCTTTTCTCCCCCCATCCCATCATGCCCCCAAGACAGAATTAAATCAGTATCACATAAACCACATAACCATTTTGAGATCTTTGCATTAGTTATTTAATGTCAAGGACGGGAAACCCCCGGTCTCCTAGACTGATTCTGGCCTGAGCTAGCAGTTCAAATATTTGAGAATCTCTTCATACAAGGAAGGTCAAAAGGATTTGGAGACAAGTGGCTGACAATAGGGCAACTTGTAATCTGTGGCAGAGGTTAGTACTCAGCTTATAAAAAGCCATTTATAATTAAAGAAGGGCAAGAGAGAAATATTCAGTATTTGTGTCTGACCCGACATCAGGTTCTTTGCTGCTCTCATTGCATTCTAGGAGGAATTTCCTCAGATGAGACTACAGCCTCCAAAGAACTAATTTGCTTGCTGGGGGGTCAGCTACTAAGTGGCAGAGTGGGCTTTTGACCAGGTCTGCCTGACCCTAAATCCAGGCACACCCTCTGTGAGTGAGCTGCCCCAAGGCAGTGTCGCCCACAGGCGCCAGTTCTCTTTCTTCAGCCCCTGTCTCTTGGAACATCCCTCTGTATACCTGCTGAAATGTTCCACAGGCACCTCGAGTTCATCTTGTCTGATGCTGAATTCCCTGCAGGTCTCTTCCTCCTCTTGCCTGTCCTCACTTGCCTATCTCATGAATGATCTGTCGGCCTCCAGAAAGAAGGAAACAGGTGGGGTTTTCCTCGACTCCCCTGTTCACCCCCACATCCGATGGGTATCACGTCCTTGTGACACTGCCTCCTGTGTGTTCCCCAGACACTGTTCTCTTCTCCCCAGCACCACCCCTTCATCCCGCCGCTTCCAGCTCTTGCCTCGGATGACCACTGTGGGCCCCAGTCCCTGCCACTGGGATGCCTTTTCTCTCCTGCTTTTTCAGAATGGCTTGTCTGAAACAGGGAGCTGATTACCCTCATCCCTTTAACTGCTGCCACCTGTCCTCTCAGATGAAATCCAAACACCTTAGCATGATTTAACTGGAATCCTCAACGTCTGCTCCCTGTCTACTGACCCAGTTCTTCTCCCGCCGCCTTTGCTGCGCCTGGTACCCTTCACATCTTCACAGGCCGTCTAGCTGGCTGATCAGAACGTACCACCTGAAGCACCTTTTGACTGACAAATCTCTTCCTTCCTGCCTTACACCAGCCTTGTCACCTCTCCTGCCCTCCTCCGCCTTTCTCCCGCTTGGCTGCCCCTCCCATATGCTGCCTTACAGCACCGTGTACAACCTCCCATGGCGCTCATCAGCAGCTGTCATCGTTTGCCTTGCCTCTTGCCTCTAGCCCAGGGGTGGGGGTGCCCCCTCTGCAACTCCAGCATGCCTCGCTGCGCCTGACACGCGAAGGCACCGGCGAGCATCTGTCTCATGAATGAAGCAACAGAAGGAAGCCTCTCCCAGCTCCACTCACTGCCCTTCCCTCTGCGCTCTGACCACTTGATGCTCGCCCTGCCTCCGTCCTTGTCGGGGGTTTCCTGTGCTCAGATCGCTGGTGTGTGTTGGCTCTGCCCAACTGAAGTTGGTTGAATGAACCCGTTTCCTAGTCTGTAAACCGGGAGTGCCAGTCCAAACGTCCCCCTAAATTCCTCTCTCAGCCTGAGAGTGGTGTGATAACAGGACTCTGTTCTAGTTTGCCTCGCTCTGAAAATACAGAATTGTATCTTTTCTTCTGGCAGCACAAAGAGCCCATTTGTCAGCAGTGGGCTGAATACAGTGTATTACGGCTGGCAGTAGTATTGGTTACGGTGCAGGGTGTGGAGTTTCTCTGAGGCAAACATGGGAATACCCAGAGATATGTGAGCAGTATCTCCAAAGTCCAGGGTGAGTCATACAGTAGGAGCTGTTGCAGTATCCAGCCTGCCTGCCTTCCAGGCTCAGATGCCTCTCGAGCAGGAGGGTGAGCTGGTCGCCGATCCAGGTCTCTGCTGCCTGATGTGTGGTGTGGTGTTTGGTAAGTCTCTTACCAGCGCTCCTCTTTCAGCCCGGCTGTGTCACTATGTATGGTAGAGCTGTGTGGTAATTCGTATCCTGTGAGGTGCTTGAAAGAGAGATACAAGTTGTTTGGAGGCTTTTAATAGTTGTTTTTTTTGCTTGCCCTGCACCTTCCGTAATTTCTCAGTGGATTTCGAGATCCTTAAACTGCTGCAACTCCTAATGAACCACAGAACTCTTTACTGTTTGGTCCTTTAAAAATGTAAATCCAATGCGTGTGATTTAAGAGGTGAACAAACATCTAGCTATGAGTGTGCCAGCTACTGGCTGGAAAAGAGCCAGTCCTACTCCTTCCCTGTCATTTTGAAAGTGATCCTGGGTCTGAGTCTGAGCTTACTGAGTTGCCATCGGACTTTGTCTTTTAACATCTGGCCTGTTGACAAGTGGACATCGCTCCTTTAAACTTCAGACCGCAGGAAACTGACTGCGTGACAGTGTGTGGTGTGGTGCCTGCGGTTGGGAGAGGAAGCAGCGGAGGGGAAGCGCTGTGACCTGAAGCATCAGGACTGTTCTGGCCGTCCTCGGCCACCCCATGGTGGTGGGTGGGGGGAGGGAAGGTTCCATTTCACCTGAGCTCTGCCTCTGAGAGCTGCTGGATCTCATGGGAAATCTGTGTTCAGTGTGTGGCTGTGCTCTTGCATCTATGTCCTGGAAGACTGTGGGGGTATTGCTGCAAATAAATACACATTTTCTTTAATTTCTTGGACATGAACATATGTTGAACACATTTATTAATTTAGATCACTTTCCCCCAGTTAGTTCTGAATCAGATATTTGCCTGGAGTGTCACAAAAGTAGTCTTTTGTTTATTTTACTTGGCTGTGCCAGGTCTTAGTTGCAGCATGCAGGACCTTTTAGTTGTGGTTTGTAAACTCTTGAGTCGCAGCCTATGGGATCTAGTTCCGTGAACAGAGATTGAACCTGGGCCCTATGCATTGGGAGCACAGTCTTAGCCACTGGACCACAGGGAAGTTCCCAATTGTGGTCTTATTGTTGGTAATGACCCCCAACCTTTAGAACCTAAAACAGCTTTGGTTGATGGGGTGAGGGGTATGGAGAGTTGGAGAAGTTTGTGGTCATTGTTGGATCCTTTGAATCTTGAAAATTAAATTTGTTACTTAAAAAAAAACTGGGGGCTAGCTATTCTAACAACAGAGCATCTTAATAGCTTCATAGCATTGTGAGCGTACTGGTTGACAGAGATTGACATGCAGGGTTTCCATTGGAATGAAAGGAGGAAATTGCCACCCGAACTGCCAGAGCACAGCTTGTGAAACAACTGTAGCCGCTGTCTGTGCAAGGCTGTTGAAAAGGGGTGTAGGAGTGGGTCTCTTCTTGCCTGCCGCTGCTAGTGGATGGGCGCTTCAGGAGAAGGCCTTGCAAGCCTGGCTGGCCCACTCCCCACCAGGCTGTTCCTCCTCTCTGTTCCCCTCCTCCAGCCACTGAGGAGTCCAGTTGGATTGCCTAGAGTACACAGTTGAGGTGTTTGCAGCCACCTGTAGCCTGGGGGAAATATGGGGCTTTATCCTTCAAATTCCTGGATGTGAGCCAGGATAATGCCCCAGGGAGATTAACTCAGGCCCTGTTGAAGGGGGTCGCCTGAGGGCCTTTAAATCCAGGTCACAGTTTAAGTAGGGCCTCAAATTTAGATTTTAAGATAATACCCAAATAGTTAAGTGTAGACTCAGAGATAAAAACGATAGGATTAAAAGAGGTTGTTATTCGTCACATAACATAAACATATTCAAGATACCTATTCAAGTGTGAGCACCTGCTAAGTTGCTCCAGTCGTGTCCGACTCTGTGTGACCCCATGGACTGCAGCCCACCAGGCTCCTCTGTCCATGGGGTTCTCCAGGCAAGAGTACTAGAGTAAATGGCCATGCCCTCTTCCAGGGGATCTTTCCGACACGGGGATGGAACCTGTGTCTCTTATGTCTCCTGCATTGGCAGGCGGATTCTTTACCACTAGCCTCACCTGGGAAGCCTTAAACATACACACCTGAGTTTTGTTTTCTTTTCCGACTGTGTGATTTGTTCTATGGAGACGGAAATGGCAGCCCACTTCCAGTGTTCCTGTCTGGAGAACCGTGGACAGAGGAGTCTGGCGGGCTACACTCCATGGGGTCACAGGGAGTCGGACACGAGTGACTAGCACTTGCGTTAGTGTTAAACTCACATAGTGTTAGTGACTCTACTTGTTCTGTAGTTTTTACTTTTAAATGTTTGTAAAATATTGCACACAGAAGATATGCCGTTTTAAAAAGTAACATGAGACACCCCTGCACCTAAAACCGTGAGCAGAAATTCAGACTTAACCCTTTGACCTTCTCCCTGATTTCATATCACTGTATCACAAATCTCACCCAGGAGGTGATGCTATCCCAAGGTTTGTGTTAACTGCTCCCTTGCTTTTTTTTTCTGCCATTTCCCCAGAGTTAATTACCATCCACAATTCCTAAGACATCCTTCTAGAAATTTCTCTACCAATAAAATACACTTGTATCACATTTATATGAATCCTATCACCGCCCCTCTTAGTTAAAGCTCAAGTGAGTGTGTACTATAGAGATAGCTCTGTATCTTTCTCCCTTAACAGTTTAGCTTGGACAGCTTCCCATAGTAGTCCATTCAGATCCACCTCTATTTTAGCAACTGCATTGTTTTTCATTGTACTGGTTTTTAAGTGGTTCTCCATTAGTGGATGTCTAAGCTGATTCCAGAATTAGAAACAGATAATGGTGGAGATACAAGGCAGACTGTCCTGTTAGAAGAAGCGAAGAATAAGAGGAGGAAGCAGAGACTTGGAAATACTTTCATCTCCATTTCTGTTCTTTAAATCTCTCAAAAGTGTTTTTTAATGTTTTAGTGTGTTTGGAGAAATGTATGGACACTCAAAAGGACTGTTTTTTTTTTTTTTTCCCTGCTTGTCTTTCCTTCCTTGTGGTGGTCATGATGGTGAAAGACATTGTGATATTTGAGGATCTGAGGAAAAGAAGTATATTTATAACCTATTGGCTAAAGAACTGGGAAATTCCGGTTCTCATCTCTCCTAGTGTGCAAACAACCCCCTATTGTAACAGGATTGCTTGTTATAACCCGATGAGCAGAACTTTCTTAAGATAATTCATCTATTTGAACTGTGAAGGGGGTTCATTATACAGAGCTTATCATTGCCTTGATATTTCTCTAACAGCTGTTGATTGTCTATCCAGATACTACTCTCCCTCCCTTTCTCCCTGGCTGGCGGAGCCAGCACAGTAGAGGCTAAAAATGTTAGGTACTGCTTCCACAGCCTCCCTTGCAGCTAGCTCAGGGACATAGGACTCAGTCCTATCCAAAGTCCTGTCCAAAGGGATATCTGCTGCTGAGGAGTTTCTAGAAAATAGTTTCCTTCCTAACAAAATATGAAAGAAGAGCAGTGTACTTGTCTTTAGCCAGAAATTATCTATGTGTGATTCTTAAAACTACAGTAGCTCATTTGCCTCCAGGAGGGAATTTGCAGATGCTCTGAAGATTATATAATGGAAAAATGGAAAGAGCTTGGCTCTTTGATAACATTTTAAAGCCATCAGATTAGTCCTGTCTGCTGATCTTCTTAGTTCGTGACATCATATTGAATCTTTTATTCGGTTACTGAAATTATCCTGCTGGTATGGAATTTTACCCATAGGATGTGTTGTCAAAGTAGAGAAGGGCTCGGTTAGAAGACAGTTGAGTGCCTTCTGTATTCAAGAGGCAACATGAGGCTGTGGGACTATGAACAAGGGGAAAAATAAGGCAATTAATAATAAGAGGCGGTAAAGAATTGACTACAACCAGACAGACTCAGAAGTAAGAGCAGCAGAGGTTGTGAGTAAGCACTGTTTACTAGATGGGAGGTGATGAGAAACACCTTTGGGTAGTAGAGGTTAAACTGAATCAGACTCTGAAGGAACCACAAGGTTTTGGTAAGGAGAGAGTTGGGGATGGTATTCCAGGAAGCCTGAGGTTTTAGAAAGAACATAGTCTATGGACTCAGACCTGAGCTTGAGCTCATCTGTCATCAGTCTGTGAACTTGTCAAAGTCTTTGATTTCTTTGATACTCATCGTGATAGATGAAACATCACTTGTAGGACTGAGGTGAGGATTAGAAGCATGTCAACCACCTGTCATGCTGCTGGGCATGCGGCAGGCACCAAGGAGGTGGTGGAGGTGGAAGGGGTGGTTGGACTGCACGCCGGGGAGTGCTCTTGAGGTGAGGCGAGTTAACAGAAGTAATCTGGGTGTGTGGATCTTGATCTAGTCAGAGATCACTGGATCGGGTCTTTGGGGCTAGGTAAGAGGGTATGGGTGTGAAGTCTAGAGAGAGACAGATTTGGGTCAGTACACGGAGGACCTTGACTTTTCTAACTAATAGAACTTAGACCTCATCCTATAGACCAGTGGTCCTCAGGCACCTATTTCACAGAAGGCAGTTTATCCATGGACTGGTTATAGGGGATGGTTTGGGGATCATTCAAGCCCATGCCATTTATTGTGCACTTCATTTGTATTATTATCACCTCAGCTCCACCTCAGGTCATCAGGCGTTAGATCCTGGAAGTTGGGGACCCCTGCTATAGGCCACGTATGGTGATCACCGATGGAGCAGCCTAGAGACAAGGAGATGAGTTAAGAGATGGTTGTAGGTCCAGTATAGAAGACCTGGGCAAGCAAGTATTAGATGCTGGAGAGAAAGGAAGGGTTGGGTGTTAGAAAATAAAGAAACTTAGTGATGTGTGAGGCAAGGGGGAGAAAAGACTTAGCAATGAGCCCCCCAAACCTGAATGGCTATCAGTTGTTCAGTGTGAAATTCAGAAGTGATTTGGAACACTTTCAGATAATTATATCCTAGGTTGGGTCAAGAACATTTGGCAAGATTTATTGAAACTTTTGATGAAAGGTGCTATATTAGTGGTAAATAAATGATGATGCCCAAGTCTGTCATTTAATCCTTGCCCAGTTATGTTTGTCACTTTCCCACTATTTATATATAAAGTGTAGCTTCTTTGAAGGATATGCCCCTTAATAAAATAAATACACCGTTCCCCTCTGATTAGGGAGCAGCACTTTGAGTCAGTCTTGTAGTGTGAAGAATATGTTCAGTAATTGTTGACTGTATGTTAATCTAGGACAAAAAGTGGTTGAGCAACATTTTCTCTGACACAGGGATTATGGTCCTTATGAATATATTTACAGTGGCCTCAGGAATAAAACGTGAGTCAAATGAACATCTGAAGTAATGAATGACATCACAGGCATCATCAAGTATAGAAATCAAAAAAGTTTCAGTTCATCAAATTCAAGATCACGTCTTGGGCTGAATGAGTTTTCATCATTTTCTCAGTGAAATCTTGAACAGATGGTCCTCTGACATTTTGGAATGCTGAATAAGGTAGATGGACTGAGTCTAATTAATAAAGTGTGCTACTTTGGAATATTCGTGTGTAGTTAGCCGCTCTTAGAGCCTTAATAAGTTCATGGGCTTTCCCAGTATTAGGCAAAAGACTACCCCACCATTCATATATCTTAGGGAAGTAGGCTTGAATAAAGCCTTTTAAGAAAGGCATTCTTCCATTTGGTTATAAAGTTAATGTGTTTTCCAATGGTAATTCTGCACAAAGCAGTTCAGTGATAAGCTCAGAGCAGGTGTCCTGTCTGAGATTTTTTACAGTCTTGTTGGAAAGTTAGGGCTCTGAGCCAGGTACTGGCCTATGATTTGGTTTCAGTTCCCAGTAAAGAGAAATGAAAGCATCTGTCATCGAAATTCTCCCAGACTACCTTCTATCCTTCACAGCCTTTCCCCCCCCTCTTTTACTAATCTAATTTGTATTTTTTGTATTTACAGAATTTGAGTCATAATAGATATATAGTGTAGAACAGGGTTACTGTGGTGCCTTCCTGCAGGCAGAAGAATCTGAGATGTTTCTGTAACCATGGCTTACAGTGAAGGGAATATAATTTGTAACACGCATACATTGAAGGATTTCTTTTTTCAGTCTGTAAATAAAAGACAAAAGGAATTGTACCCTTCAGGGAAATCATTTTTAATTCTGGCCTTTTCTTTCATCCTAGGTAAAAATTTTGTCCTTTGCAATCTGTCAAAAAAAAACCTCTGATAAAAAAGCACCAGCCGCTGTGATAATTAGTTTAGCATTTCAGATCCCTTGCAAAGAGATGAGTAAAGATGGAATAAATCACCAATCATGTTTCTGAGGCAGAATGCCTGATTTCCCATCATGTGATGGACACTATTATTTTAGGGGTGAATTCAGCTGTCCTTAACTTCAAATGATTTTTTTTTTTCAAAAAATAGATCTGGTTACCTGATCCCTGCATCCCAGTACTGTTGCTGTGCAGTGTGAGTGTACAGGGATAGTACTGGTGGAGTCTTACAAATTCATGAATAAATCTTATGTGACTGTGAACAGTATATGACCAAGTCTGAAGTCCTTATATAGAGTATGTATAATTATAGGTCTGTGTTTCAAAAAAATTACTGAGAATCTAAGCAGTGTCTGTTTTTAAGTTGGGGCTGTGGATGATTTTTCCCCCTACTCTTTTTGACATTTCAGCTTCTCTATTTCTCAGTATCTTATGTTTATGATTTAAAAAATTTCCCAATCACTTAAAAAATCCCAGCTTCATCTTGCCTGCATGCTGAAGTGTCAATTCTAACATGGTTTACATAGAGCCTGGCATAGACTGTCTGTATTCTTCAGCATTTCATGTCTCCTTCCTTTAGAAATTCTTACCTTGCACTTCTTTTTGGCCCCAGCCTGACTTAGAATCACCCATTTAGTTGTTATAAATTCTTGACATCCAAAGAAACTTTGTTTCCTAAATATTCTGCAGTTTGCCTCTGTGGACCCTTTGTGGTCTCTCTTGGCTGATTTTTGAGCCTCCCCCTCCAAGTCCAGGTCAGATAGCATCTTGAAAGATGTCTCACCAAAGCCTTCTGTATCCAGTATTTCCACTTCTTTGTTTTCTAGAGTACCTACTACGTTTTTCTACAGTTGTGTAGCTCTGTATGTTTCCAGCCCAAACAGTGAACTCCTAGGGTAGAGTTTGTCATTTCATCTTTCTGATACCAGTGCGTTTTAACATACTGCCTGGCTCACAAAAATGCCCAGAAAAACATTTTTTCAGTGTGAATTCTGTATCTTAGGGGGCCTGGCTTAGAACCTAAATTGATCAATTCTGTTAACTGTCATAAAGGTAATTTGGTCTTATAAATGAGTAAGCCCTAGTGGTACTTGGTGTGCAAAGAGATTTCTCAGCTTCTTTGAGGAACACTTTCTAAATAACTATCATGTAACGAACCAGGTCATTTTCAATCTGCATCGACTTGGTATTTAGGATTTTACTGCATTTCGCAGAATGTAAGATAAAATATTTTTGTGTCTAAATCTTATGTGTTTAGTTACATCGTAGATATTAGTGCCTTGCTAGCGTATCATGCAGAGTTCTACTCTTTTTCTGTATTTTGTACATTTGCTCTTCTGTATCCCAGTATTAAAAACAAATATTTGTAAGAGAATATCATGAAAATTTCAGAAACATTAAAAATGTTAAAGGGCTAACCAAAAGTGTGAATGGACACACCGTTGAAATGAAAATTCCTTTCCTGCTAGAATTGAACAATTTCATATTAATCAATATGCATTTTTTGAATACCTGCCATGTCCTGTAAAGATAAAATAGTAATTTTGACAGTAATCTTCATTTTCCATGATCTTTTTGTATTTATTTTTTTACTGTTTTGAAAAATAGCTTGTGGTAACGTGCTTACGTCTGAATGTACAGTTGAATGGTTTTTGCCTATGTTGAGCCATGTAACTATCCCTTGCACTAGCCTGGTCAGCATCGAGAACTCCACTCTGCCACCTTCTGGCAGGTCCTCTCTGCTTCCCCACACTCATAACCAGTTTGACAGCCCAGTCACTGGAATCATAGAGCATGTCCTTCTTGGTTTGTAGTTTCTTTCATTAGGAATGATGATATTGAGATCCATTTATGTGGTATGTTAACAACTGTTCTTTTTCTTTCTTTCTTTTTTTTTTACTTGCTGCATATTATTTTTAACTGCTTTTTGCTTGATTTTCATTTTGGTGAGTAAAATTCATTATGCGGAAGTATAAATATTCAATATGTGTTAATTGGTATGTGCTGAGAGCAGCCAGCTTTATAGACCTAGTAGTAATAGAATTGTGGAGAAGAGCTGCAGAGGCACAGAGGCTGCAGAGTTCAGCCACTGCATTTTCTCCAATGAAGGACCTAAGACTGGAGGGGTCACTAGACCCCAGGTCCTGCATGGATCTAGACCAGGTTTCCTCCTGAGGTCAAGATGCTGTGTCACAATTCAGACTTGGTCATATGGGTGGTCTCAGTCAACAGGAACGCAGTCGTGGGAAGTTAGTAATTTAGAAATCCGCAATCAGCAAGACTCAGTATATTGGCCCATAAATGGTAAGAATTCTAGTTACCTGGAAATTTCTTTCACTCGTCTATAACACTTCCCTCTTTGGGTCAGTTAAATTGAGGGATTACCGAGTGTTTGTGAAACTTACTCCTTTACTAGACCCAGTGCTTAAAGGAAAAGGAAGGGGACTGTCTTAACCAATGCGCACGCTTATTAGAATGTTCCAGTTTCTGTACATCGTTTTGAACTTTCGCCATTCCCAGATGTTATTCTTTTATAGCTTTGATGAAAACCACAAAGATTATTCTTAGGATGAGAAGTCTTAAGGTAAATTCTGATTCTGTGATCTCTGCAAGTAAAAAAATTAGTCCTTTAATCTTATGCCTTCCTGCTAAGATAGTTGTGGTTCACAGAAAGTTCCAAAGAAAGGATTTTAAAGGAGAGATTAGTGGCTTATAGCAGTGGAAGATTAAACCCCTTATTGACCTACTGGCTAGGAGGTAACTACAGGACATTCTTCAGTATGTCGTCGTTTAGTCGCTAAGTCATGTCTGACTTGAGGCCCCTCAGACTGGCAGGGGGCTTGTTTGCCACTGAGCCAGCCGCCGGGGGAAGCCCCCTTCAGTATGTTAGCGTCTCCTTAAATATAATTAGTAAGCCTAGAAACAAGCGGTTTATATCTTTTTCTTAATTATAAAGCACATTTTTTCAAATAAGGTAGAAACCCATTAGTTGGTTAGGGAATAGATTTAATGGCTAGCAACTATCATTTTATATTTTTAGATGGAAAACTAGAAGGAAGAGAGTATAGCAAACACCCATATCAGATTCAGCAATTAAAATTTTTCACAGTTCCTTTGTGTCTGTGTGTGTGTATGTAATCTTCAAAGTAAGTTATATATAGACATCAGGGCATTTTGTTTCTGATATGTATTTAAAAACAAGGACTTTTTCTACATAATAAAATTAACATACCTAACAGAATTAATTATAATTTGCTAATATGCAGTTGTCATGTTAAATGTTTAAAAAGAAGTGTTAGCTTTGTTTTTTAAAAATATAGTTGCATTGCATATATAAAGATAAGTACTTGCTTTATAAAACCTATGTTTCGGTTATGTATGTGTGTGTACATGTATGTAGTGGTACATGTGTATTTCTTATTGTGGTCTCATTCAGAATTGGGAATATACTGCTTTATAGCAGAGGGAAATTGGTTATAATAAGTATTTGCTACCCAGTGATATTGCCAGTTCTGTGCTGACTATTGTGTGGTGTCTAAAAAGTGAATACTCCTAGTAACCTAAAAATCCAGCAAGAAAGATAAAACAAGTAGGAACCAACTGGGCTATATAAATAAGAGCCAAAATGAATCTGGAAGGATGGGGCATGGACCTCATGGGAGAGATCTTGAAAGAGTGGTAAAATTGGGGTAAGACAGAGACTTTGGAAATGGTGTATCCACTGGGAATGATGTAAGTATTAAGATTAAAAAAAAACGTACAAAAATGTGTTCAGTGTATTATGGCATTGGGATCTGTCTGGTGGGCGGGTGGTAGAAAGGAGGAAGACATTCAAGAGTTGAAATGGCACATGTATACCCATGGCGGATTCATGTCAATGCATGGCAAAACCAACACGATAATGTAAAGAAAAAAATAAATTAAAAAATAAACAAATAAACTTAAAAAAAAGAAAGAGTTGAAATGGGAAAAAAACACTCAGATTAAGTACCAAGAAGAGGAAAAACCTCATTTCTTTATGAAAGGAAGAACCAGTGTACATCTTGAGTATCTTGTTATAATGTGATCAAAGTGGAAGCTTAGAAAATTAGCATGATGACTCTCTATGGACTGGATTGAAAAAAGTAAAATGTTGAAAGCAGCAAAACCAATTAGACCATTGCCCTTTGTGTAGGGTAAGGTAGGGAATGGGGTTGGATTCAGGAAGAGGGACCCAGAAATAGCAAGAAAGTGTCAATCTAGAGAGAAATTGCTGCACAAAGAAATAACAGAATTCGGTGGCAATTTGAATAAGGAATGAAGGAGAGAGCACCTAGGCAAAATTAGAGAATGTTGTCATTGATAGATAAGGTCATAGAATTAACTGTAGCCTGGCTGAAAAAAAAAAATTCCACACTATCCATAAAGACAAGCTTCCATGGCATAATACTCTCAAGAGTAATTTGGGAGGCTCTCTAGAAAAAGTAGCAAGTTATCATCATTAGATAAGCTCGTCTAATACAATTTCCTTTGGCTTAAAGACTTAGAGATGGGAAATGTTAGATATCTGTCTTTCGGTCTTAATTTAGAGTTCTGGTTTTACCGAAAATAGCAACATAGAAAAGTAATGAATTTATTTAAAAATTAAGAACCAGATATTGAGCTTTAAAACTTTAATCATTTAATAAGATACCGTACCTTTTTAAAAGTTAGATTAAATCACTCATATACTAGGTCATCTGCTTTTGATGGGCATTTTTAAAAAATTTATTTATTTTTAATTGGAGGATAATTGCTTTACAATATTGTGTTGGCTTCTGCCATATATCAGCATGGATCAGCCATATTCCCCTCCCTCTTGAACCTCCCTCTCATCTCTCATCCCATCCCACCCCTCTGGGTTATCACAGAGCAACAGATTTGAGCTCCCTGCATCATTACATTTCCACTGGCTGTCTAATTTTACATGTGGTAATGTGTGTGTTTCAGTCTGCTCTGTTCATCCCACTTCTCCCACTGTGTCCACAAGTCTGTTCTGTATGTCTGTGTCTCCTCTGCTGCCCTGCGCAGAGGTTCATCAGTACCATCGTCCTAGATTCCTGTGTATGTGTTAATGTATGATATTTGTCTTTCTCTTTCTGACTGACTTCATTGTTTAATAGGCTCTAGGTTCATCCACTTTACTGGAACTGAGTCAAATGCTTTCCTCTTTATGGCTGAGTAATACTCTGTTGTGTGTAGGCAGCACAGCTTCTTTATCCATTCATCTGTTGACGGACATCTAGGTTGCTTCCATGTCCCAATTATCGTAAATGGTGCTGCAGTGAGCATTGGGGTCCATGTGTCTTTTTCAGTTACGGTTTCCCCAGGGTATATGTCCAATAGTGGGATTGTTAGGTCATGTGGTAGTTTATTCCTAGTTTTTTAAAGAATCTTCAAACTGTTCTCCATAGTGGCTGTATCAGTTTATACTCCCACCAACAGTGCAAAAGGGGTCCCTTTTCTCCACACCCTCTCCAGCATTTATTGTTCATAGATTTTTTTTTTTAATAATGACCATTCTGACTGGTGTAAGGTGATACTTCATTGTAGTTTTGACTTGTATTTCTCTAATAATGAGCGATGTTGGCATTTTTAAAGAAGTCTTAGCATTACTGTTCAGGCTCATTGACACTTGACCCTTAGGGCACCTCCTGGTGTGAGTTTGATACCCTGCTTGTCTGTTTCTCTTCTCTGTGTTTTAACTAGATGCAGACACAAGCAGATTCCATGGGGTGGGGGCAGTGATCAGCTTCTGCTGGAAGAGCTGATGGAAACAGCAGCACCTTTGTTCTTGGTTCTAGACTTTTCTGAAGTTCCCACCTGTTGGGTGGGTATGTGTGCTCAGTCGTGTCCAGCTCTCTGCAACCCCACGGACTGCAGCCTGCCAGCCTCTGCCCTTGGGATTTCCCAGCAGGTATTCTGGAATGGGTTGCCATTTCCTCTTTCAGGGGATCTTCCTGACCTAGGGAAGTACCTGTTGGGGGTCCATTGTGTTTAATAAATGATAGCTTACACTTAGACAGCAGTTATTCTGTACGAGGCCCTGTTCCAAGCTGTTCATAAACATTAATTCATTTAATCCTTACAGTCAGCCTGTGAAGTTGATACCTGTTCCCACTTTACAGATGAGATTGAGGCATAGAGAGAGTTAAGTAACTACTTGCCCAAGGTGATACAATTTAATGAGGCAGAGCTGGGATATGAACCTACATAGTCCAGCTCTGAATCTCTACTTCTAAACCACTAACTTACGCCCCCACTGTGACTCAGTTAAATCTCTGTTTAGGACACAGGGCTTTGGAATCAGGGCTTTCCCCTGAATCTGAGTTGGCAAGTTGCTGCAAGTGTTATAAGTGGCCCAGGAAGGCTATTGCCTCTGTTTGAAAATACAAACCAAATATAGACTTGAGTTCTAAGAAGGGTCATGGTATAGTGTTTATCTTAAAAATCACAATCTACAATTCATTTCTTTGCAGTTTCCTTCCTCTGAGATTACAAAACAGTAAGCTCCTAGAGGACAATTGTCTATGAAACGTGACTCTGGTGCTTGTGAACTGCTGTGTCTGTGGGAGAAGGAAGCCCCCTCTTAACTGCATCTTGGTAGTGCAGCCTCTAATACCTGCAGTATCCATTGGAGCTTTAGCCAGGAGAGGGAGTTGATGCACAAGTTGGCATGTTTCCCTGGCATTGAGAATCATTTTTAATGGTTGAAACAGGAGCAACCTACATTTTTTATTACCCATGGTATCTTGGGATTTAAGCGTAGTGTTTTGTCTTACTTATTAAATGTCGGATTCGGAACATCTCCAGTAATTGCCTTGTGACACCAAGAACTGTCTAAATCCCTCTGTTAGTATTCACCCTTCTGGTTTCTCTACCATACATACTTTTTACTTTGTAACATTTAACAGTAACATTGTGATTTAAGTAAACAAAATCTTAGGGGTTTTAGGGATTATGGGAAACACATTCATGTCTAGGAGTGAATCTGGTATATGCAGTAGGTCTCAGTAGAAGGTGGGAATATTATTAGAGCCCAGTCCTTGAGGCCAACTGGAATGATAGCTCTTCTACATGCTAGCTTTATGACTTCAGAAAAGTCAGTTCCTTTTCCCATCTATAAAATGGAAATAGTTGTTCTAATTTCAGATTCTTGAAAGGAAAAAATACAATAATCAATGTGAGGCATTTAGAAAATTATATGATGCTTCATAAGTCCTTAATAGCTAGTAGCTTCCCTTTTAAAAATAAATTTGAACTACCTTGCCAAGGTTCTGTTCTTTCCTGGACCCTGCTTTTGGCCTTTAAACAAGTCATTTCCTTCTTAAGCTTTGGAGGAAAGAAGGGCTCTTTTATTTTTTTGTTCCAGTTCTATTGAATTGTGTGATTTCCTAAGGGACAAGGAACTACAGTTGACATTGGTGTCCCTGGGACATTGGTTCCAGGAACCCCCCACCTTGGATACTGAAACCTTTGGGTGCTCAAGCCCCATACTCCCCTCTCATTTCGGCCCCTCTTTGCCCTACATCTGCAGATTCAATCAGCCACAGATCGTGTGGTACTATACTATGGATTGAAAAAAACCTGCGTGCGAGTGGACCTGCGCAGTTCAAATCCACATTGGTCAAGGATCAGCTGTATTCTTGATAATCTTGCTGGCACATTGAATAAATTATTTTTTGAAGATTTTCATTTAATGCAGTATAAGACTGTTTCCTTACATGCCACCACAAATGATGGATTGAGTTGAGACATGGATGTGTTAGGAGCAGACACCTAGTTCTCTGTGACAGTTAGGATGGTAACCTCAGGGGAAATGCCACTTAGGAAGAGAGTACATCTCTTGCACATCATGGATCTTAGTATCTATCATTTGATAGTCGTTCACCTGTATTCTGCTTGGAGTGTCAAAGAGCCGTGAGCCACATTAGTCTCTTGAATATTTGGCCTCTTGCGTGAACCAAAAAGCCAGTGACAATCCACAGTCCAGTCTGTCCTGAAGACAGTCCAGCACCACTTCAGCTGCAGGTTCTTCTTCTTTCTCGGATGCAAGCAGCTGCGAAGATGTAAACATGTGGGATGACTGGCTGCCCCAGTTGGCTGTTTGTCAACCACTGATTCACCTAACAGATAACAAGGTCCTATTGAAGAAGGAATGTGGGCCAGGCCACAGGTGGCTTAGGAGACGTTCCCTCCTCCTCCAGACAGCAGGGGAACAAATGTTACACACGTGCTTGCCAGAGCTGGAGAAGAAGTACTATAAAGTGCATACTTCGGGAGGCAGTGTAAAGGAACCTGGGCTTTGGCATGCAGGAGGCTTTGTGGAAGAGACAGTGTTTGGATTAGACCTCAGAAGATACCAGGGGATGGAGGTTCGAGAGGTCGTGCTCAGCGAGGAACCGGCAGGTATTTAACACGGCAAGTGCATGAAGCATTCAGGAGCGTATTGGGTGAGTACGGCGATCGTTAATGGCTTTAGACCTTGGTACATACGTCGGTCCTGTGTCTTATTAGCTGTAACCACAAATCATGTGATGGCTCCACACTTCCAAATCTCTAAAGCATAGGTAATGGCTCCTACTTCATGGAGCTGCGGGGATTCAAATAAGTGTATCAAGCTTCATCCTAACTCTAGTGCTAGTGCGTAGATGTGCTCACGGTAGCGTTATGGATGAGTCTACTAGCAGTATAGGCTGAGAGGACTCTGATCAAGCATTTTAAAGTCTTCCTAAGGATTTCACACTTTAGGGATCTCGAAAGGGTTTTGAAAAGGACATGATCTGCTTTCTTTTTAAAAGGTAATTTTATTCAGCCCAAGGAGGTCAGAGTTTTTATTTTGATTGTCTCATTTGAAGGTCCAACGTGACTTCAAAGTCAGATGGTTTTGCCATACTACATAAATAGCAAAATGTTGATTGAGTGCACTTTCCATGGACATTAAAGTTTTTTTTTTAAGTAATGTTATTTACAATTTTTGTGAAACTAAAAGCAGCTTTTTATTTCCAATTGCTATATGGTGATAATACTCCTGACTTACATTAGAAAAAATAAAATTGCTCAAAGGAAGTAATTTCCGTATTGCCAAAGGGAAAGAAATGAATATAGATCATTTTGCTTCTTCACAACTCAAGTATGTTATTTCTAAGCCATGTCTGATAGCTAGTAATGTTCTGATTCATTTAAAAGAATTCTGTACTATGCAGATCATCCAGAACCTGTGCCCCTCCTCCAGTATTTGTTATAGGACCAGAACCAAATTAAACCCCTGGCCTGCAGGGAATAATTCAGTTATAAGGCTTAGGTTTGCTTGGGGAATGTGCTTTAGGGCCTGAGCATGTTCTCTGGCTCAGTCTTAATATAGCATCTTTTCAAAGGGCATGGACCAAGTTGTGACACTCCTGTGACTTTCTCTGGGTGCCCTAAGGAAGGGGGAGAGAGGTGACGGTGCCAGAGTGTGAGCTCAGGGTGTTCAACCACATTCCTCTAGTCACGTATGAGAGTGAGAGTCTAGTGTTCATCTCTCAGCAAGATGACATACCCAGCATTGTTAAAGTTCACCTACCTCTTTCCACTAAGAGTCAGAATATGATAGGTAGAGTAATAATAATAGTTATAATATCAATATTTATATTATTAATTATAATATATCAACATATCAACAGTACATATTAATTATACACAAGATGCAATACATTAATTATATTAATATTAATAAAATTATAATATAATCATTTATAATATAATAAACAATATAAACATATAAATTTATATAAATTATAATTACTAATATTAATAATAAATAATAATTATAATAATATCCAAAAGTTTTTTTTAAAAAAAGGAAAAGCAAATAGACTCATTGACAAATCTGACAGTTACTCTGAATCTGATTCTAAACTTCCTAGTATCCTAGTAGCAAAAAGGGAAACATGATGGTTGGTGTCTGATAGACACCCCGTCCCATCATATTCACTATTATATCCACCTTATGTATTGATCCAAAAAGCTGTACTTTTAAAAAATATATTTTATATTGGAATATAGTTGATTAACAATACTGTGTTAGTTTCAGGTGTACAGCAGAGTGATACAGTTATACACATACATGTATCTATTCTTCAAATTCTTTTCCCATTTAGGTTATTACAGAGTATTGAGCAAGTTCCCTGAGCTGCACAGCAAGTCCTTATTGGCTATCTATTTTATTTTTTTAAGTTCTTTACTTGAAAGTTTAAAACTTGAGTTCATAAGATTATCGAGTAAGATGAGTCCATCGAACATGTGGTCCAGATATTGATATACAACTGAAGAACCTGAGTTGAAGCTTCCACAGGGGTCACACAGCAGCTGAAGAGCAGAGCCGTTATTGTCACACAGCCTTCTGACCCCTGGTCAAGTGCTTATCTGTTTGAAGTATAGCAGTGATGCATGTCAATCCAAGACAAAGTACTCTCCCTTTTGTGTAGGCCACCTAGAATGACAAGAGCATAGATGGCAATGAGAAGTAAGTTGGGTACATACTCAGGCTGCTGCTTTTAAAAACAGGCTCTGGGCAAGATGAGATTTCCAAGGACTCCCTCGTCTTGAGAGGGATTTCGGCTGCAGTCGCTGCTGCTCGTGCGAAGTTATCCGTCGTTGTGTGTCTGAGCGGGAGAGGCGTTTCCCTCTCTCACCTCGTTCAGATTGGAGGTGCGGAAAGACACCAGGACATGGCTGGCTTTTCAGTTACCATTCAGAAGCTTCGCTTAAGGACGTGGCCCTCCTGAGGACACCAGCCCTCTGAGTTTTGAGGTAGAGGGGGCAGTGAATAAATGCTGCAGGAAGAGGAGGAGGCTGGGCCCCAGGCTCGCGGGAGGCAGGCGCTCTGCCTCCAGGCTGCCTCTCTGGCCAGCCTTCTGCTCTGCCCGCTGGCTCGGGACCTTGGGACCTGCCTTCTTTTGAGCTGCCTCTGCTCCCTCAGTTCCTGGGGGTGAGTGGTTCTCCTGGAGCAGAACATGCTCCTCCCCCCTCTTCCTCAACCCTCAAGGTAAGTGCTCAGGTCCCTTTCCTGGATCTGTTTTGCTGACAGATGCTGCCAGCAACAGACCGGGAATAACCATGGTGGGGACAGATCCCAGAATCCCTCCGAAGTTGTTAGGTTGGCGCCCGGGGCTTCTCACTCACCTCTTCCCTCCATTTGTTAGGGACTAAAAGCCCCAGTGACGTTTATTCTGTGTTTAGTATTAAGACTGAGACTTCCTGTTTCCCCTTCTTCAAAGCTCCCCATCCCACGTTTCCCCACAAGAGGGAACTGGGATACTTTCTGCTGCACAGCATCGTGAATCAGCCTCATGTACGCTATCTCCGCCTGCTCCCCCGGTCTCGCCCCTCTAGGTCTGCACGGAGCACCGAGCTGGGCTCCCTGTGCTACACCGCAGCTTCCCACTAGCTGTCCGTTTTGCACGTGGCAGCATATGTATGTCAGTGCTACTCAAAAAAAAGATAATTTAAAACAAAAAGAAACCTCATTAGCAAATGCCTTAACCTCGGTGAAATAAAGTTTAAAAATCCTCTTAAAAAAGGTAAAAGGGGGAACTGTGAACTCTAAGAGAAAGTTGAGTTCTCGGTGGAGGTGAGGGGCTCACTTCCCGTTCCTAAACTTGCCTGTTTTCGAGGTACGCGGGGTCCCCAGAGACTCGCTCCTCTTGTCCACAGCACCCTTGTCTCATGTTGCCTCACACATGCCTGCGTTCCCTTGGGGACTCGGCTGTCCTTGAGCCGCAGGTGGTTCTCTGAGTAGATTGGTTTTCATCACCATAGCCTTCCCCCTCTTCAAGGCACAATCTTTTTAAATCTGGCCTCCCCCTGTTTAATTTAATTCCCAGATAAATTATAAAGTATACAGTAAATCTTTACCAGATCAGACTACTTTGGTAAGGGATTAGTTTGCATTAATTGAAAGCTCTTTTGAAGAAATAAGTATTTTTCTAGTATATGTAACTCAAAGTAGGTTACCTACCACCGTTGCCTGGTAGAGGCTTAACAAGAAGATAATTATTTCTAAGTACAGTATTAAGTGTTTGTCCGTGCTTGAAGATATTTGAAGAATTTATTTTTGAGATCTCTGAACACTTTGCCTAATCTCCCTTACACTATTAATTAGCAGGATCTGTGAATAAAAGATTGAGCTCTCAAAAGGACGTGTATTTCAGCCCCAGTTCCAAATGATCCTTGATTTCCAAATTCGCTTTACCTGCCAATCAAGAAATAGAACTTTTGATGCTACAGGTTTTCTTTTGTCAGTGATACTGAGAGGAAGAGGTGGGGGGAAATTAAACTTTAATGATAAAACTGGTGACTCAATTCCCGTTCTGTACACCGTGAACAGACTGTGCCATTGTTAGATTTGAACTGCGAAAGGAAGTGTTCTTTGTCTGAACAAATTAGAACAAACATTGTACCAAGACAGTTTACTAATAACATATCCTTTTGGATACCACGTGAGCATCTTTCAGATTTTTCATTTCTAGCATATAGTTATAGGAGGGGATATGGCCTCCTTCTTGAATATAGGTCTTAAATGTTCTGTGTAGGTGTCCCCATGGATGTCGTAATCACATCTTGATAAGGATGCTTATTGACCTTCAAAATTATTTTGCCAGTACAGATTGGCTTAGTTGGCAAGAAAACCAAGTGTTTGAAGCCAGGGTCTAGTGATTGGGTTGGTTAGCTGTTCAGTCACTCAGTTGTGTCCAACTCTTTGCGACCCCATGGACTGCAGCACACCAGGCTTCCCTGTCCTTTGGTATCTCCCAGAGTTTGCTCAGACTCATGTCCACTGAGTCGGTGATGCCATCCAACCATCTCATCCTCTGTTGCCACCTTCTCCTGTCCTCAATCTCTCCCAGCTTCAGGGTCTTCTCCAATGAGTCTGCTCTTCACATCTGGTGGCCAAAGTACTGGAGCTTCAGCTTCGGCATCAGTCCTTTCAATGAATGTTCAGGGTTGATTTCCTTTAGAATTGACTGGTTTGATCTCCTTGCAATCCATGGGACTCTCAAGAGTCTTCTCCAGCACCACAATTTATTATTCTATTCATATATTATTCTATTCATATATTTGTGTAGAATATATGAATACGTAAACAAATTTAGCATAATGCCTGGCTCGTAATACAAGCCTTCAGTCATGATTGTCAGGGAAGCAGGCTCTGGAGACAGACGGCCTGGATTTCAGTCCTAGTTCTGCTGTTTACTAGGCCATTTACTTCTCAGCATCTAGATTTCTCATTTGTATAATGGTAATAGCAGTAGAACCGGTCTCAGAGTTTTTAGCCAGTAAGATATGGCATGTGTCTCTAACATGGTATTTTTCCTCCTGGGCATGTGGCAGGACTGAAGTTAGGTAGGGCCAGTGCATCGAGCTCAGGAAGCCCAGGAGACTTCTGGGGAAAGCTTTAGGAGCCCGCGAATGGTTCACCGAGCACCCTGCCCTGCCATGGCCGCCAGCAGCATTCCTGATGCAGGGGCTCCATTGCGCCCGGGTCCCTCAGCCTACTCGCAGCAGGCTTGTTAGCATGAGTGAGAGAGAAGCCTTTCCCTTTTTCTTAAGCCCCTAGGATTTTGATGTTAGTTGTTACCCCAGCAAAGCCTAGCACATTCTGACCAGCATACCAGAGGAACAGCCCTGGTTCTACACCGAAAGTTAGATTTCAGCTGAAATGAGCAATAGTACAAAATGTCAGCTGTGTTGGCCTGGACACCCAGGCCACGGAGGCCCTGAAAACCTTCGTATGCTGAACCTGCAGCTCCCTCGTGGGTGTGTCCGTAAAACCACCCTTATGTCTGCTCTGAAATACGAAGGGCCTGGGCAGTGACCGCCAGTTTGCAGGACCTGACCCTTTCCTTATATGACCGAGCTCAAGCAGCTTTTCTGTAAGCAGAGCTTCATCGTATTTGGCCTCAGGACTAAGGTGGTGGTGGTTATCTGTTTCCCTGGTTCTGATCTCTCTGCCCCTGCAGCTTCTGGCTGCTCTGTGACCCCAGAGCCTCAGGCTCTCTTGCCTCAAGTCCATACTGGTCTGCATCCACAGGAGCCCACACTCTGCCTTCCAGTCCTCTTGGTTTGGATGGTGTGCCTTTGTTTGGCTATGCTGCTGTCTGTGTTCATGTCTCTCTGGAGCTTTAGGGGGTACACATGAAATGTCCTGGGGGGCAGCCTTCTTTTGAAGCCTGAACAGTGTGTTTGAGCAGCACTGATAATGACTGAGATGTGCCTGGCATCCCAGTGAGGAAGGTGAGCTCCCAGGGGTAATTGTGCTGGAGGCCTGGGTTGGAACAGGGATGATTCAGTGTCAGGTTTTGACGTCTGTCCAGGGCTTAAAGCTTTTCGTTAGCCTTTGTTCCAGAACACTGAGGAGACAGTGGAAATGTTACTGGTGCTGGAAGGAAAACATTATGAGGAACGGCTTTTCACTAGAATGCTGGCAGTCTGCTTTTCACGTAAGGTAATAATAGACAAATCATTCCGAGAGAACTGAAGCTTAGCAGTCATTTTTAAAACCAGTGTCTTTTCTACCAAAATGGTAATTCAGGTTCCTTATTTTTTTTAAATTAGAAAATACAAAAGCATCATAAAAAGAATGACTTCTCATAACCCCACAGGACAAAGACAAAGTTAGTAGCTTGTTTTTCTTTTAGTTTCTACATAGGTGCATTTGTAAATAACATAGGGATGAAACCAAAATGGGTATTTTCTGGGCCAGGAAGTCTCTAAGTGCTTCATGCGAATTAGCTCATTTATTCCTCACAACTCTTCAAAGAATCAGTATCTCCATTTTACAGAAGAGGAAGCTGAAGCACAGAGAGGCCAAGTCATTTTTCTAGGGCCACACAGCCTGCAAGAATGGTGCCAAGATGGAAACCAAAGCAGTCTGTCTTTCGAGTCTAGGGTTTTGACTATCCCATGTTGCCCTCTCACAGTCAAGATAGCTTGGAGTACACTTCAGGGAATTTTGCAGTGTTAGCTCTGAGTTGTCTGGTTCTGTCTCCTCATCCTATAGATAAGGAAATCAGAGACCACACTGGTGATTAGATATAGCCAAGAACACACAGCTGGTGATTGCTAGTGCCAGCACTGGAGTGCATGTGCCCTGACCCACCTGGTCCCCAAGCTCGTTGGCCCTGGGCGAGCTGGGGACCTTTATCCCCCTCCCTGGGACCCAGCCCCGAAACAGCTGCGTTTGTACCATGACCTCACTGCCAAGTCTGATACGGTGGCTGGAGGACTCACTTGGCTTTCTTCCAGCCGGTACCTGCAGCCCCAGCTTGAGGTCAGGGATTGTATGGGTTTGCTGACTCTTGCAGAGCCTGGGCTATAAAAGGCTGAGGCCTGCAGCCCAGCACAAGTTTCAGCTCTCCACCCTCATCAGAAGTTTCTAGCTAAGATTTGCAAGCCAGCAGAGAGAGTCATTGATTGAGCTTTAGACGGCGTTGCTGCCCTCCACCTGGACTCTCGAGGATGTGCCAAGCATTGTTGTAACTTTAAAGTGAGCCAGAAGTCAGCCAGCCGTCTGAGTGCAAACACTTCCATGTACGCGGCTGGCCGGGGCCAGCATCTGTGAGGGCACCAGGCCAGTGCCCTGAGACACCAGGGCTGGATGGGCAGCTGCTGTGGGGCTGAGAATTAAAGAGGAACAGGTGAGGACTTTGTGCTGTGGTTGGCAAGGTAAGGATTAAGAGGCTCTGTGCCCTCCAGGGTGTGGTGGACTTCTCAACAGGGACTGTCAAGCAGGGTTTTGTTTTCTTTTTAAATAAAAAACGTGATCTGATTTTATCTGAGTGACAAGAGGCTTCCTCCTTATGACTCCCACGATGTGGAGCAAAAAAGACAAGAAGACTACATGATCTATTAGCCAAAACGAATGTGTGCCGTTAGAAGCCAGGCTCATGGTTACCTCCGGGGGTGGGGTTGATGTTGTGACTGACGGGGGCACAGTGGAGCATGTGTGTGTGTGTTTTTTTTTAACTGAGTCCTGGTTACACTAGTTTTAGAGTTTGTGAAAATTGAGTTTTATTCTTTTCAAATACTCTTTTCTGCATGTAAATTAAGCTGAAGTTTTAGAAGTCTTTATTTTTTTATGTGTGCTTCATGTTGCATGTTGATACTCAGAAAAATCTGATCAGTTGAATCAGGTTGAAATGATGTAGAAATTACTGCCTAGGTATGAAGAAAACGTCTTTACCTGAAATTGTCCGTCTGTCTGGGCAGAACTTCTAAGGCCATTTTTTAATTCTCTTCAAATGTATCTTAGAGTTTTATTTACTTATTTATTGGCGACACTGGGTGTTTGTTGTGGTACGCAGGCTCAGTGGTTGTGGCATAGGGGCTTGGTTACCCCATGGTATGTGGGATCTTAGTTCCCTGACCAGGGGTTAAACCTGTGTTCCTTGCATTGTAAAGTGAGTTCTTAGCCCCTGGATCACCAGGGAAGTCCCTTCAAATATATCTTAAATCGGGTCCCCATCCTTTTTGGCACCAGGGACCGGTTTTGTGGAGGAGGACATTTTCCAGGCCTGGGGTGGGGGGAGATGGTTTCGGGATGATCCAAACCCATTACATTCATTACATTTATTGTGCACTTTAATTGTATTATTATTATTATTATACCAACTCTACCTCAGATCATCAGGCATTAGATCCTGGAGATTGGGGACCCCTATCTTAAATGACTTCAGTGTAGATTCTTCCGGAATAAAGAATGAGGTCACTTTAGTGCAGCAAACATGTAATTG
This sequence comes from Antilocapra americana, assembly GCA_007570785.1. Classification (NCBI taxonomy): domain Eukaryota; kingdom Metazoa; phylum Chordata; class Mammalia; order Artiodactyla; family Antilocapridae; genus Antilocapra; species Antilocapra americana. The sequence goes on from ML663565.1 coordinate 14,881,384, forward strand.
ACAGCCTCTTGTGAAGTAGGGACAGAGCTCGCTCTAGAGCTGGGGGCAGTTGTAACACCACCTTTCCCCTGGAGGAGTGGGTGAGTGCTCAGAGGCGGAGTAAAGTGAAGCAAGAGCACTACGGAAGATCACCGGGAGGACAGGCAGCTTTCTGACAGGCCTAGGAAAAGCTTCAGAGAAAAAAAGTGGCATTTGCAATGGATCATAAAGAATATACTGAATTTTGATAAACAGAAGTGGGTATGTAGCTGCCATTGAAAATACCATGCAGATGAGGAAATCCATAGAAAATACGTACACATTCAGGAAACTTTGAGTTGTATGGTTCACTTAAGATGATTGACATTCTTCAGGTGCATGGTGGAGGCCTGACAGATAAGCCAGGCCCTTAACAGTGGCCAGGTTGTATTAAATAAACTGAGAGGCATTTGAGAGTCAAAAGAGATTTTCTCAGAAGTAGAGCAATGTGATCAGATGGGCTGTCTTAAGTGAAACTGAATTTCTAACCTCACGATTATGCTGTTATTAACTCTGTCTGCCCAAAGTAAACATTTCCTCAGCTTAGTGCACCCTTTGTTTCTGTAATTTGAGCCTATTCCTGTTTGGATCCATGGGGTGAGCCATAGGTGCTTGGCTTTCTTGAACTTCCTGTGGTCATCTCTTCAGGACTTGAAGATGATCATTATGTACCTTCTTTAGTTCCTACACCCATCCTTCCCCCTTGACCAAGTGAAGTCACAATTCCTTTATCCTTTTTTTACAGTCTTATAGTGATCTGGCATTTAATTCCTTCCAGCCTTTCCTATGTGATGCTCATCTGCCTAAGAAAGCAACCAGGATCTCTTACAGCCAAGTCGTGTGTGGAAAGAGGGGGCCAAGAAGTAAGTTAAGAAACTTTTCATAAGTTGTGAAGGAGGCCCACTGACCTGGGATTGTGTCCCCCTGGGCTACTGGGCTCTCTCCATGGAAAAAGCGCTGGGTAGGGGGTTTTGCATATGGCCAAGTGTTACTGCTAATCATTGGAAATGGTCCACATTTGAGCCTGGGTCACTTGGTCAGTATGAGGTCTGTTATTGTCATATCAGTTTTCGGCTGTGTCAGCCTCTTCTCCCGTTTGAAAACAAAACTAACTTGAGCTGAACATTGTCTTGTCTCCACCCCATCTCCCAAGACTCTATATCAAGTCATTCTTCTAATCAAAAGATTGTCAGCTTCACAAATAAGACGCTTCAGTTTAAAGCCTAAGAATTTTTATTCAGAGATTGTGTTCAGATCCTGTAAAGAACTGTTTTTAGTCCTCTGGGTACAAGAGTGTCCTGACGTGTAAAGAGGACCAGAGGTAGGGTGTGTTGGATTCAGATCGTGGCTCTTTAAGTCTCTGTTTCTATGCGTTATATGGATATAACATGTTCTTTGCCTGGTGTGGTGGTGAGGCCCAGACAGGACCAACCCTGTGATCATCCAGTGCCTGCCATGCGGATCCCATTTGCCTTTCCCTTTTAGAGCAGACTCTAGTCACCTCCTCTGGCTTGGGTGCTCAGTGATGCAGTTCTTTTCTCCTGGTGGCCCTTGAGTAAGAAAGCTGTTTCATATGGTCTTAGTATTGTCACTGTTGTTGTTTACAATCACTTTGGTTGTGGTTTGGGTTATTTGTTTCCACATCTAAATATTGCTGTTGTATTACTCAGTTAATCTTGTACTGTATTATTCTATCACATCTGTTTAATCGTTCCATTAAGAAAATGATTCTTGTGTTGACGAATGTACCTACTGGAACTTTGCTTCCTTTTTTATTTTTCTGTCCTTCTGTTAAATGATTGAGTTCTGAAGTTCACTGTGAATGGGGCATGGCAGCATCCCACTTACCTGGGAACTTTGGGAAACCATGAGGACTGATAACATTATCCCGTGATGGATTTTCTTCCCTGGCAACAAATACTTACCATCTAATCAGACAGAACATTGGGTATCCTGGCAGAGCTGAATCTCATCATCCCTGTCCATGAGTGCAGGAAGGAGTTGGGTTGTCCTTCATTCAACATGAGAGGATAGTAGGGAGTTTTTATCTGGCGAATACTTGCAGTTTGAAAATCTGGGGCGTAAAGTATGTCTGTTGTGTAAAGTATGTATGTGTGTGTACAGGGTCGGTCACAGTGACTCTCTGTTGGACTTCCAGTCTAATAGTGCTTCCCGCCCCCGGCCCCCAACTGTCTCCTCCAGGTAGAACGTCATGACATGAATACCCTAAGCCTCCCCCTGAACATCCGCAGAGGTGGGTCGGACACCAACCTCAACTTCGATGTACCGGATGGCATCCTGGACTTCCACAAGGTCAAACTCAGTGCGGACAGCCTGAGACAGAAAATCCTCAAGGTCACAGAGCAGATAAAAATCGAGCAAACGTCCCGTGATGGGAACGTGGCAGAGTATCTGAAGCTGGTCAACAGCGCCGACAAGCAGCAGGCCGGCCGCATCAAGCAGGTGTTCGAGAAGAAGAACCAGAAGTCAGCCCACTCCATCGCCCAGCTGCAGAAGAAGTTAGAGCAGTACCACCGGAAGCTCCGGGAGCTCGAGCAGAACGGGGCCCTCCGGAGCGCCAAGGATGCTGCCAAGGACAACCTGAAGGACATCCCGCCCTCTCTGAAGGATGCCCAGGCCAAGTCTCGCACTGCCCCGCACAGCCTGGAGAGCAGCAAGTCGGGCATGCCGGGGGTGTCCCTCACCCCTCCCGTGTTCGTCTTCAACAAGTCCAGAGAGTTCGCCAACTTGATCCGGAACAAGTTCGGCAGCGCTGACAACATCGCCCACCTGAAGAACTCCCTGGAGGAGTTCCGGCCCGAGCCCGGCGCCAGGGCCTACGGGGGCAGCGCGGCCGCCGTGAACAAGCCCGGGTACGGCAGCGACGACGAGTGCTCCAGCGGCACGTCGGGCTCCGCCGACAGCAACGGGAACCAGTCGTTCGCGGCCGCGGGCGCGGGCGCGCTGCGCAGCCAGGGCGAGCTCGCGGCCGTCCTGGAGGGGCTCCGGGAGGTCAAGGACACCCAGGCGCAGCTGGCCGAGGACATCGAGGCCCTCAAGGTGCAGTTCAAGAGGGACTACGGCTTCATCTCTCAGACGCTGCAGGAGGAGCGGTACAGGTATGTCAGGCCCTGCTCTTAGGAGCGTGAGGGTCCAAGATCGGAGAGATCCTCTGAAAGTGATGTGCTAATAGTTGTGTTTTTTTTTTAATGTGCCTTTAGGAACCAAGAGTTCCTTCTGTACTTTGCAGTTCTAAATATTGTAATTTGCAACTTGAAGCCCCACAGCTTAGAGAAAGACATCATGCATGTGGGTCTGTTAAAATATCACCATAGAGTCGTCTCATTATGACTCACGTGCATATTGAGCTCCTGATTCAGTAGACAGTTGTTATGAGATCTCGGTATACTGATTTCAAGATCTGTATTTGGTTTCCCCCAGTAATAACTGTCAAGCAAAAAAACAAATTCACGGTCCAGCAAGGTAGCTTGTATTTGGTACATAAGTCTCAAAGTCTATATAATGTATTTTTTTATGAGATTACATTTTGCTTATTAAACCTTTTACCCTAAATGAAAACCTTTCAAAAGGAATCTTAAAAATTCAAATCTTGTGGATTATATTAGCTAATTTTTAAATTCAGGTGTTATATATGGCTGGCGTTTTGGTGCCTCTTGCTTAAAAAGGCACCAAATTTTTAAATAAAATTTCAAAAATTTTTATTTTATTTGCACATGCCCAAATATGAGGTGATTTTCCACCATTTTCCCAGTAAAAATATACCCCCCCTCAGATTTTTTTGTTAAGTGAATGTTAACTTCTAAAAATATAGATGAAATAGTAAATGCCTATTACATACTATGAGATTTAAAATTTAAATTTAGTTTACATGTTGTTTTATATCTGATATATGATTTTATGTGAGTGTTAATTTAGAGATGTGGCTTTTTCAGCTCTTATATTTTATGAAACAACTTCTTAAAAACTTTTTTAAATCCAAAGTACATCTTTCGATTTGGATTCTTTGTCACATACAAACTATTTTTGAGTCACAGTTTTTCTAAATAATATTGACTTTAATTCCATTCAGGTAGTTTGGGATACAGCTCCGTTTGGGTCCAAATTTTATTTCAAGTCACAAATACCCATTCAAACAGTTTTGGTTCTCATTTGTTAATATAGTTATGTTTGTGATCCTCCTGATTTAGTCTCTCACTATATTGCTTACTTTAGGAGATCTTTGTTTTTAATCTTTATTTTATATTGGAGTATAGCTGATTTATGATGTGTTAGTTTCAGGTGTACAGCAAAGTGATTGTTATACATAAATCTATTCTTTTTTTTTAGATACACATCATTTTTATTTAAAATCAAATATTGTATTCATTTTAATTAATTAATTTTTTAAATTAATTTATTTTTCTTTACATTATCGTGTTGGTTTTGCCATACATTGACATGAATCCGCCATGGGTATACATGTGTTCCCCCTCCAGAACCCCCCCTCCCACCTCCCTCCCGATTCCATCTCTCTGGGCCATCCCGGTGCACCTGACCCCTCACTGTATGCAACAGCTCCAGAGAAAGGCCTAGATATATGTTTGCTATGATCTTAAATTTTTAAAACTTTTTTTATTACTACTTTTTAAATTTAAATTTTTTTATTTTTAAGTCCCCTATAACTCCTTCAATTTTCAGTTTTTCAACCATCTATTACCTAGCAAAAAAAGACCCTATTTTTAAATCAAACTTCATATATATATGTAAGAATTTCATAAATCTATTCTTTTTCAGCTTCTTTCCCCATACAGGCTTTTACAGAGTATTGAGTAGAGTTCCCTGTGCCATACAGTAGGTCCTTGTTATCTATTTTATATATTAGTAGTGTTTCCATGTTAGTGTCAAACTTCTAATTTATCCCTCCCCTATCTTTTCCCTTTGACAGTCATCAGTTTGTTTGTTAAGTCTGTCTGTTTCTGTTTTTTAAATAAGTTCATCTGTATCTTTTTTTTAAAGATTCCACGTATAAGCGATATCACATGATGTTCGTCTCTGTCTGACTCATTTCACTGAGTATGATCATCTCTAGGTCCATCTGTGTTGCTGCAAATGGCAGTATTTCATTCTTTTTTATGGCTGAGTAATATTCCATTGTCAGTGTGTACCACGTCTTCTTTATTCATTCATCTGTTAAGAGAGCTTTAAAGGGCTTGCTTACAAATGCCAGCATTGAGCAGCTACAAGGTCCTACCTGAGAATGATCATTAAGTCTGTATTAAAGTGTTTTTTTAAATGATGTTTTTCAAGTGACCTATAGGAAGTGTCTAAAACTGGCATTACTCAAAAGTCATCCAGACTAATGCATCTTCTCCAAATAGTGTTTCTTGTTTCAAAATAAACATTATATAAGTTTTCAGATATAAGACAAAAGTCCCCTTCTCTGAGGGGACTGGGCATTGGGAATAGGAATCTTTGTGCTTCTCTTACTTTGGATTTGAACTTTTTGAACTGCCACCTGTTAAGCCATCTTGAATTTGTAACAAGCTGAGTTTTTTTTTTTTTCTTATTTTTACTTAAGAACCAAGACATGTATTCACCATTACCATGTACACTGGGAAGCTGGAATTGGCTCCAGCATAGAAACTGGTCCTTTCCTTGTAGCTCTCTGGGCATGAGAGCTATGGCAGTGAACCACCGGGCACTGAAGGGTCAAAAGAGGGAGAAGCAGCAGGATGCCAGTGGGTCCTCACCTTGAGCAGGGTTCTTGACAGTCCTGTCTCCTGACCAGCTCAAGTGAGCAGCCGACGAGGTCTGTCCTGTTGTCCCCACAGCCAACAAGGTGCTGGTGTGACATGGGTGGAAAAACCTACTTTGGTTTGCATGAACACTCAGTAGTGAGGACAGAGTTAAGACTGCAGAGATCAGTCCTTTCTGGAGCTGGAGTTCAGCGTTCTCCAAAAGCATGTCCCCTACAGCTAGACTTACTCTTAGAAGCTCGGTCTGTCTGGATGCGAACAAGCCACAGGGCAGTGGCAACAGTAGGCACAAAGGAAGTCATTTTTTAAGTGCTCTCCGTACACTTTTGAAATGTTGGGCTCAAAATCGATTCATCTCTTTACAAAGGTACGAGCGACTGGAGGACCAGCTCCACGACCTCACGGACCTACACCAGCACGAGACGGCCAACCTGAAGCAGGAGCTAGCCAGCATCGAGGAGAAGGTGGCCTACCAGGCCTACGAGCGCTCGCGGGACATCCAGGTGCCTTTCCTCCCCCAACCAGAGCTCACGTGGGCTCTTTCCAGCCATTCATTCATTTAACAAGCCAATACATTACACCCAAGCCTGGAAGAATTTCTGGCATGAGGGGCAAACATTTAATCTTTACCCTGTTGACCCCAGTAGCTCATGTTATAGACTTGAAGCTCTAGTCTGTTTGCTTTCTGCCTAAATTAGTTAGCAATTCTTTTTTATCTACCCCAAGCCTATCACCTATACTCTACTCTCCCTGCCGTCACCACATTTTTACAAATTTTAAAACATGAGACAAACCTTTTCTTCAACATACTTGCTTAGGTGAGAAATCAAGCTCAAGACAACATGAACGAGGGCCAAGTTACACGACTCTAGGCTCTGAAAGCCTTAGAAATTCAGGCGTGCCGTGCCCAGCACGCTGTGCGCTTGTGGGCCGGGGGGGCCACAGAGTGATCAGACCCTGGATTTCAGCCCCAGCTGTTTACCAGCTACCTGGTCCTGAGCAAGCTTTAAGTTTCTTTGCTTATCTGTCAAATAACAGCTTTCATATATGTGGGAATTTCAAGTACTTGAGCACATACTCTGTGCCAGGCACCGTCAAAGCACTTCAGATGTTTTCTATGCCCATTTGTTTCTGTTTGTGATAGCTCCTATTACTCTCCCCATTTCTCAGATGTAGAGACCAAGGCACAGAGACCTTGTTCAAGGTCTTACCAATAGTCCTTGAATAATGAATCTGAATAAAAGTCCTGGAGAAGGTGGGTTTTGAAGGGGTGGGTGGGATCGCAGTGGATGGAGGAAAATGGATCAGTGTAAACAAAGGCATGTTCTAGTGATAACGTGATACTAATGCTGTCATGATGCTTCCCTGGCGGCTCAGACGGTAAAGAATCTGCCTGCAACACAGGAGACCTGGGACCGATCCCTGGGTCAGGAAGATCCCCTGGAATAGGGCATGGCAACCCCCTCCAGTATTCTTACCTGGGAGATCCCATGGACAGAGGAGCCTGATGGGCTGCAGTCCATAGGATTGTGGAACAGCTGGACACAGCTGCGCAACTGAACAACGACACTGTAGTGAAGCAGCCAAGGCTGCTTGAGCTCCTTTTTGGAGGTTCCAGAAGGTCTTCTTTTTCCCCCCGTTTTTATTCAGACATAATTTTCATACAGCTGTATTAAAGTATACAATATAATGATTTCATATGTGTACATATTGCGAAAATATCACCACAATAAATTGAGTTAGCATTCGTCACCTCACATAGTTACAAATTTGTTCTCTTGTGATGAGAACTTTTAAGGTCTACTCTCAGCAACTTTCAAATATACAGTACAGCGTTGTTAACTATAGGGACCAAGCTGTGCGTTACATCCACAGGGCTTAGTTATCTTATAACTGAAAGTTTGTGCTTTTGGCCCTCTTCACCCATTTCACCTCCCGTCCCCTTTGAGATTCTACAGTATTTGTTGTCTGCCTGACTCATTTCACTTAGCGTTACTACCCTTTAGGTCCGTCCATGTTGCAAATGGCATTGTTTCCTTATTTGTTACGGCTGCATAATATGCGTGTGTGTCTGTGTACCACATTTTCTTTATTGATCCATCAGTGGACACTTGGGCTGGTTCCATGCCTTGGCTATTGTCAGTAATGCTATAATAAATGTGAAGGTGTGAATTTCTTTTCTAAATTCTAATGTCATATCCTTCTGGTATGTACACAGAAGTGGAATTTGTGGATCATATGGTAGTTCTATTTGTCATTTTTTCAGGAACCTCTATACAGTTTTCCATAGTGGCTGCAGTGATTTACATTCCCATAGATTGCCTTTTTTAAAAAAAGAAAACAAAAAGAGTACTATCCAAAAAAGAGTACTATCCAACTCATGCTCAGCTTCAGTTTTACAAATATTCTTTGGAGGCGTGGTTATTTTCTCCAGCCCCACTTTGCAAGGGGCTGAAACACAGATTTCTCCCACAGTGTGTGAGCCAGAGTTTCAGCTGCCCATGTTTTGTCCCTTCCTGTCAAGGGCTGAGCCTGTGCTAATGCCAGTTGTCTACTTGGATGATGCTGGGAGCCAAAGAAAGCATCAGACTTGTTTGCCTCTGAGGACCCTGGTGCCGAAGACACCAAGCGGATTTCTGCTCTGGGCTAGGGGACTGAACTTTACTGCTGACTGGTGTAAAAGATGTGAACCCTTTTAAATGTGACATGTTGCCAGGCGAAAAGCACAGTCTCTTTTATTAGAGCATGCTGTTTAGCATACATCTGGATTCCACTGGCTCATATCTAAATATTATATATGGTTTGCTTATTTAGGGGATTGTTTGGGTTTATATTGTTATTCCTTTTTAAAGAAATATACTTTAGAGATGGAAGGGGTGAGGTAAGGCAGGGGCGAACTTCAGAGAGAGCTTAAAAATTCAGAAGATTTCACCATTTTCTAGTTTTACCTGTAGCTCAGAAGTGCAAAGGGGGTGTCCATGTGAGTGACTGAAGGGGCTTTCTTATTAGAATCGTGCCTCTGTCTCTTCCTGTGACCCTGCACAAGACAGTGCTGTGCCTCAGCTTCCTCATCTGTAAAATGGGAATCTTCACGAGCTCTACCTCCAAAGTCTGTCAGAAGGATTAAATGGGATAAGATACATAAAATACTTAAACCTTTACCTGATGCATTATCAGACAAAAAGTAGATGCTGGTCAGTTTGATATTTAGTATGTGTGAGCAGCTGTATTTCTTGGGGCACTGGTGACTGGGCCTGCTCAGCTTCCTCTTTCTTGTTTCTTTTGTGCTTATAGGCAGGGTTATACAAGGTGATGGAGTAGTATAGACGCGGGAGATTGTTGCCTATAAGGATACAAAGGTTTTATTGTTGTTTTAAAGAGCAAATGAGTTTTTTGTAACCCTGAATTCGAAATGAAAAGTTTAAAGGTAATCCTTTATCCCGAATAAATTTGGTACTTACTTTGGCCCAGTATTTACTTTCTTAGTGGCTGCTGTGACCAAAATTCCTTACAGTTAACTGCTTAATTTTCTTGAATTTTTCTTTTGGTTAAAAATTTGATGGAAGTTCTAAGGCAGTTCTAGAATCAGCCTATTCTGTATATGTAAATCATCTCCCCAATCACAGATGACTACATTTACCTAAAATGGTGATCTTTTGTCCTGTTCCATCACCAGTTCCATGCCATGCCTAAAACAGAGGATGCTATCTGTGGACCTAAGCGTTTTAAAAGAATACATGATTTGAAGGGGGCCCTTGCCTGTTGCCATAGAAAGTTAGCACTATTTAGAATGTGAAGATCTGAAGAAGTTTTACTTTCGTTGTTGGTAGCCTGTGTGATGAAAAGTTACTATAGTAACAGAGAACCCTTGGTCCATAGAGTATGTTCACAGAAAGGAAAGTAAATCAATGTTGGCGCCATTATGCTTGTTTAAAATCTGAAAACATGACTGGATTTTAATTGCACAAACATATATTGGGAAATGAGTTAGAAAACAAGCTGGTGAACTCAGCTAGGTCATTGTAGTGCCTCCACTTAGGTCTTTTTCTCCTGGGAGGTATCTGTGTCTTCTCTCTTTCAAGCCTTGTATCCCATTGCTGGCATTCAGTCTCTGGAGCGTGCAGCCAGCTTGTGCCTCCTGCTGGAGGTAACTGTGCACTGCAGGTATGGTACCTTGGTTAGGGAGGAGGCCTGGAGAGGGGCTTCCGGTGGGTCCAGGAATGCTTCCCTCAGGATGTGACCGTCAACACAGGACTTGAAAGATGGAGCACGGCGGTGTGTGGGGAGGCAAACCTTTTCAGCACAGCACATGTGCAGAGGCCCTGAACACGGTCCTTTTCAGCACTTTATAAAGCCAGTATGGCCAGAACACAGGGAAGGGGGGAGGCAGGGGGCTTATCTGGTAAGCTTGGCAGGAGAGAGTGGCTGGGCCTGGGCCTCATTAAAGATTAAAAGGTTCTACAAGAAAGAGCCATACCATATCCACATCTTTAAAGATCACCTGGGCTGCTGTGTGGAAAGTGGATTCATGAGGTTGAGGATGGAGAGGGTGTGCGGAGAAATGAGTATAAAGTTATTGCAGGCAGAGACCCTGGTGGTTTAGGTGGGGGGTTACTGTGGGAGGGGAGAGGAATAGACCAGTTAAGATAAATACCAGACGTTGTGTGGGTGGGGCTGGATCATGAGAAGGGTGTCAGAGAATGCCCCTCATGCTTCTCATATGAGAATTTGGTTCACCAAGCGCTGTTTTCTGAGAAAAGGAACTGGAAGGGAAACAGGGTTGATGGCAAGAGTGAGGATGGTGAGGACATGTATACAGAACTGGCCACGTTGCATTTGAGGTGCTTCTGAGAAACTCTGATGGAGACGTCAGGGTCTCCCTGGTGGCCCAGTGGTAAAGAATCTGCCTGCCAGTGCAGGAGATGCAAGAGACGTGGGTTCAATCCCTGGGTTGGGAAGATCCCCTGGAGAAGGAAATTGTACCCCACTCCAGTATTCTTGCCTGGGAAATCCCGGGGACAGAGGAGCCTGATGGACTATAGCTATGGGGTCACAAAAGAGTCAGACACGACTTAGCGACTAAACAGCAGCAATGATGGAAATGTCAGGGACTCATGTAGACACACAACTGGGTCTCAGAAGAGACAACTGGGCTGGAGATGTACCTGGAGTACAAGTGATGAAAGCTTGGCGAGGCCGAGACCTGGGGAGGAGTGGCCTCAGGTAGGGCCTGGGGACGCAGCGCTCAGAGAGCAGCCTCGAGAGCCCCACGGTCCACAGCCCTGTCTCTCCCGCTGTCCTCCACTGCTCTGTAACGGATGTGCACAGACTGAGCAGCGGCGTGAGGACCAGCAGTTGGAGATGCCACTTCCTCCATTGCTGGAGGTAGTCCCCTGTCACAAAACAGGACCCCACCTCCTCCTCTGGTTTGTCCCTGAGGGTTCTACCACATGCCAGTATTTTATGCACTTTATTCTAAATATAGGCGGAATCAAAATATCTAACTGTGGGACTTCCTGGTGATCCAGTGGTTAAGACCCTATGCCTCCAGTGCTGGGGGCCTGGGTTCGATCCCTGGTTGGGGAACTAAGATCCCACATGCCGTGCAGTGCAGCCAAAAACCAAAATACCTGCCAGTAATTCCTTATTCGTGGTGTTTCACGGTTCCAGGTACATGCTCATTCTGTCCATGAATAGCAGGATGAGGCGAGCCCTGGGGTTCTTGTCTGACACCTCTGTCTGTCATCACCACCATTAGCATCATCAGCGTCAGCGTGAAGCTGCCCCAGCAGCAGCGTCCTGAGCAGGGCGGCCCTCGTGCACGGCCCGGCTCACGCTCCCGTGTTGCCCCAACAGCGTTTGATCCCCTCTCTCCCTCTCGCCCGCAGGAAGCCCTGGAGACCTGCCAGACTCGCATCTCTAAGCTGGAGCTCCACCAGCAGGAACAGCAAGCCCTGCAGACGGACACGGTGAACGCCAAAGTCCTGCTGGGCAAGTGCATCAACGTTGTCCTAGCCTTCATGACCGTCATCTTGGTGTGTGTGTCCACCGTCGCCAAGTTCATCTCGCCCATGATGAAGAGCCGCTTCCACATCCTCGGCACCTTCTTCGCTGTGACTCTCTTTGCAATATTTTGTAAAAACTGGGACCACATTCTGTGTGCCATAGAAAGGATAATAATACCGAGATGAAGTCTCCGGTTCCTGTCCTCACATCCTTTCAAGTTTTTATTTTAAAGAAAACTCCTGTGCATACTACCAAATTTTAAAATGAACCTTTGTGCCGACGGACGGATACAAGGACCCGGGCTGTGCGTTGTAAATAACGACAGTTCTCGTCACCTGGTGGCACTCGCCAGCTGGGTCCCTGGGCATGGTGACCGTGAGTCTGTCTCCAGGCTCTCCCCACCTTGCTCACTGCCTTAATCAGTCCTGGTTTCCTGCCCACTTGCCCAGCTCAGCATGGTCAGCCTCTGGGTGTCAAGCACTCGGTGCAATCAGTGACCCAGAAGAAGAGAGGTTTTCAGTCTCTCTTAAGTCTCTGTCAATACTGAGCTTCACCGTTGCTAGGGTTACATATCCCCGCGAGTCCTGTAAGTAGTGAAGATGTGGCAGGACTTGGGGAGGGGAAGAAGCTCAGACGGCGACCCTGTGAGCCTGTGGGGCCTGTGAAAGCACAGTAGATCCCATGTAATCTGTCCCACTGTCCGTCCACTGCTCACCGTCGGTTCCCTGTGTGCCCCGTGTCCACCGTGGCCAACTGTGTGTGACTCTCTGTCACATGGGAATCTTACAGTTCACCTGTTAGTCCATCAAATGTCTAACTTAGGTGTTCCGTTGCTCTTTAAATGGTGAGACGTGAGGATTCATGAACGGGTCTTGCCTTCTTACACCCAGGGAGCCGTAGTCCTGATTCCACCTTCACTGACTGTCCAACGCACCACCTTCCAGGCATCTAGAGATGCTCCCCAATCCCTCTTCAAACTGTGTCTTTAATTGAGGTCCAGAAAGCACTGTATTTGTGTTCCAGCAAATTTTCACTGTGATCAGCCCCTCTCAGGATGTGTTTCGTTTTGTGTGATTCATTTTATTCAGTCTGTGAGGGCTGGCAAAGTGTACTCAGTAAATAAAAAAGGCTGCTCATGTTTCGAGTTTTTTTTTTTTTTTCTCTTCAAGAAAGGACAACAGGATCATAGTTTCTAAAGCTAAAGTGCCCTGAAGTGGGAACACTGGGAAAAGGGAAGAAAATAGGATATGTGGTTTAAGGAGGTGGCAACCAGACCAGTGGGTGCAGGTTACTTGGGTGAAGATTGAGAGGGTCCTTGGCAGACCCTGAAAGACCTGCAAGAATCAAATAAATTAGATGTGGCGTCTGAGCCAAGCTTGCCCTCTGTCTCTTAGGATAAGTTCTAAGGGAGTAGATGGAGCTGTCATACTTCTGCCGAGGTGAGAACATGCAGAAGTCAACATCTTTGGCCAATTTGGGGGATGTCGTTTACTCTCTCGAGCCTAGATGATACTGTTTTAAATCTGTTTCCCTGTCACAAAAAAAAAAAAGCTCTAGAAGATGTTAATGGAAACTGGTTCATCCCCTCCTCCCACCAGCTGTTTTGTTATCTGAAGACAAAAGGAAAAGTGTTATTGTACATTATCTTCCAGAAAACATCAAATCCCGGATTTAAATTTTAAGTGCAATAAATTTGCAAATAGGGCTTCCCCGGTGGCTCAGCAGAAGAGAATTTGCCTGCAGTGCAGGAGTCGCAGGAGATGCAGGTTCGATCCCTGGGTCGGGAAGAACCCCTGGAGGAGGGCATGGCAGCCTCCCAGTATTCTTTCCTGGAGAATCCCATGGACAGAGAAGCCTGGCGGACTACAGTCCATAGGGTTGCAAAGAATTGGACACAGCTGAAGTGACTGCACGCACGCATGCTCTTAGGAAAATCCTTTTTAAAACTGTGACATAGGCCATGGTTTGAGAGAAAGGAACGGTCGAACATCTGGTCCAAGTCCAGTGTGGGTGAGACTCATACAACTCAAGTTTGCTTGCGTTTATTTTTTTTAAGTTTACAATTCAGTGGTGGTTTTAGTCCATTCACGTGTAAGCAACTGCGGCTACGGTCTAATGCAGACTTGAGGCATTTAAAACAACAAACATTGTGTCATGAAATCTCTGGCTTCGAGTATCTTGCATTCAGGGAAGAAGGCGCTGCAGTCCTCCCTCTTCTCATGGCGCTGGCCCGTTTCACTGCCAGACTCTCCCCTGGTTTCTGTCCATCCAGGCCAGCTTCTGGATCCAGAGAAGGAATCCGGTTCTGTTTTCATGGCCAGCATTCCCTGTTGTCTGTGGGCCTCCGTCTCCACGTGGGTAAGGTCTAGATGTAACTTAATGCCCTTGAATCAAGCTGCCTCCTGAATGGGTCCTCTTGATTTCTGTGAATCTTTCTGAGGCCATGCCAGGGGATGGGGTGGGTGTGGATGCTCGTGGTATTTTAGAGAGGAGATGGATCCCTGGCCCTTGAGACGAGAGCTCTGGGAGGACCCAAGAAGGCTTGAGCCTACTCCTCATGCCCCCATACTCCGCTCTGTTGCTCAGCCTGGCACCTCTGCTTTGATGCTTCCCAGACCTGTGATCAGTGTCTCTCCTCCCCAGTGAGAGAGATGGAGAAGTAAACAGAAAGCAACACGATGTGCCCCCCTGCAACCTGGAGCTGTTAACAGAAGCTGCTCGAAACTGACTCTCTTTTGAAATATAGGGTCTAAGTCACTCCACCTGATGGTGAATTTTTATTTTTAAGAATTCTTATTTCCAGTGATTCTCGTTAGACTTCAGAAACCTTGTTTTCACTTGGATGTGCTCAACCTACACACTGTATTTATTTTCAAGTCTCGTTGAAATTTCATGAAGCTTTTTAATAAGATGATATCCTCTAAGGAGGCTTTTACTCTCTAAAGTTTATTATTCTCTTCTCAAAGAATAAACTCCTGCCGCTGCTGCTTTTCACTGCCTAAGGAGATTAAATAAAATGTTATAAATATACAATAAAAATAGTGATCTTGCTTTGACATATTCTGGAATTGGGTATTCAATTTACATTTAAGTTAACCAATCCTTTTCCATACCTTTCCCTGTCAGTCAGCGTCATGTGCATACCTAGAGATGAAAGCCATCTGTGGGATGGGTAAGTGCCTGCTCCCTCCGTGAACTTAAGTGATTGAAGATACTGGGCATTGGGTTCTAGCACTGGATTTTTTGGTGACGTATTATTTTCATGATCACCAGGATAATGATAGTCTGCTGAGGACAAAAGAAAAACCTAAGAATACTCTCTTGTGGGTTTTGAGGTGGTTATTCCAGGTTATATTTTGAGAATGATTGAGTCAAAACAAAACATCCTCCCATTCAGCTCTCTGCCCACCCCCCCCAAAAAAATGAAACCAACAATGAAGCAGGACATAAAAATATTCCATTGCTGATTTGGGGCAGTGAAAGTAGGGTTAATCCCAAGTTACTAGCATGTACAGGTAGTTGTTTAGCTTATATGGTTGCTGTAATCTATTGATAAAATCTTCTGAAATTCCTCCCCTTTCCATCACAGCCTGTAATGCTGTTATTATCCCTCCCTGTCTGTCAGTGAGCATCTGTGTGATTTTAGCCTCTCTCCTGCTCTATCACTCTTGTTTTCATTTATGTATTTCCCCACTATGTATGTTTCTCGCCTTGTCATTTTTCTAGTGTATCAGGTTTAATTGTGGGTTCAGTAATAGTGAGAGGAACTAGTTCTCTTAGGCAACTACTTAGGTCCTTTTTCTTTGTTTTTTAAATACCAAGTTATTTTGCATCAGATGGAACGTTTTTGCATTGAATCCAAATACAGTTGTATTGGTTTGGGGAAACAAATACACTTAATAATGTGAACATGTATGATTAAATAGTTTATTTTGCATATTTTTTTCATAATTTTGAGGAACCGGGGGTAGGATGAAATGGCATTATTTAAAATTTAGGACTTTATCTGGAGAGAGGTGTTATAAGAAGTTTAGCACATATGCTAAGGAAAGAGTTGATATAAAAAGATAAATCACTAAAAAGAATGAAATTGGCCTATTTATATTAAAAGTAGTTAAGAAACTTTTCTGAAAAGAAAGATGTATTTAATCAGAGTGGTAACCCAGAAGGTATAATGCAGATCTATAATTTTCTAAAATCAATGCAATTCTCTGTTTATAAGAAGCTGGAAAGTAACATATCTTGATTGTTTTAGGAATGATTTATGTGTTGCAACTTTGGTTTATTTAAAGCATGTCTGCTGTGTTTCTCCTTAGAGAAATGTTTCAACAAAGCTCTCTGTTTAAGATGTGTTTAGGCAGTAGTTAGTGGCTCTGAGCATAGAAACTGGAGATGTTTACTGTGAGGTCTGTTGCAGAATTTCTGTTTTATGGGATATCATATAGTTTCCTATTAGCCTAAAATTGTAAATTCTATGTAGATCTTCACCGCATTCAAAGCAGGGGCCGTTATTTTTTTAAACACTTGATGTTGGCCTTGATGTTAAATAAAGAGCTGGATTTCTTAAATATCCACATTTGTTAGATCCCATCTCAGTAGCAGATCTCTTTGTATGTATGTGATCATTTTTTAAAATAGACTATTTTAGAGCAGTTTTAAGTTCACAAAAAGCTTGATTGGAAGGTATAAAAATCTCCATACACCCCTCTGTTCTCACACATGCACAGCCTCCCCTCTTGTCAACATTCCGCACTGGGGGGTACATTTGTGACACTTGACAAACCTTCAGTGATGTATCATTATCACCCAAAGTCCCTAGTTTACATTAGGGTTTAATCTTGTATATTCTGTGGCTTTGGACAGGTGTGTAATGACATGTATCCAGAGTTAATTACATTAATAATACCATACGAATACTTTCACTTCCCTAAAAATCCTCTCTTTATCCCTCTCTGTCTCCTCTACCTCCCTGCCTCTGCCCCCAACCCCAATCAATTTTTCAACTAATTTCAACTCTGTGGAAAGTTGTCCTGTGCCCATTCCTTGAGCCTGGGGGGAGAGAGAAGGGCGGTTTGTCATAGCACCTGAAAATCTAGGAGCTGTTCCCTGGTGTTGTGGGCGGAGGTGTGGTAGGATGCTGAGGACAGGGCAGAGCCATCCTGGGCTGGAGTGAGCAAGACAAGGAGGGCATTGCCAGGTTGGGTGTGGGCACAGGAGTGAGCGGACCCTCTGACAGAAGCAGCCCATTTAGTGGCGTCTCTCTTTTGTGTGATGCTTCGGTGCTAACGAAGCAATTTGTTTTCCTCGTGCTGTAACTCACCTAAGCCAGTTCTATGCCGTGGGCATCATTATCCCGGATACATGGATGGAATTGAAGCTCAGATACATGCAAGTTTCCCAAGGTCACAGCTAGTGAAGGAGGGAGCGGGGACTCTCTTTGCCTTTGCCTTCTCCCGCCTTTTTATCTACTTCCACTCAGCTCGATGTGATGAGCAACTTCTGCTCTGGTCATTTCAGCACCCACCCTGCACTAACATGATAACTAGAACGTTTAGAGGATGGAGACTTTGGTAAATGCATCAGCTCCTTCCCTGCCCTGGTTATTCACGTTTCTGAATCCTTGGAAATCTTAGAGCACCCCACTGTTATTTTGCACACCCATTGTTATTTGATATCTGAAAATGTATATACAGAAAATAAAAATATTAAGTGTGGGACTGATCTGGCATACTCCCAAGTGTTGCTTTAGGGAAAACACCAAGTCTATATTTCCTTAAAACGAGAGATGGAAAAAAAATTTTTAGTTGGATTATAGCTAATAATGAAAGCTATTACTGCACAATAAAGCAGTGCTTTCTGATTTTGAATCATACCTGGACTCCTAATAGAAGAAATTATCATGGACACTTGAGAATATCTATAGTCACAAGTTGACCAAGTAGCTTAAGACCTTAATATCAGTTGGTGATAAGGCATCTGGTCCCATCACTTCATGGCAAATAGATGGGGAAACAGTGGCTGTCTTTATTTTTGGGCCTCCAAAATCATTGCAGATGGTGATTGCAGCCATGAAATTAAAAGATGCTTACTTCTTAGAAGGAAAGTTATGACCAACCTAGATAGCATATTTAAAAGCAGAGACATTACTTTGCCAACAAAGGTTCACCTAGTCAAGGCTATGGTTTTTCCAGTAGTCATGTATGGGTGTGAGAATTGGGCTGTGAAGAAAGCTGAGTGCTCAAGAGTTGATGCTTTTGAACTGTGGTGTTAGAGAAGACTCTTGAGAGTCCCTTGGACTGCAAGGAGATCCAACCAGTCCATCCTGAAGGAGATCAGTCTTGGGTGTTCATTGGAAGGACTGATGTTGAAGCTGAAACTCCAGTACTTTGGCCACCTCATGTGAAGAGTTGACTCACTGGAAAAGACCCTGATGCTGGGAAGGATTGGGGGCAGGAGAAGAAGGGTGAGACAGGATGAGATGGTTGGATGGCATCACCGACTCGATGGACATGAGTTTGGGTGGACTCTGGGAGTTGGTGATGGACAGGGAGGCCTGGCGTGCTGCAATTCATGGGGTCGCAAAGACTCGGACACGACTGAGCGACTGAATTGAACTGAACTGAATAATAGCTTTTGTTAATTTCCAACCCTAAGATCACATCTGCTGCCGTACATACAGAGTTACTTTCTGATACATATGACTATGAGATGGAGGAATTTATGGGACAGAGCAGGACTGTGACAATATCGAACAGCACCTTCTGGATTTTCACAGCTGTGAAGTGACGGCTAACGTTCTTTGAGATTTACTGTGTACCATGCTATGTGCTGGGGCTTCCCTGGTGGCTCAGCAGTTAAGAATCCTCCTGCAATAATGGAGATGCAGGAGACCTGGGTTTGATCCCTGGATTGGGAAGCTCCCTTAGAGAAGGGAGTGGCTACCACTTGCAGTATTCTAGCCTGGAGAATTTTATGGACAGAGGAGCCTGGCAGGCCTCAGTCCATGGGGTCGCAAGAGTCAGATATGACTTAGTAACTAAACCATCACTACCACATGCTGTGTGCCAAATGGTTTGTATTTGCTACCAACACCCAAGAAGTTAGGCCCTTTTATCTTTGCTTAACAGATAAGGAAACAGGTTCCAAGTGGCTAAAGCTTATCATGGGGTATGGTGTGTCTGTTAGTCAGCCCCGCGTGCGCGTGCGCGTGCGCGTGCGCGTGTGTGTGTGTGTGTGTGTGTGTGTGTGTGTGTGACTCTGAGCCTACGCTGCTAACCACCCCCTGTGCAGTAATAGAAGGACTGTTACTTGGAAACTCCCAGCTTCTGAGAGGTAAATGCCTCTCCTGGAGCCCGCTTGCAAACTGCATTTTCACCTTTGCTCTTTGGTCAAACTGTGGTCAGGATGGTTACCTGACGCTGATATACTCGCTCCTGGAAAAGACATAGGCTGATAAATTTGTGGTTGAAAAGAATGGAAAGCTATTAACTAAAAAAACTTCTACCCTGTCCCTGGCTTCTTGAGCTTCATGGGCTGTATAATTGGCGGTTGGCTGGGCCGAGTATTTATCAGCTCTTTTGCTCAACTTTGAGACGGTGAGGTCCCTTTTGGCTTCTGCCCTGTGCTCTGTTAGCATCTGCTACCCACCATCTGTGATGGCTACTCTCAGATTCCTCTCCTTGCTAAGCCCCAGAATCTCTCCCCTGCCAGGCCTTTAACTGGACTAAAGCAGCTGACAGGAACAAGCCTCAGGCATGTAAACAGCTGTGTTGGTGGCGGTTACATTGCTCTGGCCCAGGTACTGGGAATTGGGTTTTGTTTTTTGTTTTTTAACGTTCTGCTTGAAAATAACTACTATGTAGTAGAAAAGAAGCAAAGTCATGCCTTGGTTTCCACTAACAGGTAAGGGACTCCATTTGCCAAAGAATCCCTTTCTGGAAAGGCCTAGATTCTTCTGTGATTCTCAACCATCTGCATTATAATTTGTTTTCCAAACCTCCGCTGGTCGCTTCCCAAAGTGTTTTTTTAAAAATATAATATTTTAAAGATCATTTCATATTAGTACACAAATACTTTATTTATCTACTTATTTATTTATCTGGGCTGGTCTTAGTTGTGGTACACGGGCTCTTCGATCTTCGTTGCGGTATGCGGGATCTTTCCTTGCGGCATGTGGGATCTAGTTCCCCAACCAGGGATCAAACCCCGGCCCCCTGCATTGGGAATGTGGAGTCTCAGCCACTGGACCACCAGGGAATTCCCTCTGAAGTTGTTTTGGTTGCTCTTCCATCTCATACTCCCCTGTGGTTTGAAGCCTATGCCCTCTTAGCTGCAGGGAACAGAGGATTATAAGAGAGATCCCCCAAATTCAAACCATAGGCAGGACATAAACACCCTTAGTGGCTCATACTGGCAGGAACCCAAATGGAGGCGTGGATTCACAGAGATGGGCTTCCCTAGACACTGGGGTCACAGTTGTTAAACCGTATGACTTCCTGGTACATGTAGGGTTTCCCCTTATGAACGAGAAGCAGTCACTGAAGAGTCGATGAAAACCATATATGGAGTTGGAAGCGGGGAGGTCCACTCATTATTCAACAAGCATTTCTCCTCAAATGAGAAGCTGGGAGGACCCAAGGAGGCTGGAGGCTGGCTCTCTTGGCAAGTGGAGAGAGCAGGCAGCCATGTGTCGCTGGTCCTCCTGGAGGCAGGATTCTGACCGGTCAGCCCAGTGGGGCTCCTGGTGTCCAGTTCCCAGAGCTGGCTCCTGGCCAAGCTGGAGGACGTTCCTCTGCCTTCCTTAGTCACAACATGTGTCCTACTGGGGCTGGACTGAGCCATCCAGCTGCTTAGAGCATTTCAGCTCCTTGGTAGTTTATTTTTGTTTGAATGTAAATTAGCACGTTTGCTTTTTCTTGTCAGGGATGTTCTTTCTTGTCAGAGTTGGGTTAGTAGGAATCAGTTTCATAGGAGTGATTGCCCAATAAACTCATCAAGCAGCTTCTGAATGATTGCATGACGTGTGGGCAGGTCAGCCTGAAACTTGCAGCTTTCTTTGTACCTGCAATCTGAATAACATGGGGAAAACATTTAGCCTCTCTGACTCTCCCTGTCCTCCACTGGAACATGCCCAGGGAGGTAAGATGTAGTTAAAGTGCTTGGAACAGGGCCTTCGGTCATTGAATGTGTTTACTGAGCACCTACTATGCGCCAGGCACTGTTCTAGGAACAGGGATATGAAACAACACCCCTCCTCATGGAGGTGACATTGTAGTGGGAGGAGACAGTGATACAGCTAGAATATTTGGCAGCAGTAAGGGCCATGCTCTGAGCACTTAACTTAAAATGAAAACTTACCTTGGTGTTCTTGGAGAGGAAATGAACTTTCCAAATTTCACAGACAGCTGTGTGGGCATGACTGAGGGCAGCCCTCCAAGGTGGAAAGATTTCTAGGCCAGAGGGGCTGAGCGCAGCCGTAGGAGCACTAAGATCTGGGGTGGCTCTTTTGGAAGGTGGATGAGATGCTCTTAGTATTCCTGCTCGTTTCTTATTTTTTCTTTTTTGGCTTGAAATGAATAACATGCAAATGAGCACCTGGGTCTGAGTCAGCAGTGAGTAACCTCTGCGGGATGCTGGGCTCAGAGCGTACACGGGGCTCCCCACTGGCTCCTTCACATCCCCAAGGGGCTTCTCACTGGCAGCCGCTGTGCCCTCACCCCAGGCTCTTGTCCATGTCACCCTTCTTGGGCACAACCCTGGGATCAGGACAGCTCCCCCCACACATGCAGCCAGGGGTGCAGCTGATGAAACCGCTTCCCTGGAATCCTGGGGCGGGGACGCCAGGGGCATCCTCACCATCTGGGGCCACGGTGTGCCCGACTGCAGCTAGTGCCAAGGAAGACACTCCCTCCCCCAGTAGATCTCCCTCCCCAGAGCCCTGGGACCCCTACTCATCAGGCCTAGACTTGCTTGATGGTTCTCTCCTCTTCCCCTCTTTGCTCTGCCCCCCATCCACAATGACCCACCCACCTGTGCCCACTTCTCCCCGCCCTGCCTCTCCTGAGACTTTGCTTGTCTGTCACCAAGTCCGGTACCATCCGTGCCTGCTTTTCCATGGATTCGCTTCAGCCTACACCACTGTCCACACCGCCAATATCCTTAACCCACTATTTTGCATCCTGCCTTTGCTCCACTCACTCTTCCTCCTCATCCCTTTACCACGTGTCTTAAAGGAATAATCTCCACTCTGCTCTCCCTGGGCTTCTTAATCCACCAAAAACCAGTTTCAGCCCCCAAACTAATGGACAGCTTCTCTCAGTGGGTCACCAGTGACTTCTTTGCTTATCTGGTGCCTACTCTGCAGCTTGTATCTTTACTTATTTCTACATCGTTTGCCTCTGTGATGCTCCCTCTTGGCTGAAGCATCTTGCCCTCATGGGGTGTTTCCTTTCTTCTTTATCTGCTGTTCTTAGACAGTTGGTGTTCAAACTATATTGCTGGGGCTTCCCGGGTGGCTCAGTGGGACAGTGTGGCTTCTGAGAAGCTTCCCTTCACTTTGACTTCCCTGATCTGTCACCTCACCCACTAACCTCACTCTTACCCTGTGCTAGAAGGAAGCCTGGAGCCATAAAGCAGGTCTCATAGAACCTCACTGGGGTCCCAAGTTCACGTGGCTAAAAATAGAGCACACATCAGAGCCCAGCCCAACTGGCTTTTGGTACTTCTAGCTTTTATTGAAGTGGTGACCACATATCTGGAATCCAGGAAAGGAAACATGAATGTTTAACTGATAAAGGAAAACAGTTCCTGTTCACTGAGCTTGTCTTGTACCCTGTACAGGGCGTGGGGCCTATGGATTACGTCACCTCATCCCCACCAAAGCCCTCTTCTTGTCTTTTTTTTTTTTTAAGAATTTTTTGATGTGGACCATCTTTTAAGTCTTTTATTGAATTTGTTACAACATTGCTTCTATTTTACGTTTTGGCCTCTTGGCCGCAAGATGTGGGATCCTGGCTACCCATCCAGGGATCAAACTTGTACCCATCCCTCCCTGCACTGGAAGGCAAAATCCCAAACACTGGGCCACCAAGGAAGTCCCCCCACTTCTTACACGTGGAGTTATTGAGGCATGGACTCAGAGAAGCTTGAGCATAGAACCTCCTCTGTCTGACTCCGAACCCTCAGGTCACGATGGGTGCCACCATCAGGGGTATGAGGCTGTCTGGGACATGCCCCAGGGATCCTCAAAAAGAAGAATGTTTGGGATTTCAATGATTTCTGAGGTCAGCAATTGTGAATTTCTGATTTCTGAATCTTCTAGGATGTTTGGAAGCTGTTCTCTCAGGATTGACAGAGGGTGGGAGGGTGGGAGGTAGAGCTAGGTAGTCTAGGGAGGGGCCCGGCCTCCAGCTGCAGTCAGGAAGCTGTCAGAGGCTGGCCCCTCTCTCCAGAACCTCTTTGGGTCTCCAGGGGCTGCGACCCCCGACTCAGCATAGGGAGGTCTATGTCTGCCTCTAGGTCCCCATGCTGTGTATTTATATATATGATCTGCTTATGCTCTGTTAGTGCACAAATAAGCATGCAGTATATAACATATCTGTTCTGTCTTTTGTCCTCATTGTTGTCCAGTCGCTAACTCACGTCTGATTCTTTTGGGACCCCATGAACTGTAGCCCACCAGGCTCCTTTGCCTACAGGATCCTCCAGGCAAGAAACTGGAGCGGGTTGCCATTTCCTTCTCCAGGGAATCTTCCCCATCCAAGGACCATACCCATGTCTCCTGCACTGCAGGTGAATTCTTTACCACTGAGCCACCAAGGAAGCCCTATTCTGTATTTAGGGATATTTAACTCATATACATAAATTGAATTTATCGATTTTTTTTAATTTGAAATGATCACTAATTTGGAGAAAAGTTGGAGGTTTAGTACAAAGAATTTTATTTTTCCTGAACCATTTGGGAGTGAAGTCCAGTCACCTACTTAGACTTTACTGTGTGATTCCTGAAAATAAGGACATTCTCCTCTATCACCACCATACAACTATCAAAGTCAGGAAATTAAATAGAGGTGTTACTGGCGTCCAGTCCTCAGACCCCATTCACATTTCACCAGTTGCCCTGGTGTTGTCCTTTGCAGCTGGAGGATCCAGTTCAGAGGCACGAGCTGCATTTAGCTCTCTTTTTTGGCCTCCTCCTGTCTGAAACTGTTCCTTAATCTTTCCCTGACTTTCCTGATCTTGACGCATTTTACGATTGCAGTTGTTTGTATTATGTCCCCCAAGCTGGTGTTTCCTCGTGATTAGATTTAGCAAGTCCATCTTTGGCAGGAATGTCGCAGAAGTGACGCTGTGTTCTCGCTGCATCCTATCAGATGGGCTGCAGTTTTGTTGTGTCTCATTACGGATGCTTTTGCTTTGAACACGCGAATAAGGTGGTGTCTGCCAGGCTCCACCACTAAAAAAATATTTTTTCCTCTTGGTAATTAACAAGTGTTTTAGGGGAAGTTACTTTGCGCCTCCTGTTTTCTCCACAAACTTTCAATTTATTCTTTGATTTACTGCTGTCAGTAGGGGTTAATGACTTCTTTTATTCAAAGGGTTATAATTCATGATGACAGTTATTCATCTTAAGGATGTATTGTCCCCTGCTTGACCATTGGGAACTCATTTGAGCTGTCTTTTGTGTCCCTTTGGTGTGTCCTCACAATTCTTTGAGCACCCTTTGCATTTTGGCATGAGATGTTCCAGGTTCATCTTGTGCTTTCCTCATCCCAGACCTGGAAGGGGCTGTTTTGGCAAGGAGTCCAGGTCCCTTTCAGTGGAAAACAGTGTTTAAAAGCCAAGATCTGGGTGCTAGCTTTGCCCTCTGATGGTGGGCTGTCATCACTCCCCGGCCCTCTGAGTGGACAGAGGTAGGGAATAGACACAGTGTTTGTGTATGGGTATGTGCACGTGTTGTGGAATGAGATATTTACACCTGCCGTGGACCGAATGTGTGTGTCCCCAGATTCATATGGTGAAGCCATAACCCAATGTGATGGCGTTTGGAGATGGGGCCTTTGGGAGGTGATTAGGGTTAGATGAGGTCATTAGACTGGTTTCCTCATGATGGGACTAGAGGCTTTATAAGCAGAGGAGCAGGGTGCACTGAGGAAAGGCCAAGTGAGCCCACGGTGAGGAGGCCAACCTGGTACAAGCCAGGAAGAGGCCCTCACCAGGAGTCAGATCTGCACCCTTGATCTTGGACTTCCTCGTTTCCAGAACTAAGGGGGAAAAAAACAAAGCTATTGTTTAAGCCACTCAGTTTATGATATTTTATTATAGCAGACTGAGCTTAGACAGCATATATATTTGCTTATACGTTTATTCACATGGATATACATTTAGATCTCTGCTTATTTCTGCATCTCTCTGTATGTTGAAAAGGCTTCCCAGGTGGCTCAGCGGTAAAGAATCTGCCTGCCAATGCAGGAGACACAGGAGATGTGTGTTTGATCCCTGAGATGGGAAGATTCCCTGGAGTAGGAAATGGCAACCCACTCCAGTATTCCTCCCTGGAGAATTCCATGGATAGAGGAGCCTGGTGGGCTACAGTCCATGGGGTCGCAGAGGTAGAAGCAACTGAGCACACACATACACTCACACGGATGCTGTATGTTGAAAACCATGAGTGCACACCAATACTTCTGACCCCAGTCCAACCCCACAAATTCATTCAAATTGCTTTCCTTTCTGTATCTGCACCCCCTCTCCCACAGTGAAACACTGCCTTCCATTGTCTCTGATATTCTTACTCATTTGCCCAACTTCCATGTGTAGCCAGCTCCCTCCCTCTGCTGCCTGCCTCTCCACAGCATGGGTGGGTTTTGGGTACTGACACTCAGCACCAGGCTGCCCCTCTGCCGAGTGGCCCTTCTCACCCTACTGCAATCTCGGTCACCCTGGCCAGGTCGTCTCAGTGTGTGGACACCCTCCCCCACTGCTCCCACTTTGATACAACAGGAAACCCTCCTCACCCCTTCTGGGCTCTGAGTGCCTCCCCCAGGCTCCCCCCACCAAGTCCTGTCCCCCTGCTTGAGCTCCGCCACCCTGCTTGAGGCCATCCACTTTCCCCCATGGAGCCCAACCGTCTGTGGCCACTTACTACTTGTGGCTTTAGAACTGTTCAGGGAGGGAGGGGTAGGCAACAGAGAAGGAGGGCATTTTTCTGTGGGTGTGTGGCTTTTTTTTTCCTGATTATTTTCTTTCTGTTTTAAATATTGATTTATTTGTGTCCGCTAGATCTTAGTTGCAACATATGGGATCTTGTTCCTAGACCAGGGATCGATCCCAGGCTCCCTGCATTGGGAGCATGGAGTCTTAGCCACTGGATGACCAGGGAAGTCCCCTTTCCTGTTTATTTTAGTAACATGTGATGATTTGGAAATATAGGAGAAACGAAGAAAAAGATTTTTGAAAATTTTTATTAAATCTTCCATTCAGAGAAAACTGTTATTATCCTTTTCCATCTAAAGTATCAAACTTAAAAGAAAAACAGTATTATCGGTTTCTCTAGTTGAAAATGCAATATATGCATCTGATTGAAACCTTCAGAAGTCACACCCCGCCTCTCCTCCTTCATCCCCAGGACCCTCCCCAGAGCCAGATGCTGATACCCGTGTGTCTTGTGTATTCACCCGGCTGTTTTCTAGGCATATATAATGTGCATGTGATGTTTTTTCAACCAAACTGGACTTTGATCTTTTTGACATATTTCCTGTTAGTCGTTTTCCTCTATGAAGTGAAGTTGCTCAGTCGTGTCCAACTCTGCGACGCCATGGACTGTAGCCTACCAGGCTCCTCCATCCATGGGATTTTCCAGGCAAGAGTACTGGAGTGGGTTGCCATTTCCTTCTCCAGGAGATCTTCCCAACCCATTGAATGCAGATTGAACGTTAGTCTCCTGCATTGTAGGCAGACGCTTTACCATCTGAGCCACCAGGGAAGTCAATTTTCTTGTATAATTTAACAAAATATGAAGATTTTTCTATGTTCCTAAATTTTGATTCTTCCCAAGTATCATGTTAAAAGGCTGTATAATTTTCCATCAAATGCATGTTTCATTTGTTGAGTCTCCTATGGTTGGACATTTCTGATTTTTCACTGTTATAAATCACCAACTTGGACTTTATTGTGCCAGGAGAGCCATGAAGCCAGCTGAAGTGGTTGAGCTACTTTGCATGCCTGGTGATAGACTACTGAACTGAAACAATGAGGTTTATTTTTCTCAGTAAAAACATTTCAGGGGCTGGCGGCTAAACCAAAGTTTTGAGGAAACCACCAGAATATAAAAGATGAAATTCTAAAGCCAAGTCGTTCACGTAGAACTTCCAAAGGAGGTGATCAGGAGCCTCTCACTGATTCGAGAACAGAACAGGATTGAGACAGGGGCAAGAAAGAGAAGTGAAAGTGTTAGTCACTCAGCTGTTTCTGACTCTTTTGCAACCTTATGGACTGTAGCTGCCAGGCAACTCTGTCCATGGGATCTCCCAGGCAAGAATACTGGAGTGGACAGCCATTCCCTTCTCCAGGGGACCTTCCTGACCCAGGGATCGAACCTGGGTCTCCCTCATTGCAGGCAGATTCTTTACTGTCTGAGCCACCAGGGAAGTCTGAGAAGGAGAATATTTGTGAATTACTTCTTTCTTCATATTTCAGGCACTCAGATGGCCTGGGGCAAGGGGTCTACTGCCCGCATGTGAGAGCAGGTCCCCAAGAGAGCTTTGATTGACAGGTGAGACAGTGAAGTGGCCTGTGGCTGCCCAGGAGACACAGGCCATTTCGGGTTCAGCCACAGGGATGCCCGGTTTCCCATGGGCCATGCAGGAGAGACAGCTGCATGGTATGAGTTGGGTTGAGCCAGTGGGTGGGGCCAGGGGGCAACACAGCAGAAGGAAGCTGGAGGTGGGCACAGCCTTCCTCTGGCTGAGGAAAGAGCCCCCAGGACAGGTTCAGTCCAGTCACTCAGTCAGGTCCAACTCTTTGTGACCCCATGGACTGCAGTACACCAGGCTTCCCTGTCCATCACCAACTCCCAGAGCTTACTCAAACTCATGTCCATTGAGTTGGTGATGCCATCCAACCATCTCATCCTCTGTCTTCCTCTTCTCCTCCTGCCTTCAATCTTTCCCAGCATCAGGGTCTTTTCCAATGAGTCAGTTCTTCACATCAGGTGACCAAAGTATTGGAGCTTCAGCTTTAGCATCAGTCCTTCCAATGAATATTTAGGATTGATTTCCTTTAGGAATGACTGGTTGGATCTCCTTGCAGTCCAAGGGACTCTGAAGAGTCTTCTCCAACACCACAGTTCAAAAGCACCAGTTCTTTGACACTCAGCCTTCTTTATGGTCCAGTTCTCCATCCATACATGACTACTGGGAAAACGATAGCTTTGACTGTACAAACCTTTGTCTGCAAAATAATGTGGAGTGAAGTGAAAGTTGCTCGGTTGTGACCGACTCTTTGCAAACCCATGGACTGTATAGTCCATGAAATTCTCCAGGCCAGAATACTGGAGTGGGTAGCCCTTCCCTTCTCCAGGGGATCTTCCCAACCCAGGGATTGAACCCAGATCTCCCACATTTTAGGCTGATTATTTACCAGCTGAGCCATAATGTCTCTGCTTTTTAATATGCCATCTAGGTTGGTCATAGCTTTTCTTCCAAGGAGCAAGCTCTTTTAATTTCACGGCTGCAGTTACCTTATCCTGTGATTTTGGAGCCCAAGAAAATAGTTTCCATTGTTTCCCCATGTATTTGCTATGAAGTGATGGGACTGAATGTCATGATCTTAGTTTTTTGAAGGTTGAGTTTTAAGCTAGCTTTTTCACTCTCCTCTTTCACTTTCATCAAAATGCTCTTTAGTTCCTCTTTGCTTTCTGCCATAAGGGTGGTGTCTGCATGTCTGAGGTTATTGATATTTCTCCCAGCAATCTTTATTCCAGCTTGTGCTTCATCCAGCCTGGCATTTCGCATAATATACTCTGCATATAAGTTAAATAAGCAGGGTGACAGTATACAACCTTGATGTACTCCTTTCCCAATTTGGAACCAGTCCATCGTTCCATGTCTGGTTCTAACTGTTGCTTCTTGACCTGCATACAGGTTTCTCAGGAGGCAGGTCAGGTGGTCTGGTATTCTCACCTCTTTAAGAATTTTCTACAGTTTGTTGTGAGCCACACAGTCAGAGGCTTTAACATAGTCAGTGAAGCAGAAGTAGATGTTTTTCTGGAATTCTCTTGCTTTTTCTTTGACCCAACGAATGTTGGCAATTTGATCTCTGGTGCAAATTGCCTTTTCTAAATCCAGCTTGGACATCTGGAACACGTACTGTTGAAGCCTGGCTTGGAGAATTATGAGCATTACTTTGCTAGCGTGTGAGATGAGTGCCATTCTGCAGTAGTTTGTGCATTCTTTGGCATCACCTTTTGCATCCCCTCAAGTCAAGGGAACTGCAGGCAATGTTGATCCCCTAGGGTGGGGAGCTTCTAAGAGCCCGCAGCAGCAGCCGTGGAGAGTCAGCTTCACCTCTGCTGCGACTGTAGAGCCGCAACCAGCTTCTAGCAGGACTTGTTCAAGGAAGATCCACCCCATGGCTCGAGTATTCATGACCCTGTACCCCTACCCTGACCTAAAAGGTCAAGTGCACCCTAGAAGGCAGGTGAGAGGTAAGCTCCAGGGGAAGGAGGAGGAGCATGAAGTAGACAAAAAGAATCCAGCCTTGTGGCTCTTTTCACCTTGGACTTTGAGCCTAACCCAGGCCTGATTAGGTGAAATTTGATCCAAAATTAGGTTCAGGGTGTTTATTAGTCTTGGAACATTTTAATTACAAAATTGCAACCATGTCTGCTATTGGAGAAGAATTTATGCTTTTACCTAAGTGTGAGGACAAAAGTAAAGGGTCTGCCAGAGCTTATCTAGGAGTAGGGACATATCATCCCCAGAGCATAGTTTCCTGTGTGTGTGTGTGTGTGTGTGTGTGAGCCTCTCAATCTTGATGGACTATAGCCTACCAGGAATTCTTCAGGCGAGAATACTGGAGTGAATTGACACTTCCTCCTCCAGGGTGTTGTCCTGACCCAGGGGTCGAACCCAGGTCTCCACAGTTTCCAGGGATGGTGGGAAGCAATAACAGAGTTCATTTTTTATTATATCTCATGAACAGTGTGTTCAACATGCCAGTTATAAGCAGAATAAAAGTGGCTTAAGCAACAAGGACTTATTTTTTTTATCTAAAAAGAAGTTGAGAGGTAGGTGGCTGCAGGGATAGTTATCAGCTCAGTAAAGGCCAAAGGCCAAGCTCATCCCATCCTACTGCTCTGCTAAGCCTCAGTGTATTAATGATGTCTCCCCTCCTGGCAACAAGATCACTGCCTCAGATCCAGCCATCACATATTCACACAGAAAAACACAACACGAATTGCAGGCTTTCCTCACTTTTGCCTTTTACAGAGAGGAATATCTCATCTCCAGGCCTCCAATAAGACCAACCGTATAACTCCCGGCCAGAATGAGTCAGATGGCCACACCTCCCAACGTGTTTCCTGAGGGAACTGTCTCCACTTCCTAATTTCCTAAGGCTCTTCAAACCACAATAAAGCAGTACCAGTGCCTCCCTCCCGTAGACCGCTTGCAGTGAGGTCATCAGTTACCTCATTGCCAGAACTAGCGGATGTATTTCACAGCCCTGGTCTTACTTGATTTCTAGGTCATTGAACAGTGCAGATCTCTCCCTGCTCTTTGATGCTCTGTCCTCCCTTAGGGATTTTCCTTCACACCATGGTCTCGGGTGTCCTTTACTTCTCCACCATTCTTCAGAGTTCTGTGGCTCTATTATCTCCACTCCACCTCCTTTCTACACACTCTCCATGGTCTCAGCATCACCTGTGTGACAAGCACTACCTTAATTACATAGTGAATGCTTATGTCTTTTCTGAGCCATGGGTGCAGTTTTAAGTTTCCTATAAAATACCTATACAACCTTGACGACCCTAGAGTACCTCAGACTAAAAAAAGCCAAGGTCATTATTTTTCTTTTATACCAGATCTGTTCTTTCTGTACCTTTTGCTTCCATTGAAGTCACCATCCCCACCACCTACCTAGTCACCCAAACTAGAAACCTCTGTCCATCTTCCTCATCATTGCCACCATAGTCGTGTCTATTTTACCTCCTAAACATGCCTGAAATTTGTTGTCTTTAATCTCAGCTACCACTAGGTTGGTTATGGTTCAGTTCTTAATTCAGTTGCAACAACCTCTTAACTACTGCCCTTTTCACTTTATTCCTGCCTTGCATGAGGATGTGATGTGTGGAACTGTGGCAGCCATCTTGCGACCAGGAGGTCATGAGCATGAGGATTGGTAGCCAGCGTGCTAAGGATGGTAGTGGAAACACGAAAAGAGGCTGATTTCTTGTCAGCTCTGTTGAGCACCTCAGTCAATACCAGAAATCACCTACTTGCAGACTTCTTGTGATGTGAGGTCATAAATGTCTCCCCTGCTTAAGCTCTGCCGCTTCTAATTACATCATAAGACATCCCTAACTGACAATGGCAGTGGGAAAATGGAGGAAGCAATATGAGCAGACTTGTGTCATGTTGACATAGCAATCTTAAAGCAGCTATTTTAGGGTGAAGTGTATCTTTAGGTAGCTGGAACAAAAAATTATTAAATATTCTTTTTATATTGTTGTCACTGAGTAATGTGCTTAACAGATACCATGTGCTTCTCTCTATATGAACCCACACCCTACCCTTTGTGGGTTTCCTGTCTGTCATGTCTGATTCTTTGCAACCCCAGGGACTATAGCCACCAGGCTCCTCTGTTCATGTAATTCTCCAGGCAAGAATACTGGAGTGGGTTGCCACTTCCTCCTCTAGGGGATCTTCCAGACCCAGGGGTCAAACATCTCTCTTGCATCTCCTGCATTGGCAGACTGAGTCTTTATCACTTCGCCTGCTGGGAAGCCCTTCCATTCACTTAGGACTGCAGTATTTTTTTTAGGCATACAATAAACATAGAAAATTATTTTAAAAAATATTTACATGGAAATAATTTTTCTAAGTGAATTTAGATAGTGAGTAATCAGATTATTTTTTAATTTTGAAGTTTAATTTTTTAAAATAAATCTTCCTATTTAAAATTTTTTTTAAAAAAGGACTGCAATTTTTAAGACAGTATTTTACATGGGTTTGCTTCCCTGGTGGCCCAGCAGTAAAGTATCCTCCTGCCACTGCAGGAGACATGGGTTCAATCTCTGTGTCAGGAAGATCCCCTGGAGGAAGGAATGGTAACCCACTCCAGTATTCTTGCCTGGAGAATCCCATGGAAGAGAAGCCTGGTGGGCTACAGTCCATGGGGTCTCTGAGAGTCGGACATGACTTCATGACTAAACAACAAAAAAGTGTTTTGAGTCATTTTGTGGAGGGTATCTTTAAATGGTCACATCAGACCCCTCCTGGGTCAAAATGATCCTATGAAATAGACATTCATCACATGTGCATCTTGCATACAGATGTGTGGAGACGGGAATGTGTGGAGGAGGGCGAGGCTGCAGCAAATGGTCCAGTTGGGCTGAGTGTGCAGGGAATGCCTGGAGAACGGGTGGGCTCGTGTGGGGTCTGATTGACCTCAGAGAATGGGAGATTTGGGGACAAGATGGGAGCAAAATATGTATAAAATGCAGGGCTTGAGAAAGATGGAAACACTTTTTTTCCCAAATTGGCAGGAGGAGCACATTTAACTGGGGGCATTCTTGGCCTCCTTCTCAACTGGCCTCTTTGTTCCCAGTACACCTGCCTCTGAGACCTCTCAGATCACCGATAACATGAAACCCGTAACGTGGCTCCTTGTGTTGTTCAGGGATCGTGGCCATCTCCATCTTGAGGCCTAGGAGTGGTAATCTGGATGGAGGCAAGGGCCAAGGTGCTTGTCTTGAAACTATAGGTGCTTCTTCTGGCTGCTCTTGGTTGCTTAGAGGAAGCACCAAGGAGAATCCGATTGTGCCAGTGGCAGAGGAAACAAATACAATCCATAGCAGGGAGAGAGGGGGGACCCAGACACTAATGGGGCTATGCAGTACCCTGGCCCCTTTGGAAGCATCCCCATTTGTATACAAAAATGCACAGTGGTATGAATTATGTATTGATCATGATCACCTGATCAGTCATGGCATCTGACATCTTTACCAGTAGTCAAGATTGGGAATGAAGAGTTACCCCTCCATTCCTAAGTACAAAATACCTGGGGCCAGCAGCCCAGATGTCAGCCAGTTCTTAACAACTACGCTGCTGACAACAGTGGTCCCATTCGCATGCCCCAAGCCTCCCCAACTGCCTCTACGAGTGGGACTCCTCTGACCGCAGTATTTTCTGGGCTTTATGAGGTACCACTAGTTGCTACTGGTTAATTATCCCATCTCCAGGGGATCTTCCCCACCCAAGAATCAAGCCCATGTCTCCTGCATTGCAGGCAGATCCTTTACCATCTGAGCCACCAGGGAAGCCCACTTATTTCTGAAGAAATTGTTTCAAGCCTCAGGATTGAAAATCTTCCCCTGAGCAAATGTAGGGAAACAGACTTAAGAAACATCCAGTCACTGCTGGCCATCAGAGAACCACCAGAGAAGTGTCCTCTGCTGTTCACATCATTTCTTCTGAGATTCTTTTTTCTCTCAGAGAAGGATGTTAGGGGAATGGACATCTTCCCCTTCAGACCTCATCAACATGAGCGCTGTGGGCACATGCAGACCGTTGGTGGGCATGTCCTGTGATCACCAAGGCTCAGCCATTTCTCAGATGGGGAACCAAGTTCCCTGGGTACAGTCCGCATTGCTGAGGTCGTAGCAGCCTCTAGGGGTTGCCACGGGTTACTGAGTGTGTGGGCCGTTTAAAGGGAGAGTGCTCAGTATTTCCTCCAAGTGTCCCCAGGGGCCAAAGATGATCTGCTGGCTGGATCTCAAGACCTCCTCCCTTTGCTGACCGGGGTCTGGAACTGGTTGGCATACACATGTGGAGGAAGTGGAGGGGGGCAAAATGTATTCCCCACAAAGTGTCGCTTGCGCACATGGGTTATTTTGAGCTGAAAACAATCCTGATCCAAAAGACTCAGGAAGAAACTTTGACCTTCCCCTTGACCACCCAGAGAATGTAGACAGAGGGCCTGTCCCAGGAGGGGGGCCGTTACCATAGACAGCTGCAGGGTGAAGCAGTGGTGGAGAGGGAGGGACCTAGCAAAGTCTGTTAAAATCCCTCTCTATGGCCCACCATCTCTGCCCACCCAGCAAACATTTGTCTATCAAACATTTGCTTTTCTGTCTCCATGTCAGTTGCCTCACTCCCCTTTGAGGTACCAGACCACTACCCCCAACATCCTCTCAGATCTTTAGCTGAAGATGGTAATTAAGGTGAGGGTTTTAGTTATGAACCTATTTTGGTAGGTTATGCAGTTTTTCTGAGTCTCTCTCATGTATATGTTATTAAGCTCTGTTCGACTTTCTCTTGTTCATCTGTCTCGTGTCAATTTAATTCTTAGAGACAAAGCTGGATGAGCAGAGGGAAATGTCTTCTTCCCACAGAGGGGAATGAGTTGAACCTGTGGATGGTCAGCTTGCCTGGATCCACCTGAGAATTACTGTGCCTACTGGTGTGCGCACATCGTGCACACACACACACACACACACACACACACACACAGAGCAATTTTCTCTGAATGAGGCACACTGCCAAGTCATCACCCCTCTTGCTGAAGCCCCCTGAGCTCCTCCAGTGCTTCCCCAGGTCCCAGTCTTCCCGTTGTTCCCACATATATGCGAGGCCCAGGAGAGCTGTCTCTGGGAGACTGAACTTTGTCCTAAGTTGTCAGCCAGGGCATTCCAGGCTCTAGTTTTTAGGATTTATCTCAAAATCCGTGCTGGTCTTGTCACTGTCTGCTTAAGAGCCTGCGGTACTTTCTCATCCCCACTGTGATGAGGGCGAACCTTCAGAAAATTTCCTGATCCACCTACCCTCAGTCTGTCTCTCCCGACAGAGCATCTCCACCTTTTTGTCAGATAATGTCCTTTTAGCGCTCCCAACTCGGTGCTCCCTCACTCTTGGGCAGTTGAGAGGCAGTCCCTCTGCTCACAGCTCCACATACCATCCTTTGTAATAATTAGTTGCTAGTGTGAGTGTGCGTGTAAGTTTGTGTGTGTAAATGGCTTGTATGTGTGAATATGTAAGTTTGTGTGAGACAGTGTGTGTGTGAGCGAGTGTGTGTGTTGGTGTGAGTGCGTATGTGAGTGAGTTTGGGTGTGTGTAAGTGGTGAGTGTGAATGTGAGTTTGTGTGAGTAGAGGGGGTGAGTTTGTGTGTGTGTGAGTGGTGTGTGAGAGATGTGTGAGTATTTGTGTGTAGCATCAGATGCTTTTCAGGGCACTTGTGAGCTGTCCACTGCAGATGACCTGCAGGACATCAAAGGACATTAAGACGCAGCTCCTACTTTTATAGCTTTCTACTTTCTAGTTAAGTGAATAATATATAAACACACGAAACAACGAGCAAGAATTAAGTATTAAACAAGAGCTTGCAAACTGGTAACCTGTGGCCTGAATGGAGCCCTTATCTTGTTTGGCAATTACAGTTTTAGCCAACACAAGTGTTTTTTTCCCCCTCAATTTTTTTAGTGTGGCAAAATGTACCTAACATACAATTTTCTGTCTTAATCATTTTTGGTGCAGTTCAGTGGCATTAAGTGACATTCATATTGCTGTTCAGCTGTCACCACCATCCATTTCCTGAACATGTTTCCTCACACAAAATTGGAACCTTTTACCCATTTAACAGGCTTCCCAGGTGGTACAATGCTAAAGATTCCACCTGCCACTGCAAGTTTGATCCCTGGATCAGGAAGATCCCCTGGAGAAGGAAATGGCAACCCACTCCAGCCTTCTTGTCTGCAGAATCTCATGGACAGAGGAGCCTGGCATGCTACAGTCCATGGGATTGCAGAGTTGGACACAACTGAGCATGCATACACACACACACACACACACACACACACACACACACACACACACTACACCCATTAAACAGTAACTCCCCATCCCCACTTCCCATCTTCAGCTGCTGGCAACCACCATCCTCCGTTCTGTCTGCTGGTTTAATTATTTTGCACACCTCATAGAAATTAAATCATGCAGTATTTGTCTTTTGTCCCACTAACACTGCACAGGATTCCAATTTTTCCACATCCTTATCAACGTTTATTTTCTGACTTTTTTTATAATAGTCATCCTGAAGGGTGTCAAGTGGCTAGCACAATTTAAATTTTTGTAACACTTTACTTATTCGGCTGCACTAGCTCTTAGCTGCAGCACATGGGATCAGTTTTCATTGCAGCATGCAGGATCTTTAGTTGTGGCAGGTGAACTCTTAGTTGCAGCATGAGGACTATAGTTCCCTGACCGGGGATTGAACCTGGGCCCTCTGCATTGAATTGGGAGCTCTGAGTGTTAGCTACTGTGCCACCAGGGAAGTCTTCTCCAAATTTTCAAATGAGTTGCCAATGCTTAAAAATCAGCTTTATTGTTTTGTTTTAAATCTAGATTTCCAGTTTCTTTTGACAATTTGGAAAACCATGGCAGCCCTGGGGCCTCAACATTTGGCCCTGGTGACAACTGGCTGGATCTGAGCTGCCCCTTTGCATAGGGCAGGGCTGCACCCAGCTGCCTGCAGCCCCTTTTCTCATGGGCTCCGGGACCCCATGCAGAACGAGGGCCAGCCTTGTGCCTCTCACCTCTCGCATGGCCGCCTGAATCCCTGGCACTGCCAGGAAGAGATGAGAATGTTTCCCATCCTCCATAAAGGTAAGGAAAGGAGAAGCAGATGGGATGACTGATGGGGGACCTGTTTTTATGGTGGTCTGTGTCACTTACATAGATTTGCAGGCACTGTGTTCCTTAGCCAGTTCCCTCCTGTCAGTTCTCTTCCTGGCCCTTGTAGGCATTTGGGTTTCTGACCCTTGCATTAATTGAATTGAAGACACTTGGTTGTTTTCTTTTTAAAGTTTATATATTAATATACTATAATGTATTAGCCGCTGTAGCAATAATTAGCACTTCTATCACATTACCTAATTTTCCTATCTATTTAGTGGCTGGAATCATTAAGTCTTAGGAAGTTTGATGATCATAGTACAATTTTGTTGTCATAGTCACCATACTGAACGTGAGATTCGGAGGGCTTCTTTAGTATTGATCGTAAGTTCGCACCCTTGAACATCGTCTGTCCTTTCCCCAGCTCCCCACCACTTGGTAACCACCATTTTACTGCTTTTATGAGTCTGGCTTTTTTAGAGTCTACATGTAAGTGAACTTATGCAGTACTTGTCTTTCTCTGTCCGAATTATCTCACTTACATTATGTACTTGAGGTCCAGCCACATTGTCGCAGATGGCAGGGTGGCCTTCTTTCTCGGCCACTAGGTTTTCTACGACCACGACTTCACTGATGCCAGGCTAATCAAAGACAGTTTGAGAAAGGAGGCAGAATTTCACTCTGCCTTGAAGGATGCTGTATTCATTTGCTAGAGCTGCTATAACAAAACAGCACAGAACGGGTGACTTAAACAACAGAAATTCAATTTCTCGCAATTCTGGAGGTTGGAAGTCAGAGGTCAAGGTGTCTGCGAGATTCGTTTCTTCCGAAGCCTTTCTCCTTGGCTTGTAGACGGTATTCTGCTCCCTGTGTCTTTACGTCATCTTCCCTTTGCGTCTGTGGCCCTCATCTCTTTTACTCACACGTCACATTGGACTAGGGCCCACTCATAGCACCTCATCTTAGCTTAATAACCTCTTTAAGACCCTGTCTCCACATATTCTGAGGCATGGTGGGTTAGGAGTTCAACATAGGAATATGGGGAGGACACAGTTGGGTCTGTAACAGAAGGGCAGATCCAGGAAGGAAGAGAGGAAAGGTGCAGTGGGCTTGTGTTTCGTTACCCTCTCAGTACCGGTTAGTCGCTCAGTCTTGTCCGACTCTTTGCGACCCCGTGGACTGTAGCCTGTGAGGTTCCTCTGTCAGGAACCCAGGTCTCCTGTATTGCAGGCAGATTCTTTACCATCTGAGCCACCAGGGAAGTCCAATACACCGCACCCCTATTAGTTTCCTGTTGCTGCTGTAATAAATTGCCACAAATTTATTAGCTTAAACAATACACATTCATCTTCTTACAGTTCTGGAAGTCCTAACACCAAGCCTTGGCACGATGCAACATGGGAGAGCCTGTTCACTGGCTTTTCCAGTTCATGGAGGATACCAGCATGCCGTGGCTCATGGCCCCCGTTTCTCTGCTCCTATTACCACATCTCTGTCTTTTTCGTTTCTTGCCTGCTTATTTAGAAGGGCCTTGTGTTTACTCTGGGCCCACCCAGATAATCCAGGATAATCTCCCCATTTCAAGATCCTTAATGTAATCACAGTTTCAAAGTCTATTTGCCACATAAGATAACACAGTCCCAGTCCCCAGGACTAGGACACGGATGTCTTTGGGAGAGGAAGCAGTTTTGTTCTGTCTACACAGCACCTCTCTCTCTTGCGTACTCCAGCCTTGACGATCCAGTGGGGAGCTGTCCATCATGGTGCTCCACTAGAGTGGTCACATGACCCCAGCTTGCCCAACCTGAGTTTTTTTGAGGGTTTCCCTTAAGGGCATCGCTGGTAGTTCAGCTGGTAAAGAATCCACCTGCAATGCAGAAGACCCTGGTTAGATTCCTGAGTCAGGAAGATCAGCTGGAGAAGGGAACTGCTACCCACTCCAGTATTCTGACCTGGAGAATTTCATGGACTGTATAGTCCATGGGGTCACAAAGAGTTGGACACGACTGAATGACTTACACTTTGACTGAAGTGGCAAAGCAAGGTGATGTGAATGTGTGGTTGGTGGAGAGCAAACCTCCTGTGAGGTCACAGAGTCAATCTGCCCTTGTAGAGCTGGAAACTGAGGTGTAGAGAAAAGGACGGATGGAGAGTCCTGTCAGTGTTTCCATCACTGGTCCCAGTTGCTCTTGAGACCAGCAGTTGGGAAATTGATGTATCCTCCATTCGGTTTGTTTCAGGTGGGGTTTCGGTCCCTGAAAATCCAAATCATGCCGACATATATAGAGGCTATTTTGAATGAAGGCTAGGCAGTGGGGGAGGAGTGGGGAGACAGAAGGGTGAATCTTTCTTGAGGCTAATGAAGCTTAAGCTCAAGGCCACTCACTCATGAGTCCACCCACCACTCTAGTTGGGAGTCATTTTCATATGCTTTTGCAGAATTTTTAGGCAATGCTATAGCTGCAATTACTAAACCACTTCGGTCTCTTCCCATTTCAACTTCCCCTCGATTGAATCCTCCCTCCCCCAAGTTTTGACAGGACTGTGGATGTTTTTGAAAACCAACTTGGGGGAAATTGAGCTGAGGATATACTTACTGTGTGTCAAATGGGATATTTTTATGTGACCTCCAGTTGTTTTGTTAAGTTTACTCATTGGCTTGGTGTAGGAAGGGGCTTTAGGAATACTCTGAGGGCCTGACTTGTTCTGCCTGGTGTCAAGAAGGTGCGGGGCTGGTGGTCATGTGGTGGTAAGACTGTGCCCTGCAGTGCTCACCTCCACAAGTGTGTGGGGGGTGTAGAACAAGCTGGAAATGTGCTGAGCCCAAGATGGTCTGTTGAAAAATCCTTCCAGTCATCAGATGTGTAAAGGTATAAAACAGAGGACAGAATTCTTGACTTCTGGTCAAAATTAAAACTCTCCCAGTAGGACTATAACAGATAAAGCTGTTATAAAGTACACATATTACAGATTTTTATTTTTTTGATGCAAACTGTGCAAAAATGGAATTGATTAGAATTCCTGTAGATTTAATCCCGTAGGATTTATGTAACAATGTGTATGTCTGTGTACATGCCTCCTAATGTATTGAACTATGTCTTACCGTGACATTACCAATAATAGGCTGTGAAGCTGAAACCAACTTTTCTAAATGATCAACCATGCTAGACAAAAACCTGAAGTCTTTCTGTTCCCTTGACAGACAATGGCATTTCTAGCTTACTGTCACATTAAGAGACAATCAAAGAGTATGCAGCCAAACAGGAAGAAAAATAATATTTTAAAGTGTGCCAGACAACTAATTAACACTAACAAATAGGTTATTTGTCTGTATTTTGTGTTTTGTGGTATTTTCCCACTTTTCGAAGTTTGTAACATGTTATGATTTATTTACTCCTTCTGTTCATTTTCGTATTTAATTTTGTACTTGTCATTTCGCATTCACGTTCTTAAAATATTTATTTATTTGGCAGTGTTGCGTCTTAGTTGCAGCATACAGGCTCAGTAGCTGCATTGCAAGGGCTTACTTGCCCCATGGCATGTGGGATCCTAGTTCCTTGCCCAGGGATTGAACCCACATCACTTGTATTGCAAGGCAGGTTCTTAACCACTGGACCCCTGGGGAAGTCCCTGCGTTCATGTTCTTTAAAAGAGTGAACACGATTCAGGCCACAGTAAACCTGGATCAGCCCCCACGCTCCGGCTGCAGTGAAGGGGTGGGACGAGGCCTCCTGCCTGGAGCCGAGGCTGAGAACTGGGGCTCCAGGGCCGGAAGTGGAGCAGGAGGGAGGTGGGGATGCCGCTGATGGCGGACGGGAGGCGGGTGAGGGGAGGACAGGTCCAGGGAGGCCGACAGTGTCAGTGGGTTCCCACCAAGCAGAGTGACATGAGAGAGGGCGTCCTCGTCTCTGGAAGCAAACGCTTTCCAAGTGCTTCCACCTCCTGTACTTGTAATGAGTGGAGAGATGATTAAAGACTAAGACATGTGGTAGGTTTGGGAATCCTGAAAGAGAGTCAAGAATTATCGTTCTCTGAAACAGACTTTTAAGAGCTGACATCAGACAGATGAGGGTTCTCCAGTTTGAGTATTTTCCAAGTCTCTCCAGATTCCTCAAGAAATAGGCTCACTTCCCAGTTCATCAAGAGGTGAGGGTGGATCCTAAAAACCTCATCAGGGAAGCACTATTTCAAACGAAATTGGAAAAGGTAGTTTCTGAGAATACTGCTAAACATACACAATGTGCAATGTGTATCTTGCACAAGATAAAATGCAAATTAAAAGGTGGCAGTCACACACATGTGTACACGGATGCAGAAGTTAAAAAGGCAGGAGACGTACAAAATGGTTTGTATCCAAAGGCAAATGACATAGAGGGGAAATATTTGTAACTCATATCACAGCCAGATTAATTTTCCTAATATATCAGAATTTCTATACATCAATATTTATATTTTTTAAAAAAGACCAACAAGCCAATAGAAAAGGAGGCAGCTCATGAACGAAATACAAGTGCCTCTTAGACATATGGGTGCGTGGGTGCTAAGTCACTTCAGTCGTGTCCAACTCTTTGAGACCCTATGGTCTGTAGCCCGCCAGGCTCCTCTGTCCATGGGCTTCTCCAGACAAGACAACTGGAGTAGGCTGCCGTGCGCTCCTCCAGGGCATCTTCCCAACCCAGTTTCCTGCATTGGTAGTCGGGTTCTTTACTATTAGCGCCACCTGGGAAGCCCTCTTAGACATATGGAGAGGTAAGAGAGATATTAAACCTTATTCGCAATAAGGAAATGTAAAGTAAGATAGCATTGCGTATTACTTTCCAATCATCAGATTGGTAGAGGGAAAAGAAAGTCTGTAGTTACGTGGGAAAACAACCTTTCTCATAACTGTTTGGTAGGAATGTAGATATGGTTTCTGTGGGGAGCACTTTGGCAATATCTCCCCAAATTACATATATCCTCCTTGGACCAGGAACCTGACTTCCAACAATTTGTCAGTAGATATGGTTACGTATGCATGACACAACACAAAGACCAGATTATTTGCAGCACTCTTTGCAATAACAAAAGATGAGAAACAACCATCATGTCTGTCTATAAGGGACCAAAGAAGTAAATTACTGTGTATCCATACCTTGGAATATTACTTAACTGTAGAAAAAAATAAAGTTTATTTTGTGAACTGACATGAAATGATCTTCAACATATAAACAGTGAAAAAAGCAAGGTGTAGAAGAAATATAAAGTACTCTATTGTTAGTTTTTTAAAAAGGATGGGTGGGAGAAAGGTAACTTTGTGTGTGTGGTTGGAATAAGTGTTACCTCTTAGTAAAGACACACTAGAAGCTCATACGTTAATTGCTTCCTGGGGAGTAGACAGCCTTGTGCCTTCCTGAAAAGAGTGGAATCACAGTCATTGGGTTTGACTCAGCAAATGTTAATTGAGGGCTGGTCTTATGGCAGGCACGTGGCAGGTGCCAGGGACCCAGCAGTTAGTATTAATAAAACAGACAAATGTCCCGCCCTCATGAACCTAGTAAAGGAAACCGGCAATGATCAAATAAAATGCATGGATGGACAGACAGATGGAAAGAGAGAAAAGGAGAGAGAGAGAAAGTCAAGTACTTTGGAGAAAACTAAACATTGGCGGTAGAGAGTATATACAAGTGGGAGATCTATTATCTTAGACAGGGTGATGGTCAGAGAAGATCTCCGGTCACCTGGAATTCAGATGGAGAATCCAGGGGTCACATGCAAAGGCCTGAAGCGGGTGGTTCTGAGTGGGCAGCATGGAGGCCAGCTGGCTCAAGCAGAGAGAGGGAGGGGCAGTGACAGGGAACTGAGCTGTGTCCCCGCATCGCACAGCCCTTCTCCAGGTGCTGTGCAGCCTGCCTGGGCACTGGGGGTGGCACCAACCCCTCAGGGGTTCCTAGGAAAGGCCAGCCCCGTTTTCTGACTGCAGCACAGGACTGCAGCTCCAGCTTTATAACTGTGGAAGGTCATTGGGTTGGTACATTATACATTGTGGAGTGATGTCTTTTTAGCTGATGCCTCTGATGACTTTTCTCTGAAATAACCTTCCAGAATAATTCCCTTTGATAATTCCAGCACCACATCCCAAATGTGGCGTTTGCCCCGGCAGCACAAAAATAGTCCTCCATTCTCCTAGAGAGCCTGTGTGTCTTAGAAGCAAGCAGATGCAAACACTTTTTCCATTTTTGGCTATTCCTGAGCTGCTGCGTTCCAGAAGGAGTCACAGATGAAACAGCCTTCTGCGCTTCTCTTCTGGAAGATGGCTGGGCCCCCATGGGACTACAGCATCCCCAGTGGGTACATCTTCTCTGTACAACATGTGCTATATAAACTCTTTGATCACACTGGGTCCTCACTCTTTAAGACAACAAATCCCCAGGGGAAGAGGGTTGCATCTTGTATAATTGGACAGTTGGCTGTATCCAGAGAGAAGTGTTTGCAGAGCACATCGAAAGCCAGCCCAGGGACCCACGTGTTTGCTCAGCATCTACATGGCAAACACCAAGAGCCTCCCTTGAATGCAGGGGTCAGAGAAGGATTTTCTCAAATCTAAGCCAGCCTCTGGGGTGATGGCTCATTCAAAGGGCTGTGGAGGAAAGGCTATTCTGGAATATCAGTTCCAGGGCTCAGCTCATCTGAGATGGACATAGAGTGTTTTCTGTGTCATTTTGCTTTTTAGCAGTAGCACTAACCCTGGAATACTGAGGGGGTTCTGGGCCTGATTCAGGACCCAGGTGTCTGGAACCAGAGCCCAAAGGCCAGCTGTCAGGAGTGGGGGGAGCAGGGGAGAAGGAGGGAGGCCCACTGGCTGTGCTGAGAACAGGACCCACAGCTTTATGCACATGATTAGTGATGAGGAGCCTGTTGCCTGGCAACAGCAGCCCCTTCCCCCTTCTATCCAGACCCCTCAGGCTGCTTGTAATGTTTGGTGACATTTTTCATAGCAGAGACACAGATTTGCCCCCTTAATTAGCTGAAGATGGTGCCTACGGCTCCCCTGCTTCCTGGCTTATTGATCAGACTCCTGATTAGAAATCATTCCCCCCATAGCATTTAATTATTAATTGCACATTAATAATTGCTGTGCCAAGATAACTGCACAGATAGCTGATCCTGTAAGTGAAGGGCTTAGACCAAGACCTGATGCACAGGAAGTGTTGTATAAAAAGAAGAATTGTTACTTCAAATAATTGTCTCTTGTAGGAGATTTGAGGACTAAGACCCATACTGAGCAGACTTGACTCCCTTCGAAGAGCTTCTCTATTTTCTTCCAGACTCTCAGAATGCTCCTGGCAAATGCACCCTTAGACAACAACTCCCCTGTAAACTGCTCCCTTTTACAGACATGGAAACTGAGGTGCAGCAAAGTGAAATGACCTTGCCAAAGTCACACAGCTAATGATGCCAGAGGCAGACTGAATCCAGACCTCCTGGTCCCCAGCCTCTTCTCACCACACTTCCAGTTTCTAAATTTAGTGTGGCACAAAGATCTCACCAAGGAATCTGTAAAAAATGCAGATTTATGATACTGATCCCCCCAGTGCTCTATTAGTGTCCTAAGTCCGATGTAACTAATAACCACAAACTTAGTGGCTTAAGAGAACCTGTTTACTATCTACAGTGTTGGAGGTCAGAAGTCCTGAAGAGGGTCTTACAGGCCCAAGCGCAGGGTGTTGGCAGAGCTTGGTTCCTTCTGAGGCTCCTGGGGAGAGTGTGTTTCTTGTCTCTTCCGGCTTCTCAAGGCTGCCGACTTTCCTTGGTTCATGGCTGTGGATCCCTGCTTCTGTCATCACACCTTCTCTGCCTCCCTGCCTCCCGCTTCCCTCCAAGGACTCCTGTGATTATCTGGGGCCCTCTGATAGTACAGGATAATCTCCCATCTCAAGATCCTCAATCTAGTCCCACCTGGAAAGTCTCTTTTGCCATGTAAGCTCACATCACCACAGGGTATTGGAGCATGGGTATCTTTGGGAGTTCTGATTCTGCACCCAAGCTTCTGATTCCATCTTCTCTGATGGAGTCCGAGAGTCTGCACTATGAACAGCCCCTGGTGACTATGCAGCAGGGACTCCTAGAGC
The DNA here is from genome assembly GCA_007570785.1 of Antilocapra americana. Lineage (NCBI taxonomy): Eukaryota > Metazoa > Chordata > Mammalia > Artiodactyla > Antilocapridae > Antilocapra > Antilocapra americana. The sequence goes on from ML663565.1 coordinate 14,926,160, forward strand.
ACATTTAGGGGAGCCCCTTCTTGCCCCTCTCTTGCTTGCTCTTCCCCAGAGAATGATGCCATTGGTAGACAAAGTCCTTGTTTCCATTTAATGAAATGAAAAGCTAAGTGTTGAAAAAGTGAATTTCTGAAAGTCCAAGGTCCCACAGCTTGAGGCGTGTGCCCTGTTCCCACCCCCAGTACCCTGCTCATGACAGCACAGGCGTCCCTGGTTCTCCTCCTGTGCAACAGATGCGCAGGTGTGGAGCCTGCTCCACTCCTCTTATGTGCGAGGAAACCGCAGTCCCAGATGGGTTATGTGAGCTGGCCAAGGCTCCACTTCCTGGGCCTCAGTTAACCCTGCTCCCCTGGAGGGAGGGGTTCCAGGAGACCTCAGACACCCCCTCTGCCCTCCCGTACCGTGAGTGATCCTTACTGTTCCATGGAGGGACACTTTCGGCCAGAGAATGAGGTTGGTGGGCTAAGTTAATTTCAAATACAGGAGACGGAAATAACATGTGAGCCTTCCTGTGGGTTATCTACACAGCGGGCTAATGGAAGGCAGGGAGGTGGGAGTGACAAGCCTGTTCTGTTCAAATCTCCGAAGGAAAAAATTAACAAAGGAAATGCTCGGTTGCTGGTGTGCACGTGTGCAAATGAACACTAGGGGGCAGAGTTTGTTCAGGAATGGGAGTGCCGTGCCATTTCCCTCTGCTCGTAGGGATTATTTTAAAAGGGCAGCTGGAAGGAGGGTCATTGCCTTTAGTAGGGCCTTAGTCAATATGTTTCTAATTGGGCTATTAATCTGGAAATAAATATAAAATAAGAAACCCAGAGGGTAGATTGAGAGTGGATGCAATGTGAATAATGAACATCCCACTGAATGACTTTTTTAAAGGGTAGTTGTCTCATAATCTTGGTGCTTCTTTAATGTGAATTGGCTTCTGATCACTACCTGGCAATTTGTCGTAAGGGAGTAGGTCTCAGTATTGAGAAACACCAAATAATATTTTAAGAGTTTCCTAGTACATTGTGTGGTTGTCTCTGCAGCTGGAAAACATTAAAGAAATAGATATGCAAATTAATGTGATGGTACACATATACTGACCCAGAGACGCTCCTCCTCACACTCACTTCCACTCTGTCTCACCGCCTGAATGGAGCACGCACTGCAGAGATGGAAGGACCGCAGCTACATGCTGCTTTCTTGCTTGGGGGTTAACCCCAGGAACAGGACTCAGCCATCATCAAGGCAGTGACGTTTGGGCATATGTTTGGTCAACTTACCGTGACCTGAGGACATTCACTTGGTTAGAACACCACGTACTACTATATGACTATAATTAATAACACTGTGTTGCATATTTGTAAATTACTAAGAGAGAAAATCTTCAAAGTCCTCATCCCAAGGGAACACAACTTTTGCAACCGTGTGTGGTGATGGATATTAACTAGACTTATTGAGCTGGCCATTCTGCAATATGTACAAACATCCAATCATTATGTGATGCACCTGAAACTACCATATTAGTGTGTATCAATTTTAAACTTCAGTTTAAAATCCAAAACAAAACGATAAGTACCATAAATCAGAACTCATTAGGTACCAGGCACTGGGATTTTCTTGCATGATCTCATTTAAGCAATATAACTCTATAAGATAGACACTGTTATTATTACCTTTATTTTCCAGGTGAGGAAACTGGAAGTAAGAGGGGTTAAGTAAGTTGTCCAAGATTACCCAGCTAGGAAGTGTTTCTTCCTAGGCTGAGAGCTAACACCAAAGCCAGGTTCTTAGTTCCTGTCATTTTGGAAGCTCAAGAAATTCTCTCCTGATGGAAAAAACCTGGGTCATATGTTCTGACACTTTGTGTTCTAATCTGAGCATGGTGCTGATTTGGTCCATAGTCTTAGGAAAGTGACTATACCTTTGTTGAATACTAAGATCTTATAATGAGAAAATACTTAATAACTCAAGTCATCAAAATAAAAATAGTATAACCTTTATGGTAGAGATTTGGGGCACCAAGAGCCCAGCTTAATGTAGAGTCCAGGGCTGTGGTCAGCCTTGAGATCTGTAAGAACCTGCTGCTGAGGTCAGAAGAAGGAAGTTTTTATAGGATGGAAATGTAACAGCTTGGGCTTCCCAGGTGGTGCTAGTGGTAAATAACCCATCTGCCAATGCAGGAGATGTGGATTTGATCCCTGGGTTGGGAAAACCCCCTGGAGAAGGGCATGGCAACCCACTCCAGTATTCTTGCTGGAAAATCCGATGGGCAGAGGGACCTGGTGGGCTACAGTTCACGGGGTTGCAAAGAGTCGGACACTCCTGAAGTGACGGAGCACATATGCTGGTCAGTCACAGGCTGGTGTAACTGGGAGGATTGTCCTGTGAAGCTCTTGGCTTAAGAATACAGATGGGTCCCTCTCCTGAACACTGGCCCTGGAGTTTGGAGGTGGTAGACTTGCAGGAAGATGGCCACATGTTGGGCAGAGAGACCTGTGCATTTGAGAAAGGCTGCACAAGGCGTCACATCAGGCTTGACTGGGAGAGGAAGCTACACGGTCCTTAAAGGACCACCAGAAGCTGCCTGGCACCGCACCAGGGCAGACTTCAGGACCTCTTGGTCAGCCACAGGGGCCAACAGTCCTGCCACCAGCAATCACAAAGAGGCATATTCACCTTTGGCTTTTCTTCTTCTTCCTCTACAGCTAGAAGGGTAAGCATAGGGAGGAAGAGGAAAGGGAGACAGAAGACCAAGTCTACCCTCCCCTCTTCCACCCCCAGATCGTCTAAAGCATAGGGCCTTGTTTGCACTAGAGACGAGGAAAGCTTCGGATCAAATACCAGATTGAGATTTTAAATTGAACAGAGCTTAATCTTAATAACTGAAGAGAAGCTGTTTTGATAACTCAAATGATGAAATGTTATAGAATCAGACTGATAATACACATAGCTAATGGAGCCAGCTACCCAGTGGGAAAAGGAAGTTCCACAGAGCATAACTGATAGACTTGAGGGAGGGATCATTTTGTGTTGATCCCCCCAGAAACTTGACAATCTATACTAAACCTGTTATTCAAGGGAAAAGCGGTAAATATCACAGATTCTGCCGCAGGTGAAAGGCTGGAGCCCAACATTCCAAACTGCACAGTTACTTCCTGCGCATGCGCCAGTCACACGGCTCTGCCTGTCTTGCAGGAGCATCTTGGGTACCTCAGATATGCTAGAAAAGCCAAGGATTTTTTCTTCTTATCAAGTCTGTATTTATGTCTTTCTTCTGTTTTTACAATAAATGCTAGCTTAGGACATTCGTCTTCATAAGTGCCCTTCCTCTGCTCAAAGACTTCTGCCCTCTGAGAGGTCTGGATTGATCCCCCATTTCCCTCCTGAACTTTCAGAGCGCTTCTTGAACCCTAGTCCTCAGAAAGGCTGAGACAGTATGAACTTAATGTGCCGGGATGCTGATGATAATCTCACCCCAGCTCTGAGTTCCTTCCACCTCTTGACCATATAGATTTGAGAAGTACAAGAACTCATAGACCTACGTGTGAGTGGCAGAGGGCAAGTGCCCCAAAAAACGGACCCAAGGACTCTATCCTAATCACTCTGTGATTAAAAAATTATGTCATTAATTCATGGGAAGAGGAAAGAATATTCTGTAAGCAGTGCTTGGGTAATTGGTTAACTACATGTGCAAAAACAACCATTTAAATTCTCACTTCATACCGAACAATTTCCTATGGATTTAACAGAAGTAATATATAAAAGAATAAAAATGTAGAAGAAAATGTAAGTGAATATTTACCAGACCTTGAGACTGGGGAAGAACTTTACAAGCACAACAGCAATAAAGAAATCAGATTTTAAAATGATAACTTGGAATATATAAAATTAAAAATGTCTACACTTTTATATTTAGCTAATATAAACACAGTAAAAAAAAAAAAAGTATGGTGGTAACATGGCACATTAATCCCTATTGCATCAGCTGACAGTGAGTCAACAGCCAGTATGTGAGTGAGACCATCCTAGACCATCTGCTCCCTAGCCATGCCACCAGCTGACAGCAGATGCACGAGGGAGCCCAGCCGAGATCAGCCACGCCTGGCCCAGGTCATTAGATACATCCTGCTGACCGGTAGATTCATAAGCAATAGTAAATGTTACTTGGTTTAGAACACCCGGTTTTAAGGCAATTTGTTATGCAGAGTTAGATAAATGATGCAAAATGAAAATGACAAATCGAAACAAACCTGTGCAAGAAATATGAAAGATAAAGATTAAAATCTTTACTGTGAAATGAGGTCTTATAAATCAACAAGAAAAGCAACATCTGCTGTAGAGAAATGGATATAGGACATGAGGAGATAAGTTCTTAAGGAGATAAAGAAATGGCTTAATAAACTAATGAAAAAAGATTAAACTTCCCCCAAATAAAAGAGGTGCAGTCTGAATATTAAACCATGTACATATTTTTACTTACTAAATTAACAACAATGTAAAATATTCATTAATGATGAGTGTAGTGTGATGGGCACTCTCATATCTATGGATAAAAGTATAATTATTATAACAAACCATTTTTTGAAGGTAAGTTAGCAAGATTCCCTCTTTATGGATCATAACCTTGTTGTGGTGAAGGGGCTTGCATAATTCAGTGAAGCTATGAGCCATGCTGTGTAGGGCCACCCAAGAAGAACAGCTCACAGTGAGGAGTTCTGACAAAATGTGGCCACTGGAGAAGGAAACGGCAGTCACACTTGGACAGAGGAGCCTGGCGTGCTGCAGTCCATGGGGTCGCAAAGAGTTGGACATGACTTCGCAACTAAGCAACAACAACTAGCAAGATGTAGAAAAAGCCTGTGGCAATTTCTAACAAAATTAATATTCTTACCATGTGATCAGCAATTGTGTTCCTTGTTGTGTACCCAAAGTGTTAAAACTTATGTCCACCGACAAACCTGCACATGGATGTTTATAGCAGCTTTATTCATAATTGCCCAAATTTAGAAGCAATCTGAATGCTCTTTAGTAGGTGAGTGAATGAATAAATCCTGGTGTATCCAGACAAGGAAATATTATTCAGCACGAACCAGAAATGAGTCATCCTGCCATGGAAAGACATGGAAGAAATTTAAACGCATATTGATACATGAAAAGAGTCAGTCTGAGAAGGCCCATATACTGTATGGTTCCAACAATATGCCATACTGAAAAAGGAAAAAGGATGTATACAGAAATAAAAAAAAAATCAGTGGGCAAAGGGGAAATGAAGGATGAGTAAGCGGAGCGCAGAGGATTTTTAGGAATGTGATGCCGTTAATGGTGGATACATGTCATTATGCACTTGGACCAAACCCAAAGATCCAACATCTAGAGTGAACCCTAATGCAAGCTGTGAACTTTGGGCCATTAGGATGTATCAGTGTAGGTTCATCAGTTGTAAGAAATGCATCCCTCTAGCGGGGGCTGTTGATAAGGGAGAGGCTTTGCATGTGTGAGTGTAAGGGGGATATAGGAAATCTTTGTTCCCTTCTTTCAATTTTTCTGTGAACCTAAACCCACAAAAAAAAAAAAATCTTTAAAAAGAAGAAAAAGAAAAGGCCTTTGGAGTGAATGCAGGTGGTTGGTGTTGAACATTGCATTATTGTTCCCAATTCCTCATCTTGCTCTTTGTGTGATTTTGTAGTTCCTTCTCCAAGAAGCAAGGTATACTTTCTTGCACATCAATATTGTGCTTGGCCTTGTGGCACTTTTGGGCCAATGGAGTATTAACAAATGTGTCCTGCGAGCAGAGATTTAAACATACTGTGATTTCAGGTTTGTTCCCTTGCATTTCTCCTTTCACCATAAGAAGAGCTTCCCCTGTGTGTTCCTGCCCCTTCAGTCTGAGACCCAGAGTGAACACGTGGGTGTGGGAAGGTGGAAATGATAGTGGCAGAATAGTGTTCAGAACTCACCTAATCTCTACAAAAAAAAAAGAAAAACAGAGCAGTTGAGTAACAAAACCGAAAACCCACAAATTTCCCAACAAAACCAGGTGAGAAAGTATCCCTCCGGATTCTGAAATACAAGCAGATGAGGAGAAATCACTGGTAGTCATAAGATCTGCATGGTATCAGCTTCTGTGCAGGGAAAAAAGCAGTGGGGCCTCTAACAAACCTGAGAACAAGAAACCCCTGAAATATCCAACAGGTATATTCTCTGGAAAGTGCAGCAAGCTAATTTTAGAACAGCAGCTGAAACAGTTGTGCCCACTCCAGTTAGCAGGTGAGTGCACAGGCCTGCAGTGAACCCTGAATGGTGTGGGCAGTCTACCCGCTGTGAATTCGCAAACCTCATCAGCAAGGGCTTCCCTTAGGACAGGGCGCTTCCCTGAGGATGCTGCTGGGAGTGGACTTAAAACTGAGCAGAACAGACACTATAGAGAGGAAGGAAAGGAAGTCCAGACACAAGTGGAACATATCTAGGAAGTCTTATAAAGCAAAGCTGTTGTATTTTTTGCACTCTGTGAAACACAACAGAATGGGTAGCTTTGTGAAGTTAAAGTTATCCTTGGTAAAAATCTTCTTATAAAAGCTCAATAAACTAAATTCATACAAAAATGATCAACAAAAAAGTATTAAAGTCAAATCTTATTCAGAGTTATTCTAAGAAAAATTAGAATAATGAACAGAATATCCCTACAGTTAATGAAAGCAGGCCAGAAATATTTGCTTAAAAATTAGAAAAAAGAAGCAAAATATAATGTACTATTTCACAATGAGTGGAAAGACATTAAACTAAAAGACATACAAGACATGAAAGACTAAATTAATAAGAAATACAAAACTTTAGAAGTGAAGTGACAGAAATTAGGGAAAACATAGAAATAAAATAAATGAAGGCTAACCTGTAGGGAAGCCAGTGAATAAATACACAGATAATGCCTTAAGAGAAATAGAAGATGAAAATAAGGAAATTGCTTAAAATAAAAAATAAACTGAGAAAGAGATAAAGATTTGGGAGACAGTACTACTATTGAATAAGTATAAGCAAAGAAGATCCAACATATGGTGAACAGTACTTCCTAAAGAACAAAAGCAAGAGAACTGAGCAAATGCTAACTATTATAATTCAGGAACATTTTTTCTGAAATAAAATAAATTGGAAAGTACATGTTAAAGAACATGCTATGCATATGAGAATCGGAAACTGAAGGACCAGCACCAAGACATAGTCTAGTGAAATTTCTGGATTTTAAAGAAAAAGAGAAAAAGACATCTTTAGGCATCTAGGTTAAAGGAATGTGTAGCTTATAAGGGAAGGAAAATTATTATTAGACTTTTAAATATGTATATATTTACTTATTTATTTTTCACTGAAGGATAACTGCTTTACAATGTTGGTTTCTGCCATACCACAACCCGAATCAGTCATAACTATATATATATGCCCTCCCTCTTCAGCCTCCCTTCCATCTCACCCCCACCCCACCCCTCTGGGTCATCAGAGAGCACCAGGCTGGGCTCCCTGTGTGACACAGCAGCTTCCCACTAGCTAGCTGTTTCACGCGTGATAGTGTAAACATGTCAATGCTGCTTTCTTAATCCGTCTCGTCCTTTCCTTCCCTTGCTGTGTCCATTCTCTCTGTTTGCATCTCTGTTCTTATTAATGGGCTTTCTGACGGCAGCACTTTATGTCAGAAGAAAGCATACTGGAACAGTATATTGTGATAGCCAAGTAAAAAAAATGTGACTTATTTTCAAGGACTGAGAAGCTGTTACGAATGTGAAGGAACTTAGGGAGTATTCTTCCTATGGGTATTTCCTCAGGAATCTGTTAGAGAACGAGTTTTACATAACCACAATGACTAGAGAGACTCTAATATACGGAATTATGCTGAGCATTACATGTATAGTTACTCATAGTTGAAGACCAACTAAGAGTAAAAGAGAGAATATAGTCTGTGATGACTGTATGTTTTAACAATATGGATGTTGTACAATTAAAAGAAAAATGAAATGAGAATGGAGGTAGGGTATGCAAAATTTTTAAAAATTGTTTTTAGTACTATAACTGGTGGTGGTTATTCTGAATATTGGGGTTTCCCTGGTGGCTCAGTGGTAAAGCGTCACCTGCCAATGCAGGAGATATGGGTTCGATCCTTAGGTCAGGAAGATCCTATGGAGAAGGAAATGGCAACCCACTTCAGTATTCTTTTTTTTTTTAATTGAAGGATAATTGCTTTACAGAATTTTGTTGTTTTCTGTCAAACCTCAGCCTGAAACAGCCATAGGTATACATGTTCAATACCTTCCCTTTTGAACCTCCCTCCCCATCTCACCCTTCTAAAGGAGATCAGTCCTGAATATTCACTGGAAGGACTGATGTTGAAGCTGAAACTCCAATACTTTGGCCACCTGATGGGAAGAGCTGACTCATTTGAAAAGACCCTGATGCTGGGAAAGACTGAAGGCAGGAGGAGAAGGGGACAACAGAGGATTAGATGGCATCATTGACTCAATAGACATGAGTTTGGGTAAACTCCTGGAGTTGGTGATGGACAGGGAGGCCTGGCGTGCTGCAGTCCATGGGGTTACAATGAGTCGGACACGACTGAGCAACTGAACTGAACTGAACTGAATAATGAATGATGTTGAGCATCTTTTCATGTGTTTGTTAGCCATTTGTATGTCTTTTTTGGAGAAATGTCTGTTTAGGTCTTTTCCCCACTTTTTTTTATTGTATTGTTTGTTTTTCTGGTACTGAGTTGTATGAGTTGCTTGTATATTTTGGAAATTAATCCTTTGTCAGTTGTTTCAGTTGGTATTATTTTCTCCCATTCTGAGGGTTGACTTTTCACCTTGCTTATAGTTTCCTTTGCTGTGCTAAAGCTATTAAGTTTCCACTCCAGAATTCTTGCCTAGGAAGTCCGTGGACAGAGGAGCCTGGCGGGCTACAGTGCATGGGGTTACAAAAGAATCATGTATGATTTAATGACGAAACAACAACAGCATCCTGAGGATTATTATTTTAACTCCCTTCTGTATAGAATGTAGGGTAAAGTAAATGAGCAATCATGGGATATTCTGTCATTAATTATGTCTTTGAGAACCATATAAGAATTCTTGGTGTGGACAGAGGAGATTTAGGAGTAATATAAAAGAGATTAAAGAATAGCCACCACAGTCCTGAATTTGGATTGGAAATATCACTGTGAACTTATGAAATGTTTCATCTTAAAAAATATATTTCCTAGTTCTGACCGCTGTCAAAGACCAGAAAAATTAAGAAACTCATCCAATAGCTTAAGAGATTGTGGTTATGAAATGCCATTTTCCACTTAAAGAAAACCAGGACTTTTTGAAGAAATGACAAATTCCAAATCTGTGGCAAAAATTATCCTAGAACATTCTGTCATACCAGATAGCAAGAAATCGATCAAAGACAATTAGAGTTATGTCAAAATGACACAGAAGTCAACTTGAAGAGGTTCCCAGTGTTCAAAGATAAGGCAATTTAAGCCTCAATGAGGATAAGAATTGTCATGCATCAGAACACATTGAATATTTTTAAATTCATGAATTCGTAAAAATAAAAAACAAATTGGTCTCCTTTGGAGGATAATAGGGAATTAATTCATTCTTTTGAAAACTAGATAAATAAAGGAAAAGAAACAAGCATTATTCTGCCTTATTCTGTATAAGCTGTACTACTGGGTAACCATTAATAGATGAGAGGATGTGTTCTCTCTTAAAAATTTAACCTATTTAATAAGTAAGGTGAAATGATAGACATACTGTTATCTTTTTACAACTCAAATGAGTTAATGGATCTCAGCATTGAGCATTAAAGTCTGGTAACGTTAAAAAAAAAAAGCAGTGAAAACCAGATATCACCTATAGCCTTGCCAGCAAGTAAACACAGGTTAAACCTGATTTTATTCAGCCTCTAGACCCAGCTGCTTATTTTCAGAAAATATGAAAGGACAAAGGAATATGTTGCATTGTACCATGACTATAGCATCAGTAGAATCCAGGCCGTGGGACATTCTATAGATCAGCAGGCCCAGGTTCTTTTATTTTTGTAATTTAATTTTTTTGAAACTTATTTTTCACTGCCCTGGGTCTTCACTGCTGCGTGGGCTTTCCCTTGTTGCAGTGAAAGGGGGCTTCTTGCTAGTTGCGGTGCGCAGGCTTCTCACTGTGGTGGCTTCTCTTGCTGTGGCGCATGGGCTCCAGGCCACAGGTGCTCATTTGCTGTGACACATGAACCTAGTTGCCCCATGGCATGTGGAATCTTCTGGACCAGGGATCAAAGCCACGGACCCTGCATTGGCAGGCAGATTCTTAACCACTGGACCACCAGGAAAGTCCAGGCCCAAGTTCTTAAACATATGGTTCTTAAAACCATAGGGTCTGTGGATGGGAGCATAAATGATTAAGCTATAAATCAGTACAAGGAAGTGATTACTCTAAGAATCAGAATGGTGGTTATTTGTAGGGAAGGGGAGAGCTATATTTGGGATGGGGCATATAGTAAGAGTTCTGGGTTCTGGCAAGGTTCTATTTCTTAACCTGGGTGGTGGTTACAAAAGTGTTTGTTTTATAATAATGCACTAATATATATATGTGTGTGTGTGTATACACATATATATTTTTGTTTTCATTCTTTTCTTTATATGTTTTTATAAGAAAAAGTGAAAACAAAAATAAATGAACAAAAATGACCACACATAGAGCAAACCTGAGCCAAACCATAAGCAAGTCTAGCCAGATCCAGTCTAGCTCAGCCATTCAGTTGATCCAAGGTGTGATCAAGAAAAAAAAAATGTTTATTGTTTTTTACCTCTAAATTCCTTGGCAGTTTGTTACACAGCACTATTGTAACTTCTGCTGTCTTAACACAGTTGACTATGCAAAAGCAATATCAAATCTCATATTTCATATGAATTTGTAAAGGGAAAGGTATTGTTTTACTAATCCTCCCTAACACTTAATGATGGCCATGTGACATAGTACTGAGAATTTTCTTACCACCTTATTCCTAGTGGGAGTTGAGAGTTGGGGAGAGGAAAGAAATAGGTGAGGGAGATTAAGAGGTACAGACTTTCAGTTGCAAAATAAATGATTCAAGGATATGAAATGTACAGTGTTGGGAATATAATCAATAACTATGTAACCTCTAAAAACAAATATTAAAAAACGGAGTGGTGTCAGAGAAAATAGCAGACTTCCAAAAATCCTCAGTCCCATTTAAGCAATGAGAAAACTGGCAAAGTTGTCAGACTCAACCAGAGAATGTTGATTCAAAAAAAGTGACTGGATTTCAGTAAAAGAAGTGAGCGTCATGGCATTTTAATTAGCTATATTCCACCCACCTCTTCCCAGTTCTGCTGTGGGGTGCTTAGTCGCTCAGTCGTGTCCGACCCTATATGACTGTTGCCCGCCAGGCTCCTCTGTTCGTGGGGATTCTCTGGGCAAGACTACTGGAGTGGGTTGCCATGCCCTCTTCACACGATCGTGTTGAAAACCTGGCAGCCACCAGAGGGAGCAGAACAGGGCTGGAGCTCCTCAAAGCCAATCTAGTGGTTGGTTCCCTGGAAGATCCCTCTTACAGGGCTGGCTTTCTTTGACTTCATCCAGAGGTTGACCATTGTGGAGACCTTTCCCCAGGGGTATTTTTCAAGAATAGTCAGAGGCAAAAATCACTGGCTGCCTTAGATTTTGGAAGACTCGGTGAACAGCAGGCTGAAAGAAGCCTACAGGGGGCTTTGTAAAGCTCCAAGATATTGCTGGGTATCTAGAAGGCAGCATGCATGCATATGGTTGTGCCTCTGATCAGGGATGTGTGCAGGCTCAGGGAGGTGTGAGTCAGGCCTGCGCTCTCTGCTGTGGCTCAGCTTGAGGCTCTGTGCCAGCAGGGAATGAAGGCCAAGGGGAGGTTTTTTTTTTTTTTTAATATAAATGTATTTATTTTAATTGAAGGCTAATTACTTTACAATATTGTAGTGGTTTGAACTGCCTTTCCACTGTCTGAATGTTGAAAGTGTGCTCCCAATGTGTACACAAGGCCCTTCAACAAAGACTGGTGAACTTCTTGGCGCTAGGTATTTAAAGAAATTGGCCACTATGTTAAGCAGATACTTAAGTGGCCTCATTCAAGAAAGAATAGACTTTACAGATTAGTTCAGAGAGATGCTAGACAAACAGCAACTATCAGGAGCAAGAACCTCAACGGAAGCCTGGGGTTTCCAGAGTTGTTACACTGTATTATTTAAAATATTCAGCTTTCAATTAAAAAAAGATGTACAAAAAAAATCCCAAAGAAAATATGAAACTCTTAGGTATATGTGCAAGAGAAATGAAAATATATGTTCATATAAACCCTTGTCCATGAATGTTCATAGCGGTATTATTCATATTAGCCAGAAAAGTGGAAACACCCAAATTTCCATCGCCTGATAAATGGATAAATGAAATGTAGTCTGTCCTTACGATGGAATACTATCTAGACATAAACAAGAATGCAGTACTGATGCACGCTCCAAAACAGATGCACCTGGAAACATGCTGCGTGGCAGAAGCCAGACGCAAAAGGTCACATGGTTGGTAGACCATGTGCTGCTGCGGCTGCTGCTGCCAAGTCGCTCCAGGCTGCCCGACTCTGGGCAACCCCAGAGATGGCAGCCCACCAGGCTCCGCCGTCCCTGGGATTCTCCAGGCAAGAGTACTGGAGTGGGGTGCCATTGCCTTCTCCAGAATATGTGCAGAGGGGGCTAATACTTATAGACAGAATGTAGATTAATGGTTTCTGGGGATTTGAGAGGAGTGGGTTTAGAAAGTGGTTGCTAATAGGTGTGAGATTTCTTTACATTGTTGAAAATGTTCTGGAGTTAGATAGGGGTGGCAGTGGTTGCCAAACGTTGTGGCTATACTAAAAACCAATGAACTGTATTATTTAGAAGCAGGAATTTATGGTATATGAATTATATCTCAATGAAAACACACTGTGAATAGTATGATTCCAGTTGTGTTTAAAATGGTACAGTAGATACAAATCTCATGCAACCTCTCAAAAGCTCCTGACCGCCTTCTCCTTCCTCTTTCTCGATTGGGGCCCCACACCAAGTCACCTCTTCACCTCCACGCTGCACTGAAATGTCACCATGGCCCATTGGATCTGGCCTCATACGAAGCCACCAAGGGGCTGTGTGATGTAACTTGGAAGCTGAGGCAGGTTAGTTCCATGTGGGTGAACTTTGATAGACGTCAGGAGACAGGATGGAATCAGAAGGAATTAAGTGATACTTTCTCCATGTCTCCATCCATTCCTTGGATTATTTCTCTGCGGTTTGTCTTTGCAAGCCTCCCAAAGTTCCTCCTGCTAAGTGAATGTATCGGCAGTCTGACTTGCTCTGTCTCATTGTAGTTTGTCACTGCCTTGCTCTGCATATTCCCTTGCCTCATGCTCTCTCTTCTTTTCACTCTTCAGCACTTCAACCCTTGTTTTGCTTTTTAGAGCATCCAGGCTAGGAAAAACGCATATACATTTAAAAATTTGGATGAAACTTCCTAATACCCATATAGATAATTGTGGAAGCATGTAGCTTTTAGCTTCTTCTTTCCTTTTTGGTGTTATCCAAATTTTTGTAATGAACATGTTTTTCACACTTAAAAAAAAAAAAACACAAAAACCACAAAGCAATTTGGGTTGTCATACCTCCTCTAAGAAAATCTGTTTTTCTTATCCAGATATTCGTCACCCATCTAAATAGCCTCTTGGTTTAGTATCTTTTGGCACTTGCTGAGAATAGGGAAAGTTCACTTGTTCAATAAATATTTTTAGAATGTCTACTATATTTTAGACACTGTGGTAGGAAACTGGGATCTGTCAGCAGACCAGATAACATCCTTGTTCTCAGGTTATATTCCAATGGGGAGAGTCAGACAATAACTGGACAAAGGAAAAAAAAATAAAAAGAAAACCAGATATTAGTTTTGATTAGTGCTCTAGAGAATAAAGCTAGGCAGAGAGATTGTAAAGAGTGGAAGTGGTATGTGTGATAGTGTAGAGACTGCCGCTCCAAAGGAGACATTTGAGTAGAGAACTAGATGAAATAAACGGGATAACCGCGTGGACTTCAGGGGGGAAGTATTCCAGAGAGAAGGAACAGCATATGCGAAGGTCCTAAGGCAGAACAGGGCTTGGCATGTTTGAGTGGGAGTGTTGTTTTTCAGTTGCTCAGTCGTGTCCGACTCTTTGCGACCCCACGGACTGCAGAGTAGGAGTGCCTACAGCTTATTTCAAGAACCCCGAGGAGGTGGGTGTGACTGGAGCAGAGTGATGGCATAGACAGCAGTAGCAGAGGAGGTCAGAGCGGGGGCAGGGGCCCAAGGATGTAGGACCTTATAGCTCTTGGTAAAGGCATTGGATTTGACCTTGAGTGAGACAGGAAGGTTTTGGAGGGTTAAAAACTTTGGAAGGGATAAAAGTTACCATTTTAAGTGTATGGCTCAGTGGCATTAAGTACATTAACATCATTGTGCAATCATTATCACTGTTCATCTCCAGAACATTTTCTTCATCCCAAACTAAAACTTTGTACCCACTGAATAATAACATCCCATTGCTCTCTCCTTGCAGCCCCTGGTGAACACAGTTCTACTTTCTATCTCTGTGAGTTTGACTATTTTAGTTTCCTTATATAAGTGAAATTGGATAATACTTATCCTTTCATGTCTATCTTGTTTCACTGTGCGTAACTCCTTCAGGTTCATCTGTATTGTAGCATGGGTCAGAATTTCACTGGAGGGTTTCAAGCTGATAAGACTTTACTTACACTGCAGAATGGTAACTCTGGAGGCTTTGCCGAAAGAGATGGCAGGCAACACAGGCAGAAATGCAAAAACCAATCACAAAGCCACTTTAAATCCAGATGAGAAATGATGGTGGACTGGACTAGGATGGCAGTAGTGGAAATGATGAGATGTTTCAGAACGAAAATGGATTCCAAAGGCTGAGCTGACCAAATCTGCTGATGAATTGGATGTCAGGTGTGAGAAAGAGTACAGGTAAGGATGAGCAAAGGAGTTGTTTCTCTTGACTTGTAGTGTGAAGCAGTAATTTACAGAAATGGTCAAGAATGCAGGTGAAGTAAGATTTGGCACTGTGTCTGTGTGTTAACTTTTAATTATGAACATATCAAATTTGAAATGATTATTATACCTCCAAGTGGAGATTTAGGATAGACTGTGAATATACAAATCTAGAATTCAAGGAAAAGAAGAGAAGTTAGGGCTTGAGATGCAAAATTAGGTCATCAGCTCATAAAAATCCTATATTTAAAACCTAGATCTGAATGAAATCCCCTATGACCTAAGCACAAATCTAGACAAGAAGAGGTCAATGGAGGAATCCTGGGGGCACTCTGATGCTTGGAGGTCAAGAAGATGAAGATGGCACAGTAAATGAGATGGAGAGGGAAGGGCCAGACCTTTAGGAGCATAACCCAGAAAGAGAAGGTTAATGAAGAGAATATTTCAGGATGAGGGAATCATCAAGGAAGCACGATGGGAAATCACCATGAGAATGACAATAGGGAGGTCTTCTGGGACCTTATTAAGAGCAGTTACTCATCACTATTCCACATAAACTGGGGAGCCAATTCGGGGAACTTTTTCCTTCATTCTCCCAAAGAGAGGGAGTTGAAAAGAATGAGAATGTGTCCTAAATCCAATGAGTGCTACTTCCAAAGACACTTTATCCTCTTCTCCCTAGGTTATCTGAGACCTTGCTGCTCAAGTCCCAGCACTGATTCCTTCAACTAGGTCACTTAGTTTTTCCTTGGCTTTGCCATCCCTCATCACCCTTTGCATCACAGATTGTCCAGGGCTTTCAGAACTTTTCTCCATGGCCCCTATCCTGTGTTTGAGGTTTGTCTCCTTGCTTTGGCAAGTTTGAGTTTGTACAAGAACTCTCTATTGATCACACTCCCAGCTTTGCTTTCTTAACCAGACTATTTGTATCCATTAAGCTTTTTCAACCCTCTGAGCATGTCTCTTCTCATCATTTATTCTCATATTTATTTACTTACTTGACTGTGCCACGTCTTAGTTGTGGCATGCAGGGACTTCATTGTGGCACGTGAGATCTGGTTCCCTGACCAGGGATTGAACCAGGATCCCCTGCTTTGGGAGCTCAGAGTTTTAGCTGCTGGTCCACCAGGAAGTCCATCTTCTCGTTTAAATTGCAGCTCTACATTCAGCTCCATTTCTACTGCCAAACTGGGAAATGTCCATTAATCATTCTAGGAAAATTTTTGAGTGTTGACTGTGCAGAGCTCTGTCATAAATGCCACACAGTATACCAATAAGTTGACACAGTCTTTGTCTTTAACTTCCTCCAGGGTAATGTGGAAGAAAAAAAAACGATGTAAAATGAGATAACTAGATAATAAATCATGTTTTCCAAAAATTGCCATCAATTCATATTGATACCAAATTGTAGTCAGGGAAGATGGCATTTGAGCTGGGACAGTGAGAGATGAGGAAGGTTTAAATAATAGAAAAGAAAGGGGTGGGCAGTCCAGGAGGAGAAAGATAATTAAAGCCTTGATGACAGGAAAGTGCAAGGAAAGGTAAATTGGATACAGGCTGTGGAGTATGAATATGAAGCATTAGGTGCAATGGATTTAATGGTGGCTGCTCAAGAGTTTTTGAATAATGTGAAAGCAGAGCTGAGAAAAATGATGTGGAAGCTTTGGTTAGTATAAAGAACTAGGAGTCAGGGGGACCAGTGAAAAGATTGGTACAGTAGTCCGATTCTGACACAATAAGAGCCCAGGCTACCAACTGATGTAGGGGAGTTCTTTCCTAAGACTTTCCCCAGCTGATTTCTCTTGGCCCAGGTTAAATCATGAGCCCACCCCTAAGCAAATCTCCATTGCAACGGATAGTGTGATCTGATTGGCTGGATTCTGGACCTGGGGGTGGGACCAATTCTACCCAACCACTGACAGAGAGAGAGGAGTGGTCCCTAAGGAAAATCAAGACCTTGTTAGCAGAAGGGAGGCTAGAGGCTGAGGATGTAAAAAGAGTCTTCCTCACCACTGTCTTATTCTTCCGCCTACCACAGACTAACCCACCTCTCCACGGAAACTGTTCTCATCAAGATTTAACACATCGAAGACCATTTGGGGTCTTCTCATCATCTGCTGCACTTGACACTGTTTCGCCCTCTATTAGCATTTTCCAAGGTTCAGTTGGCTCAGTCTCTTCTTCCTAGCCCCATTTTCTCTTTCTCTGGCTCCTTCAGAGGAGTTCAGACACTCCTTCCTCCCACTTATCTTGGGCACACCTCTCTTGTGGCACATCTACACTCTGTTGTAATTATTTGTGTGCATCAGAGACTGTTACCTATCTTTGTAGCTCCAGCCTCTGGCACTCAATGAGAGTAGACTTAATGACTCTAAGAAATGGAAGGTACTGGAGAAATCAGTTTGGGGGAAAAAAAAAAAGAGTGACTTTGACCAGAGTCTTGGTTTGAACACTGAAAGCAACACTGGGGTGTTTGTTCCCCTCCAAGTCTGGGGGGGAGTCGAATTTTAGTGACTCCAGTTTGGAGCAGTGGTGTACTCTGGGAACGTGGACTTTGAGATTTTTCAGATGGGTCAGGCCTATCTGCAGTCTCAAAAAGGCCTGAAATCACAGCCCTGACATAAAGCTGCAAGGAGCAGGAAGTGCAGTCTTCCCCTCCTGCTGCTGCTGCTGCTGCTGCTAAGTCGCTTCAGTCATGTCCGACTCTGTGCAACCCCATAGACAGCAGCCCACCAGGCTCCCTCGTCCCTGGGATTCTCCAGGCAAGAACACTGGAGTGCGTTGCCATTGCCCTCTCCTGCAAACAGCGTTTAAGAAATGTTTAAGAAAATGTTAACCACAAGTGAATTCTCTTTTCTGATCCTTATCCTGGCCTGCAGTTGGGCCTAGACTCCTATTCCTGACGGGCATGGCCCAGCTGTGTGAGATGGGAAAAATGAGAGGAGCCAATGAGGTTTTAATGCGGTATTTTTGAAGTGGTGAAGAACGACGTGATGATCGCTAGAAAGAGGACAAAGTGCTGGTTGCAGGAATTGACTGGGAACCAGTCAATGGCCAGGCTGAGGCGGTGGAGAAGCTGCCCTAGACTGACAGCAGGACAGGAAAAGATACTGGGCAGAAGCAGAGAGTCAACAACCAGCAGGTCAAGGGAGGCCTTCATGCCCTTATGTGTGGAATCCAAAAAAATCTCAGAGCAACAGAGAGTAGAGTGCTGGTTACCAGGTGCTGGGGGAAGTGGGGCGATATTGGGGAAAGGGTACAGACTTCCAGTTAGAAGATGAGCATATTCTGGGATATAATGTGCAGCATGGTGATTATAGCTACTGATACTCTTATAAACTTGAAAGAGGCTGGGAGAGTAGATCTTAAGTGCTCTCACCACAAAAAGGAAATGGTAATTATGTGATGGGATGGAGGTGTCTGTGAAGGCTATGGAGGTATCATTTTGCAGTATGTCAGTGTCAGATCAACGCTATACACATTACACATATACAGTGTTGTATGTCAAGTGTATTGCAATAAAGCTGGGGGGTGGAGGAGGATGGCTTTCTCAGTGTCAGAATCACAGCGGAAAAGTTTGCCACAAGCAGCAGACTTCTTATAATAGTACTGACTGTGCAGGTGCTGTTTTAAGTTTCTACTAGTATGGTCTCACTTGGCAGGTAGTCTTCCTTTCCTTCCGTGACAGATAAAGAAGCTAAAGCACAGAGAGGTTCAGAAGTGACTCAGGGAGCTCAGCTCGGTGCACCTAGATGGGTGAGTTGGGGGGGGGGTGGGGTGGGAAGGAGGTCCAAGAGGGAGGGCATGTCTGTGTACAAACAGCTGATTCACTTGGTAATACAGCAGAAACTAACACGATGACTCTTTGTGGCCCCATGGACTGTAGCCTGCCAGGCTCTTCTGTCCGTGGGATTTTCCAGGCAAGAATACTGGAATGGGTTGCCATTTCCTCCTCCAGGGGATCTTCCTGACCCAGGGATCAAATCCCAGTCTCTGTCATTGGCAAGTGATTCTTTACCACTGAGCCCCTTGGGAAGCCAACACAATGCTGAAAAAATTATACTCCAATTAACAAATTTTTTTTAAAAAGTCACTTGCTCCAAGCCCCTGAGTGACTGAAGGGGGCAGGCAGGGTGTAAGGGAAGGCTGTCTGACTCCAGTTAGCACTAGGCAGCTGCTCTGCTAAATCACTTCCAGCTGATGATTCCGTCTTCCTTATCACTTGGCAGAGACAGCTCTGGTCACTGAGGGCAGCTGAATTTCTGCAGAGACGGGAGGATCTCATGGCTGCTTTGCCTTCTGCACTTAGGACTGTGGAAGGGCAGGGAGGAAGCCAGTGCCTACTGCCACACCAGGCTTCTGCAGGGATCTCCCTTCAGCCTCGCTGGTATGTTGAGGGACTGGAACATGGTGGTCAGGACAGGCACTCTGGAGCCAGGTTCCTCAGATTCCAGTTCTGGCTTCAGCACTTAGAATGTCACACCCTGAGCAAGTTCCTTAACCACATCATTTATACAGATACTTTTAATATATTAAGCATAGTAATAAATTATATATTACACATAAAATTATATCTGTATAAACTTGTACAAGTATATATAGAATATAGAATAGAATAAGTATATATAGAATATAGTAGAATATAAAATATTTATTTTTAGTGTATAAATATATACATATATGTAAAATTTTAGATATATTTATTATTTTATGCATATACTTTATATATACTATGTTAAAGATTATATATGTGTATGTATATATATGTGTATGTGTGTCTATATCTATATTTGGAGAAGAAAGTGGCAACCCACTCTGGTATTCTTGCCTGGAAAACACCATGGCCAGAGAAACCTGTCAGGCTACAGTACAGAGTGAGTGAAAGCCTCCCAGTTGTGTCTGACTCTTTTCCACACCATTGATTGTAGCCTACCAGGCTCCTCTGCCCATGGAATTGGCAGGCAGATTCTCTACCACCTGAGCCTAAGGGTGGACACAACTGAGCAACTGAACAGCAACAAATATACATATATAGGTAAAGAATCTGCCTGCCAATGCAGTAGATGCAGGAAATGGGGTTCAATTCATGGGTCAGGAAGGTCCGTTGGAGGAGGAAATGGCAACCCCCTCTAGCATTCTTGCCTGTAAAATTCCATGGACAGAGGAGCCTGGTGGGTTGCAGTCCATGGGGTTGCAAAGAGCCAGACATGACTGAGTGCACACACACACACACACACACACACACACACACACACACACACACACACATGCACACACGCACACACGCACACACATAAAATGCCCAACAGGTTCTAATACGTATTAAGTGCTGTTGAGTGTTAGCTTTTTTTAATTAATGGATCATTCCTTCTTACTCTGAAGGGACAGACATTGTGGGAGAAGTCTGGAATTCTTTGGAAGACCCAAGGACTTCTTTTCTAAGCCCCTGAAGCATTTCTTAAGCAGAGACTGTGTGACTGTCATGTGATGACAGGAGGGGTGAGTGCTCTCAGATTCTAGTTGCTTTGTGTCACCCTAGGATGTACTAATGGCAGAAGGGCAGATATCTGACCTCCTCTGATACTTTCTCCTATGCATTCAGATTTGGAAATTAGTTCTTCAAGATGGTGACTGCCCAAATATTACTTCCATTTGAGACCCAGTGTAAATATGAACATTTTCATGAAGCCTTCCTGATTCTCACTTGGAAATAAAATTTCCATATTTTGTGCTTCATTCGTATTACATCTCTTGTGGCACTTATTGTTTTCTTTTTAAAAAAATTTTATTTATTTATTTATTTATTTATTTACCTTATCGTGTTGGTTTTGCCATACATTGACATGAATCCATCATGGGTATACATGTGCTCCCCCTCCAGAACCCCCCTCCCACCTCCCTCTCGATTTCATCCTTCTGGGTCATCCTGATGCACCAGCCTTGAGCACCCTGTATCAAGCATCAAACCTGGGCTGGCGATTGATTTCACATATGATAATTTACATGTTTCAATGCCATTCTCCCATATCATCCCACCCTTGCCCTCTCCCATAGAGTCCGAAAGACTGTTCTATACATCTGCATCTCTTTTGCTATCTTGCATAGAGGGTTATCATTACCATCTTTCTAAATATATGCGTTAGTATACTGTATTGTTATTTTCCCTTCTGGCTTACTTTACTCTGTATAATAGGCTCCAGTTTTGTCCACCTGAGTAGAACTGATTCAAATGAATTCTTTTTAATGCTGAGTAATATTCCACTGTGTATATGTACCACAGCTTTCCTATCCATCCGTCTGTTGATGGACATCTAGGTTGCTTCCGTGTCCTGGCTATTGTAAACAATGCGGCTATGAACATTGGGGTACACGTGTCTTTTTCAATTCTGGTTTCCTTGGTGTGTATGCCCAGCAGTGGGATTGCTAGGTCATATTGTTTTCATTTTAAAGTAAGCTTTGAGCATTTTTATATATCTCTTAGATTGTTTTGAGGAAGACTTGGTATACAGTAAAACTCTCCCAGATTTTTTAGGTGTATAGTTCTGAGTTTTGACTAACACATTTAATTAGCACCATAATTAAGTTATATAATATGTCCAACCAGTGCCCCTTTGTGGTCAACCCCTTCCACAAGAGCTAGGCAGTCTGATCTGTCACATAAATTAAATCACATCATGTCTCACCTTTTGAGTCTGACCTCTTTCACTTGCATAAAATTCTTCCAGGTCAGACATGGGTCAACAGTTCACTCCTTTTCAGTGCTGAGTAGAAGAATAGTATCCCACTACTGGATGTATCACAGTTCATTCATCCATTCACCTGTAGAAGGACATTTGGATTCTTACAAGTCTCTTTTAAGATCATGAGTAAAGCTGCTTGTTTGTATACAAGTTTTTGTGTGACAATAATTTTTCTTTTCTCATGGGTGACTCTTTGGAGAGGAATTGCCAGATTACTCAGTAAGTGTGTGTTTACCTTTGTGATTAACTGTCAAACTGTTCTCCAAAGTGGCTGTACGGTTTGGTGTTCCCACCCAGGATAGAATTCTGGTTTCTCTTATCCTTGCCAGCACTTGGTGTGGTCAGAGTCCTTCTTCTCTCTCTTTTCCTTCCTTCCTTCTTACTCTCTCCTCTCATTTGTTTCTTTCACTGGCATTATAATAGGTGTGTAGGGGAGTAAAACTTTTGTTGAGGTATAATATACTTAAAGAAGAGTGCACAAATCCCCTGTCAAACTTCATGACCTTTTACAAAATGAATGCATCCTTACAACCACCATCCTGATCAGAAATCAGAGCATTACCAGAACCCCAGAAACAGCCCTGTGCCCCCTTCCTGTGTTGTGGACTGAATGTTGTGTCTCCCTCTCCCCTAATTCATATGTTGAAACCTTAACCTCCAAAGTGGTGGTGTTAGGAGGTGGGGCCTTGGGGAAGTGATTAAGTCCTGAGAGTGGAGCTCTTCTGAATGGGCTTGCTCAGTACTTAGTCATTCAGTCATGTCTGACACTTTGTGACCCCATGGACTGTAGCCCGCCAGACTCCTCTGTCTGTGGGATTTGCCAGGCAAGAATACTGGAATGGGTTGCCAGGCCCTCCCTCTACCAGGGGATCTTCCCAACCCAGGGATCAAACCCAGGTCTCCTGCATTGCAAGAGGATTCTTTACCATCTGAGCCACCAGGGGAGCTAAGAAGAGACACTAGAGAACTTTCTTCTGGTCTCTTTGCTCCATTCCCAAGGCAACCTGTCCTAACTTCTGTCACCATAGACTAGTTTTTGGACCTTCTGTCAGTGAGATCATATGCTTATAGTCTTTGTATGGCTTCTTTTTCTCAATATTATATTTGAGAAGTTCAACCTTGTTGTTGCATGTAGTTATAGTTTGTTTAGTTTATTGCTACAGAGCATTCCATTGTATGAATATACCACAGTCTAACTATTCTCCTTGGGGTTGTTTCCAGTTTTTGTCTTTTATGAATGATGCTTCTCTGAATATTCTTGTTGTTAAGGAGATACCCAAGACCACTGTCCGGTTCAGTAATTCACTAGAAGGCTCACAGAACTCAGAAATAAAGCTGGTATACTCAGTTATGGTTTATTATAGTGGAAGAATACAAACTAAAATCATCAGTGGGGGAAGATTCATAAGGCGGAGTCCAGGAGAGTTCCAGGTGTGAGCTTCTGTTGTCTTCTCCCAGTGACAGATAGCATATACTTCTCCCAGCAGTGATGTGTGGCAGTGTGTGTGGATTATTGCCAACCAAGGAAGCTCACCTCAGCCTTAGTGTTCAGGGGCTTTATTGGGGGTAGGTCATGTGGATATGGTGACTGCCCATGTGGTTGTCTTTAGTCTCCAGCTCATCCAGAGGTCAAGCTGATAGATACCACGTGGCTGAAGGCCCTGACCATAAATCACATTTGATCTTGGATGCCCCAAAGCCCCCAGGTAAAGAAACTCTTATTAGTCACGACTTCAAGAGCTTAGAGGTTACCTCCTAGGAGCTGTTCAAGAATCAAACCTTTGTTGGGGCAAAGATAAGCCATTACTGCATACCTACTTGTATATGTCTTTTGATGAATATATATAGCATTTCTCTTGGACATATATGGAGGAATAGAGTTGCTGCATCATAACTTATGCATATATTCAGCTTTAGTGGTTATTATCAACAGTTTTCTGAAGCATCTGTATCACTTTACATTCTCACCAGTAGTGGAAGAGCTCCATTTGCACCATGTCTTCTCCAATACTTGCTGCTTCCAGATACTTCTTTTGATTTGTTTCAGCCATTCTGGTGAGTGGGTAGTAAGATGTCACTGTATTTTCAATGTGCATATCCCTGCTGAATAATGGTGATGAGCACATTTGTGTGCCTATTAGTCACACAATTTATTTCCTCGGCATTTTTTATGACAACCTCCTATATTGTAATTCAGTTCAATTCCCCTCAATCCAGTAAAACAAACAGTCATATAAAGCTCCTATCATGTGCCAGACTCTGTGCTGAGATAGTGAGGACTGTCACAGTGAACAATGCAGTTCCTGGCCTCCCTCCACACGCATACACACAGAGCAAGATGCTCCTTTATGCATTGATGTGGAAAGATCCCCAATATAGTCTAAGGTAAAAAAAAAAGTACAGAAAAAAACGCGTTTAGTATGCTACCATTTGTGTGGAATATTTGCAGGAGAAACGAATCCACACATGCATGCATACACATATATATTTAGTCTTGAATCATGCATAAACATTTTTCAGGAGGATAAATAGAAACTATAATAGCTACTTGTAAAGGAAGAACACTAAGTGAATGGGGACTGATGGAGGAAGGGAAATTCACTTTTCAATGTACAGTTACTCTTCCATACGATCTGAGAATTCAACTAATCGTGAGTTGAAAATATTAAAAAAAAATCCATAAAGTTCTAAAAAGCAAAACTTGAATTTGCTGCACACTGGCAACTAGGTACACGACATGGACATGGTATTTGGGTATTATAAGTGCTCTAGAGATTACATAAAGTATACCAATAGATGTGTGGAGGCTATATGCGAACAGAATGCCATTTTTTGTAAAGAACTTGAGCATCCTCAGAGTTTGGTAACTGCAGGGCAGGGCGGTGGTGGAGGTGGGGTGTCCTGGAATCACTGTCTAGCTGACAGTGAGGGGATGCCGTTTTAAACTCTGATGTGTGAGCAATGTAAATCGTTTTGCCTAAACCTAAGCCTTTTTATCTTTTAAAATCATTGTCTAGAAATATTTAAGAAAAAAACAGATATTGCTTCTGTCTCCATTTTGTTTCTAGCGCAATTGGGAGGGATTGTGGGGAGTTATGAACCCTGGACTGGAGAGTAGTGGAGGGGAGACGGCGGGCTCCTTTGATGAAACATACAAGGGCCACCTCAACCAGGATATTTTGGGGGAAGTGGATTCCATGCAGAGTTTCCCAGAGGAGCTAATGTCTAGGCTGAGACTGGAGGGCCAGTGCGACTTAGTCTGGGCAAGTCTGGGGATTGGGAAGGATGTTGTTGATGGAGCTGGGGGTTGGAAGGTGGGGTGCTATGTCCTGGGCTCCCAGCTGTGAGCAGTTCCATATGGGGATGGAGGAGCCGCAGGGGTGGGGAGGAGTAACAGCAGTTAACTCTAGCCAGATCTTGACTGCTCAGAGGACTCTGGAAGCCTAAGGCCACTTTAGCGTGTTTGAGCAGGAGAGCGACAAGAACAGACTTGGAGTTTAGAAAGATCACTTCGGCTGCAGGAGGCTATCAAAAATATGGCATTGTGGATAAGAACTTTGGAGTCAAACCCAGTTAACCTACTTCTATAAATGAAGGAAAATAGCCTCTCCTTCATAGAATTGTTAGAGAAGTAGAATGAGAAAATGCTTACAGGGTCATTATCACACTACCTACCTAATAATACAAAGTAAACCTTCAATAAGCATTAGATATTATTACAGCATTCTCCTGAGTCTGACCACTTCTCACCATCTCTGCCTCTACATTTCTAACCTGGAACATTAGGGTGGCCTCCTAACAGGTCCACCAGCTGCCATGCCTGCCCCTATCAGTCTATTCCTTATAGCAGCCAGATTTTTTTTCAAAATGTGACTCCATTACAAACAAAGCTTAATTTTCCTAGTATGTGAAGGGCTATAAAAAGATTGACAATCTAGTAGAAAAATGGGCAAAGAAGATGAATAGGCAATTCACGGGGCAGGGGGCGGGGAACTACTAATGACTCTGAAGTATGTGAATGATTGCTCCGCCTCATTCACAAGAAACATGCAAATTAAAACCATTTTTCCACCTATCTGATTGGCAAAGACCAATGAATTTGATGATACTGTCTGATAATTGCAAGTAACATATTGCTGGTAGCATGGTAACTTGTTCCGAACCTTAACAGAAGGCAATCTAGCAATACTTGTCAAAAATACCAAAATACAAACCTTTGACACAGCCATTTAATTATGTGAACTTACCCTGTAGCTGTAATGTCACTTATGCAAAACATCTATAAAAATTTATTGACTTCAGCGTTGTTTGCAATAACAAGATATGACTGACCCCCAGCCACCTCTGATTTCGTATTTCTCTTTTCCCTTGAACACTAAATTCCAGGGACAAACCTATTATTCTAAGACGCCAAGCATGCTTCTTCCTCAAAGCTGTATTCACATGCTATTCCCTCTGCCTGGAAGGTTGTTCTCGCTGCCTGAAATGTTCCCCCAGAGAGCCAAGTGGTTCAGTTCTGCTCTTCATTCAGTTCTCTGTTCAAATGTCATCTCTTCATAGAGGCCTTCTCTATCTCCATTTAAATAGTAGCGGCTTCCCATAATTCTGCTCCATTGTAATGTTCTATTATTAATAGTTAGCTTTTGCTGTGTAACAAACCACACCTAAACCTAGTGTCTTAAAACAACAAACATGATTATTTTTTGGCATTCTGTGGGTCGGTCAGGCAGTTCTTCTGGCTAGAGCTGGTTTGGCTGTAACCAGATGGTCTCAGTGACCTCATTCACACGTATAAGATCTTAGTTGGAACAGTTGAAGTGGCTGGGTTAATACTTGTTCACATGGTGGCAGAAGAATTCTCAGAAGGAAGAGAAAGCAAGTCCACTAAACACGCGCTTTTCAGTAGCCTGCTTGCACCCCATTTGGTAATGTCACATTGGCGAACACATGTCATAGAGTTGAGCCAGAGTCACTGTGGGAGAAGACCAAGGGTGTGGATACGGGGCCAGGGGGTGGTGGTGTGACTAAGGACCGTTACTGCAACACTGAACCATGGATTCTTTAAAAAAAAATTTTTTTTTAATTTTATTTTTATTTATTTATTTTGGTCTGTGCTAGGTCTTCATTGCTGTGCAGGCTTCTCTCCAGTTGTAGCAAGCCGGGGTTACTCTCAGGAGTTGCAGTGCACGGGTTTCTCATCGCTGTGGCTTCTCTTGTTGCAGAGCACAGGCTGCAGGGCGTGCGCATTTCAGTAGTAGTTGTAGCGTGTGGGCTCAGGAGCTGCGGCTCCGGGTCTCAACAGCACCAGCCCAGCAGCTGAGGCACACAGGCTTAGTTGCTGTGTGGTGTGCGGGATCTTCCCAGACCCGGGATCAAATCCATGTCTCCTGCATTGGCAGGCAGATTCTTTACCACTGAGCCAGCAGGAAAGCCTCAAACCATGGGTTCTTCATTTCTGGTCGCCATTAGATATTATATTATACATTTGTCCATCAATTAACCAGAACCCCTACACAAGGAGAATGGAGTCCTCGTGAAGACAGGGGCTTTGGTTTGTTTGCTGCTTACTTCTTCGGCACCTAAAAAAGTGCTTGGACACTCAATACAGATGTATTGAGTAAGTGAATTTAATGAGTAAGGAGATGGTTAGGAAGCTGTCACAATAAAAAGTGGGAGAAGGAGAGCAAGAGGGATGATGACCTTACCTAAGGCAATGGCGGTGAAGATGGAGAGAAGTGGCTGCAGTGACTGGACTGGAGAGCTATTATGCAGGAGTACAAACATAACAGTGATCACGTGTATGTGGGAAAAAAGAGAAAGAAGTCAGACATTTCATGTTTATAAGTTGGCCAATTATTTATTAATTGATATCTGTAAATGCAAGCAACATAATTCCATCTCAAGAAGCCTAAGCAAATCGGAGAAACTTATTGGAAAGATAATGGGATAGATCAAATAGCTGAAGGGTTGTATAACCAAAGGGAAAAGGGAAGAGAATACAGCTTGGTCTCGGGAAAACTGGACCCAGTCTCAAACATGACCGTGCCTCTAAAAATTCTCTTTCCTATTTGTCTCTTTGAGGACTGGCTGTATTTTTTTCTCACTGTCAGGTTGTTTTCCTAACATTACTGCCACTGGCAGCTCCTAAATTTCAGACTGTAGGGACAACTCTTTTTTATAACTTGCACAGTAGAACACTCTCTGACTCATTCCTCAACCAGTCAGCTGTGGTGAATGGGGTGGTGTAGAGTGACAGGCCCAACTTAGACCAAGTGCCTACTCCAGGTTAATGCCCAAGGGCAGGGGGATGGATCAAGAACTTGGTAATATATCTGGAGGGCTTCCCTGATGGCTCAGTGATAACAGAATCCAATTTAGGAGTCCTGGGTTGAGTCCCTGGGTTGGGAAGTTCAGCTGGAGAGAAAAATGGCAACCTACTCCAGTATTCTTGCCTGGGAAATCCCATGGACAGAGGAGCCTGGCAGGCTACAGTCCATGCGGTTGCAAACAGTTGGACATGACTTACTGACTTAATAACAACAATATAGCTGGAACCACATGACTGAGGTAAGAGGGAGGGAAGGTCACTAAAGAAGGGACAGGGACAGACACGGGGAACTCAGGAGAGGATTTTGGATGCTATGTGTGCCCTTGTTAAAAAAAAAAATAAAAAACAACTCTCTTATTGGATTCTATTTTACAAACATTTTACTAAAAAAGAAATCTTACCGTCTTAGTACTTGTTTCTTAATATATCATTTTAACATTCTTTTATAGGATTTTAATGACAGTAGTATCCTAAGCTATGGATATATGAGAATTTATTTAACTAATTTCCTGTTGCTAGACATTTCGATGGCTTCTAAGGGTTTGTTTGTTTGTTTTGCTTATAGTTGATAATATATATGTGTGAAGTTTGAGACTCCTCAAGGCCACCCTTACTTCTGATACCAAGTACAAGTTTGGGGAGCTCCAAGACCACTCTCAGGTTCAGTACTTTGTTGGAAGGAGAGACAGAAGGCCCTGAAAGGTGTTGCATTCATGCCTATAGTTTATTAGAGTCGAAGGCTAATGACAGATTAGAATCATCCATGGTCTTACAAACAGTATGTATATGAACACATGTACAAGAGTTTCTCTTGACTACATGCCCAGGAGTGGAACTGCTGGGTCATTCGGTATGCACATTTTCAGCCTCAGCACATGGGGCAGAGCCCGAGAGAGTTCCAAGCAGGAAGCTCCTGGTTGTCTCCTCCCAGTGGAGTCATGGGCAGCCCTAGCTCCTCTCAGAAACAATGCACATGACAATACTCATGAAGCACTGACCACCAGGGAAGCCTGCTTGAGCCTTGATGTCCAGAGTTTGTTTGGGCTTGGACACAGAGATATGGTCAGCTGCTTACATGGCCAACTTTTCCTCAAAGCAGCTCCTGCAGAGGTTAAGCTGATACCATGTGGCTCAAGGCCCCAACCATCAATTCCTTGTCAGCATAGACAGTCTGGTGTGGCCAAGGTCCCCAGGTAAACAAAGGCACTCTTACCAGGCAGGGCATTCCAAGAGCATAGAGGTTACCTCATAGAAGCCAAGAGCGAAGGCCAGATCTCCCTTTAGATGAGGTTAATTCTTTACTACTTAATATGTAATATATACAACAATGTGAGGAACATCCTAATATTGTATCTTTTTTAAAAATATAGTTTTTTGTCTTTACAAAGATAAATTCATGTCTTTTATAAAACAAAACAAACAACATGATAAAGTAAAACAAGGAGAGCAAAATTAGCCCAAACTTAATCACTAAGTGATAATAGTTGTTAATACATTAGAGTATGTCCTTTCAGGATCTTTTATGCAGTTTATATATCTAATAAGTATAGAGTTTTATATCAACAAAAGCATTGCATTCAGTTGACTAATAATTAAAGTTAAAAAATGTTTTTTAACCATTCACTAGATAAAAAATATTTATGATGTAAAGACTATGGCAAACTTAGCGTATTAAAAAGCAGAGACATCACTTTGCTGACATAGGTCCATACAATCAAAGCTATCATTTTTCTGGTAGTCATACACAGATGTAAGAGTTGGACCATGAAGAAGGCTGAGCACCAAAGAATTGATGCTTTTGAACTGTGGTGCTGGAGAAGACTCATGAGAGTCCCTTGGACTGCAAGGAGATCAAACCAGTCCATCCTAGAGGAATTCAGTCCTGAATATTTATTGGAAGGACTGATGCTAAAGCTCCAACACTTTGGCCACCTGATACAAAGAGCCAACTCTATGAAAAGATCCTGATGCTGGGAACAATTGAGGACAAGAGGAGAACGGGGCAACAGAGAACGAGATGGTTGGATGGTGTCACCGACTTAGTGGACATGAGTTTGAGCAAACTCTAGGAAATAGTGAAGGACAGGGAAGCCTGCGTGCTGTATTCCATGGGGTCACAAAGAATTGAACATGGCTTAGTGACTAAACAACAACAATAAATGAAGTAAAAAGAAGCATATTTGTCACCAAACACCCTTAACTCACTATCAAGCTTAAGGATAAATACTCAGTGTTTTTACTACCCTTAGTCTTTTGTGTGCCTCTCTCCAACTAGTCCTCCTTCCTCTTCCTCCAAAGTAACCACTATCCTGAATTTATATCTATCATTACTTTGTTTTTAGTTTTACAATATTTGTTTCTCTAAACAATGAATTAATTTTGCATATTTTTGAACTTTTTACAAATGGAATAAAACTGTAAACATTATTCTGCAACTTTGTTTCCTCAAAACATCCATTGGATGTTTTGGAGAGCATCCATTTTCACTGCTGTGTTTATTTATCTATTGCACTGTTGGTTGACAATTGGGATTGTTTCTGTTTTCTTGGTCTTACAGTGTGTATTGAACACATGTGCAAGAGTTTCTTTTGACTACATGCTGAGGAGTGGAACTGCTGGGTCATTAGATATGCACCTCTCCAGCCTCATCAGATAAAGTAAAATTATGTTCCAAAGTGGTTGTGCCAGCTTACATTCCCATTAGCAGTGTAAACGTGTTCCAGTGATTTACATACCCTCTGACAGTTGATATTCATTTTTGTATCTTTGTGTACTACCATGCTGATCAAAGTAAAATCAGAAGCCTGTGATAGGTATTACCAAACTGCTCCTCAAAAAGGTCTTACCAGTATATACACCCACTAGCATTCTGTGAAATTCTGCTTCCTTATACCTTAGCCAGTATTGAAAACTATGCTTTTTTTTTTTTTTTAACATTGGCCAACTTTAATATTTGCCAAATGGCTAGGTGAAAAAGTTATCAGTTTCAGCTTCTATTCTTTGTTTACTAGAATTTTAATGTTTTTTGATGTCTGTATTTTTTCTTATATAAGATGTTTTTTCATATAAAATTGTGGTCTTTGTATGAGAGTGAATCAGGGGTTTGAGAGTGAAGCATTGAGTAATGAAAACTTATAAGACAGAAGAAAGAGGCATGGTTCTGTGCAGAAGAGGAAAAGACAGAATTAACTCTGGAGATTCTATTATTTCAATTCTAGTGTGGCTCTTTCACCCTAATTGAAAGGAAGCTGGAGATATTAGATTTTGACAAACTATCAAATTAAATTTTGTTTCCACTATATGAAACTTATAAATCATATCATACAGAATTAGAAAGATACTTTAAAATAGTATTTACATAATTGGATTAGATATGAGCACATCTACAAATAACATAGACTTGTCCATTTTCTCCAATGATCTCAAAATAAATATCTGTATTGTTTTTAATGCTGAATAATTAAAAAACTGAAACTGCAGGAAGATAAATGATCTTTGCACAGTCACAGCAAATCAATATCAAGGTCAAGAGAAGAATTCATTTGCAGTTTAAAATTATGGCCCAGACTCTTCAAACGGCCTGCAGGTTTCTTATGTGTTAGGAATTTAAGTGTCTTGAAGATGAAATACTTCAGCTAGAGAATTGTTAGTTAAAATACAAAACAAAAACATTAGCACTGAAAGTTTCTAAAGTGTTGAAAGCTGAATGTTTTAATGCTAAAATTCTTGACATTTAAAAGGCTCAGGAGCCAAGCTTACTTTGAAAGCCAACTAACATGCAGATTATAACAATTTATTTCTCTCCGGCCTTGGCACGCTTCTTTTTGATGCCAGAAGTAGAATGAAATATTTGAGATTTAAATTCTTTGGAAAATTGTATAAATTAGAATTATAGTCTGTGTGAAAGAACATCCTTGCATCATTTTTCCTGTTCCTTTCCCTGGGAACTGGCTGGACTTTACAAGCAATTTTAAGTTAGTGCAGAGGGACTAGCTATGAGAAACACCCATGACATGGTTGAGTACACCCTAACGTAAAATATGGAGTCTTAGCATGTTGAATGTTGTAAGCTGAAGGAATTTGAGAAATTACCTGTGCAGGAAGAACTTTGCGACCTTCCTCTGAAGCAGATCATAAACCCCTTATATGAGAGGTATCCTCCCTAAACTTGGAGAAAAAAAAGCATCCTTATGTCTGAAGATAAAGGACACAGAGAAGAATCTAAATGAACAAATCTTGCTAAGTCACCGTTATTTTACTGTGCTGGGCAAGCATGCTTTGTCCTATCACATTTTTTCATGACTTTCCACATTTCATCAACCCTATCAGAAAAATACTCAGTTTTAACCACTAGGTCAGGTCTTTACTTCCTTGTGAAGCCTCCCATGCTATGCAAAACTTACATTGACTAAATTTGTTTGCTTTTCTCTTGGTAACTTGTCTTTTGTTACAGGGCCCTCAGCCTAGAATTTGGATGGGTAGAGGAAAAAGATATTTTTTCTTCCCTACATCCAGGAATTTCCTCAGGCTGTCCTTTGCCTCCTAATGCTTCAGGTTTTGCTTTCCTGGGTCTTCCTTCTTCAAAAGTTGTTTAAATGTGATTTTGGTGCTAGTAATTAATGAATGAAAATGAGAGGCAACAATCTGGTACAATTGTCAGTTCTATCCCCAACATTAACATTTTGGAATAATATGCTTTGCTTGTAAACAAGTCCCTAAACACTTTGAGAATCTGGTCGGGAAGGATGTGATGGGGACTATGTTTTCTTGTTTCAAGAAATTTAACCCTCATATCTCACAGGGTAAATACTGCCAAAGTGTCCTCTATCTTTATTCCTCCCCCACAAAGTTAAGAGAATTTATAGGATAAGGTATGTTTGCAGTTGTTTGGGAGCTCTTCCTATTCTGTTCTGTGACAGCCCATCTCCTTCACTTTCATCTCAACTTAGGGTCTTGCAGGATTCAGGCATTAGTCTTGAGTTAAAGCAAAATAATGTAACTGGAAATCATCTTGAAAAGCTAAAAATAGGAAGGGGAATCCTTAATGAAATATTAGCAAACTGAATTCAACAATTCATTGAAAGGATTATACATCATGATCAAGTGGGATTTATCAAGTGAGATGCAAGGATGGTTCAGCATCTGCAGATCAATCAACATGATAACCTTCAGTGACAAAACAAAAAATAAAAATCATCAAGATGGATGCAGAAAAGCCATTTGACAAAATTCCAACAATCATTTATGATAAAATTTTTCACCAAAGTGGATATAGAGGGAATGTATCTCAACATAAAGAAAGCCACAAATGATATACCCATGGCTAACATCATACTCAACATTGAAAAGCTGAAAGCTTTTCCTGTAAGATCAGGAACAACACAAGGATACCCACTATGATCACTTTTATTCCAGTAGCATTGGAAGTCCTATCTACAGCAATTAGGCAAGAAAAAGAAGTAAAAGGAATTCAAATTGGAAAGGAAAAAGTAAAACTGTCAATATTTGTTGATAACATGAAAATATATATAAAGACTCCACCCAAAACCAGTTAGAACTAATAAATGAATTCAGCAAAGTTGTAAGGATACAAAATTGATATGCAGAAATCAGTTGTGTCTATATACATTAATAGTGAGCTATTAGAAAGAGAAACTGAGGAAACAATCCATATGCATATATATATATATCACATCTTCTTTATTCATTCATCTATTGATGGGACACTTAGGTTGCTTCTGTATCTTAGCTATTGTAAATAGTGCTGCAGTGAACACAGTGGTGCATGTCTATTCAACTTAATGCTTTAATTTTCTTCAGCTAAATTAAAGTGAAATTGCTGGATCGTATATATGGTAATGCTATTTTTAAATTTTCTGAGGAATCTCCAAAATCTTTTCAGTAGTGGCCATACCAATTTATATTCCCATCAACAGTACATGAGGGTTCCTCTTTCTCCACATATCTCAGCTTAAAAAGGAAGCAAAAATAATAAATAAAAATAGAGAGGTGGTTAAAAGCAGTTTTGGAGTAAAACAGTCCTGGGATGGGAACCTGGCACTGAATGATTTCTTTTTTTTTTTTTTCTTCCTTTTCTCTGTCAGTGAGTGTGTATTTAGCATGTCCTATATGCTCCTAAGTTTTGAGAATGTAGAAATGAAAAAGACAGTTGGGATCCCTGACCCCATAGAGCTTACATAAATGAGAAGAGGAAAGATAGTAAAGATTTCTGACACTGGTAAGTGCTATTAAAAATGATGTGATTGACTGAAAACTCCAACAGGAAGCCACTTTTAGATAAGGTATAATCTCTAAGAAGTTATTTGAGGTAAGATGTGAAGGATGAAAAAGTGCCAGCTAGGAAGATTAGCTGGGGGAAGTTTGAGACCGTTCATACTGTTTATACTGCAAAATCCCAGAGGCAGAAAAGAGCTTGATATGTTTGGGAAGGAAAGGAGAATATTGTGACTAAAAAGAATGATGGGGGGGGGACAGATGTAGGAGACTGGGGCAGGAAGAAGGACTTAGGCCATGCAGGATCTTCTAGGTGATAGTCAGGAGCTCAAGTCATATTCCAAGAGCAATGGGAAGCCATTGAAGGCTTTAAAACTGGAAAGAGTGATAGTGATGGAGATGAAAAGAGGTGAATTTATAGGAACTTTCCTGGTGGTCCGGTGGTTGGGAGTCTGTGCTTCCAAAGCAGGGGCATAGGTTGGATCCCTGGTCAGGGAATCAAGATCCCACATACTCCATGGCCAAAAAAACTTTTTAAAGAGGTGGGTTTAAGAAAGATTTGGGGTATATACCTAGGAAGACTTCTTTATACATTAGCAGTGGACTGTGAAGGAAAGGAGAAATCAAGGATGACTCCAAGATTTTGGTGAGGGAAAGGCTACCCACTCCAGTATTCTAGCCTGGAGAATTCCATGGGGTCACAAAGATTCAGACACAAATGAGTGACTTTTTCACTTTCATCTGGGTTAAACAAAGCTGTCATTTATTGAGACAGGGAAGAGTAAAGGACAGGAACATTTTAAGATTGATTATCTTTGAAATACGTATTAGAGATCTGTGTCAAACAAGCAGTGCATATATGAGTCATGCATGTTGGTGTCTGGAGTGGAGATACACACTCAGGAATTATCAACATACATGAGGCACTTAGAGCCACAGGACTGGAAGAGATCATCTGGGTAGAGAAGAGTGCTCAGATCTAAGTCCCAGGCAAGCAACAATTTA
This sequence comes from Antilocapra americana, assembly GCA_007570785.1. Lineage (NCBI taxonomy): Eukaryota > Metazoa > Chordata > Mammalia > Artiodactyla > Antilocapridae > Antilocapra > Antilocapra americana. The sequence continues at coordinate 14,961,529 of ML663565.1, forward strand.
AAGATCAGGCAGAAAGGAGCCTGCAAAGTATTTCGTCAGTAAAGTGGGAGGAAATCCAGAAAACTTGAGAGTCCTTTAAGAAGTGGTCACCTTTGTAGAAGGCAGAACAGCTGAGCACTTACTGTGTGACTTTGGAGAAATTGCTTCATCTATCTAACTGAATTTCCTCATAAAGTAAAATGTGGACAAAAATAGTACCACACATACAGTGTTGTTAGAAGTATTTTTTTTAAAGCAGTATATATAATGTTCTAGGGGTCTGGCATATAATAAGTGATAAATGGTAGCTATTATTAGTCTATTGCTGTTGAGTTCTGAAATCTACAAAGGGATATATGCCTTTGGGGGAAACATATATTTAGTGGAAAAGTTCCGAATAACAGATATCCAGTTTCATTATATCCTGCAATCATTCTTTACTGTTCCTTTTAGTCTTTGTGTCTTTTAGCTCTTCTGGATTCAGGGCTTAAGATATGAGAATTCCTTCTGCTGTGGATAGTCAAAAGTTGCTATGACAACTGCCTGGAAATAAAAGTCCTGGGCTTTATTTATTTATCTGAGGGTGATGTGCTGAAGAAAGAGGGAAGCAAGATTGCCGCAAATGTTGCCTCACAACCTTTAGAAAAAGGACATGTGAGGGCCATCTTCTCTCCCATACTGTCAATATCCTTTATAATTTATATAAGATTTATTGTCTCTCCCTTTTTCCATAAAGCATTTGAGGTTGTTGACAATACTAAGATATACATAAGTTAAAGGTAAATTAGGAAGATTAAATACGATTCGAAGGAGAAGTAATCTGTAACAAACAAACAGCACAGTAGTGCTGTTAACACTACGCAACAAATTTAACTCCAGGTACTTTGGAAGTCAAAGAAAACCGGAAAACATGATGGTTTAAGGCATGTGCAAAAGTCTGCTAAAAGGCAACAGGCAGGTTCATTAGTTCAGTTCAGTCGCTCAGTTGTGTCTCACTCTTTGTGACCCCATGGACTGCAGCACACCAGCCTCCCTGTCCATCACCAACTCCCAGAGCTTACTCAAACTCATGCCCATTGAGTTGGTGGTGCCATCCAACCACCTCATTCTCTGTCGTCCCCTTCTCCTCCGGCCTTCAATCTTTCCCAGCATCAGGGTCTTTTCCAGTGAGTCAGCTCTTCGCATCAGGTGACCAAAATATTGGAGTTTCAATTTCAACATCAGTCCTTCCAATGAATATTCAGGACTGATCTCCTTTAGGATGGACTGGTTGGATCTCCTTGCAGTCCAAGGGACTCTCAAGAGTCTTCTCCAACACCACTGTTCAAAAGCATCAATTCTTCAGCATTCAGCTTTCTTTATAGTCCAGCTCTCACATACATACATGACTACTGGAAAAGCCTTGACTAGACAGACCTTTGTTGACAAAGCAATGTCTTTGCTTTTTACTGTGCTGTCTAGGTTGATCATAACTTTTTTTCCAAGGAGCAGGCATCTTTTAATTTCATGGCTGCAATCACCATCTGCAGTGATTTTGGAGCCCCCCAAAATAAAGTATGCTACTGTTCCCACTGGTTCCCCATCTATTTGCCACGAAGGGATGGAACTGGATGCCATGACCTTAGTTTTCTGAATGTTGACTTTTAAGCCAACTGTTTCAGTCTCCTCTTTCAGTTTCATCAAGAGTCTCTTTAGTTCTTCTTCACTTTCTGCCATAAGGGTGGTGTCATCTGCATATCTGAGGTTATTGATATATCTCCTGGAAATCTTGATTCTAGCTTGTGTTTCATCCAGCCCAGTGTTTCTCATGATGTACTCTGCATATAAGTTAAATAAGCAGTGACAATATAAATCTTTGACGTACTCCTTTTCCTATTTGGAACCTGTCTGTCATTCCATGTCCAGTTTTAACTATTGCTTCCTGACTTGCATACAGAATTCTCAAGAGGCAGGTCAGGTGGTCTGGTATTCCCATCTCTTGAGGAATTTTCCACAGTTTATTGTGATCCACACAGTCAAAGGCTTTGGCATAGTCAATAAAGCAGAAATAGATGTTTTTCTGGAACTCTCTTGCTTTTTCGGTGATCCAGTGGATGTTGGCAATTTGATCTCTAGTTCCTCTGCCTTTTCTAAAACCAGCTTGAACATCTGGAATTTCATGGTTCATGTATTGCTGGGGCTTGGAGAATTTTGAATATTACTTTACTAGTGTGCAATTGTGTGGTATTTTGAGCATTCTTTGGCATTGCCTTTCTTTGGGATTGGAATGAAAACTGACCTTTTCCAGTCCCGTGGCCACTGCTGAGTTTTCCAAATTTTCTGGCATACTGAGTGCAGCACTTTCACAGTACCATCTTTTAGGATTTGAAATAGCTCAACTAGAATTCCATCACCTCCACTAGCTTTGTAGTGATGCTTCCTAAAGCCCACTTGAATTCACGTTCCAGGATGTCTGGCTCTAGGTGAGTGATCACACCACTGTGATTATCTGGGTAGTGAAGATCTTTTTTGTACAGTTTTCTATGTATTCTTGCCAACTTTTTTTTTTAATAGCTTCTGCTTCTGTTAAATCCATACCATTTCTGTCCTTTATTGAGCCCATCTTAGTATGAAGTGTTCCCTTGGTATCTCTAATTTTCTTGAAGAGATCTCTGTCTTTCCCATTCTATTGTTTTCCTCTATTTCTTAGCACTGATCACTGAGGAAGGCTTTCTCATCTGTCCTTGCTGTTCTTTGGAACTCTGCATTCAAATGGGTATATCTTCTCTCCTTTGCTTTTTGCTTCTCTTTTCACAGCTATTTGCAAGGCCTCCTCAGACAGCCATTTTGGGTTTTTGCATTTCTTTTTCTTGGAGATGGTCTTGCTCCATATCTCTTGTACAATGTCACGAACCTCCGTACATAGTTCATCAGGCATTCTGTCTATCAAATCTAGTCCCTTAAATCTATTTTTCACTTCCACTGTGTAATTGTTCGGGATTTGATTTAGGTCATACCTGGATGGTCTAGTGCTTTTCCCTACTTTCTTCAATTTAAGTCTGAATTTGGCAATAAGGAGTTCATGTTCTGAGCCACAGTAAGCTCCCAGTCTGGTTTTTGCTGACTGTATAGAGCTTCTCCATCTTTGGCTGCAAAGAATATAATCAATCTGAATTTGGTGTTGACCATCTGGTGATGTCCATCTGTAGAGTCTTCTCTTGTGTTGTTGGAAGAAGGTGTTTGCTATGACCAGTGTGTTCTCTTGGCAAAACTCTGTTAGCCTTTGCCCTACTTCATTATGTACTCCAAGGCCAAATTTTCCTGTTAGTCCAGGTATTTCTTGACTTCCTACTTTTGCATTCCAGTCCCATATAATGCAAAGGACATCTTTTTTGGTTGTTAGTTCTAGAGGATCTTGTAGGTCTGCACAGTACCATTCAACTTCAGCTTCTTCAGCATTGCTGGTTGGGGCATAGATTTGGGTTACCGTGATATTGAATGGTTTGCCTTGGAAATGAACAGAGATGATTCTGTTGTTTTGAGATTGCAACCAACTACTGCATTTTGGACTCTTGTTGACTATGATGGCTACTCCATTTCTTCTAAGGGATTCTTGCCTACAGTAGTAGATTTAATGGTCATCTGAGCTAAATTCTCCCATTCCAGTCCATTTTAGTTTGCTGAGTCCTCAAATGTTGATGTTCACTCTTACCATCTCCTGTATGACTGCTTCCAATTTGCCTTAATTTATGGACCTAACATTCCAGGTTCCTATATGATATTGCTCTTTACAACATCGGACCTTGCTTCTCTGTCCATGGGATTTCCCAGGCAAGAATACTGACATGGGTTGCCACTACCTTCTCCAGCTATTACCAAAAATAACATTTTATCTCCTAAAGACATATCCACATTACGTGGCAAACATCTTTTTACCAAACATCTGTTCTCCTCTTCCTGTGAATTATCTTCCTTCCCTTTGAGACCTTACACCCCTCTCTTCTCCTAAGCCGAGGATGGTATGTAAGCCTTCATTACCTGATTGCTGGAGAGTCTCTCATGTCTTTGTGGGCTTTCCTAAGTACAAAATTAAATTTTTTTCCTATTTAGCTGTCTTATATCAACTTAATATTAGGCCAGAGATCAAATTGCTAACATCCGTTGTCAATGCCAATGCCTTTGACGATGCCAAAGCCTTTGATTGTGTAGATCACCACAAACTGTGGAAAATTCTGAAAGAGATGGGAATACCAGACCACCTGACCTGCCTCTTGAGAAATCTGTATGCAGGTCAAGAAGCAACAGTTAAAACTGGACATTGAACAACAGACTGATTCCAAATAGGAAAAGGATTACATCAAGGCTGTATATTGTCACTGTGCTTATTTAACGTATATGCAGAGTACATCATGAGAAATGCTGGGTTGGATGAAACACAAGCTGGAATCAAGATTTCCAGGAGATATATCAATAACCTCAGATATGCAGATGACACCACCCTTATGGCAGAAAGTGAAGAAGAACTAAAGAGACTCATGATGAAACTGAAAGAGGAGACTGAAAAATTTGGCTTAAAACTCAACATTCAGAAAACTAAGATCATGGCATTCAATCCCATCACTTCATGGCAAATAGATGGGGAAACAGTGGGAACAGTGGCAAACTTTATTTTGGGGGGCTCCAAAATCACTGAAGATGGTGACTGCAGCCATGAAATTAAAAGACGCTTACTCCATAGAAGGAAAGTTATGACCAACCTAGACAGCATATTAGAAAGCAGAGACATTACTTTGCTAACAAAGGTCCATCTAGTCAAGGCTATGGTTTTTCCATTAGTCATGTACGGATGTGAGAGTTGGACTATAAAGAAAGCTGAATGCTGAAGAATTGATGCTTTTGAACTGTGGTGTTGGAGAAGACTCTTGAGAGTCCCTTGGACTGCAAGGAAATCCAACCAGTCCATCCTAATGGAGATCAGTCCTGAATATTCATTGGAAGGACTGATGTTGAAGTTGAAACTCCAATATTCTGGCTACCTGATGCGAAGAACTGGCTCATGGGAAAAGACCCTGATGCTGGGAAAGATTGAAGGCGGGAGGAGAAGGGGATGACAGAGGATGAGATGGTTGGATGGCATCACTGACTCAATGGGCATGAGTTTGAATAAGCTCTGGGAGTTGGTGATGGACAGGGAGGCTTGTCATGTTGCAGTCCATGGGATTGTAAAGAGTCAGACATTATTGAGCAACTGAACTGAACTGAATATTAGGCCAGCTAAAGAACCTAGAAGAGACAAAGGGGCAAGTTTTCTGCCCCAGATCATTAAATGATATATGGAAAATCTGTCCCCACAAAGACATGCAGTTGGAAAAGGGGCCTGGGTATTTTAGTGGCCTTTTCAAATAACTGTGGATAGTATTTATACTATACCAGCACTCTGCAGGTAGTTTTTTAAAGGTTAGTTGTAATACAGAATCTAAAACTATAGCATATTCTGTGACATTAAAAGCAGCTGGTCTAAGTTGTTCCTTCAGTGGCTCTGTCTCTCATACATGATTTGATAACATTATGCACTGTTCCTTTGGAAAATATACCTTCACTGAGTTATGCAGATTTTCCAAATTTTAACACATCTTATTGTATCATGGAAGAAAATCGCATTCACCAATATCTCTACCAATCTGACCACATAAATCTCTAAGTATTGGTATGTAGTCAAGCATGTGATGGCAGATGCAAGTTTTTCAAATTTCTAGTTTTCACTTGCAAGCTCAGATTTTGTCATTGGCAACTAATATTGTCACTAATTTTCCTTAGAGTGACTGGCACACTTTTTGAGAAAATGTTGCCCAAATACCCAAGTCTAAACAACTTTTTTCAGCATTCTTTCAAATTAAAATGGTGTTCCATAAAAAGTGTCAAGTTCAGCAACTCAGTTGCACAAGTGGTTTTCCTTGACACAGCCACTGTCCTTAGGGTGTGCAGCAGAGTGCTTTATGTTCTCAAAGTGTAGTCTCCAAACCAGCACCCTCTGTATCACCTGGGAACTTGGTTCAAAATACAAATTATTGGGCCCCACTCAAGACCTACAGTGTCCTACCACCCTCCAGGTGATTCCGATTTCCCTCTGAATTTTGAGAACCACTGCTTCAGTTTTCGAGCAGCGGTTCTCAGACTTGCTCACACATTCGAATCACCTGTGTAACTTAAAATCTTCACTGCCCAGTTACTCTTTTTTTTTAACAATTATTATTTAATCTTTTTGGCTGCACTGCACGTGGGCTTTTCTCTAGTTGCAGCGAGCGGGGGCTACTCTTTATTGAGGTGGGCAGGCTTCTCATTGCCGTGGCTTCTCTTGTATAGCACGGGCTCTAGGGTGCGCAGGCTCTAGGGCATGCAGACTTAAGTAGTTTTGGCACGAGGGCTCAGTAGTTGTGGCACATGGGGTTAGTTGCTCTGAGGCATGTGGGATCTTCCTGAACCCCTGCATTGGCAGACAGATGCTTTACCACTGGACCACCAGGGAGGTCCCATAGTTACTCTTGGCCAATTAAATCAGAAGGATGGGACCCAGATATCAGTATTTTCTTTTTAAGTTCCCCTGATAATTCTGACATGCAGTCACTGCCTTTGAGTGTCGTTCCCACACAGTTCTCAGCTGTTTCTTGTCTGGTGCTGGGTAGTCGTCTGTTGAAAATAGAGCTCTCTGACAAGTTCCTGAAGCATTAATAGCTAGCCTGCTGCTCTTTGGAGAAAAATCATTTTGTCTTCAGAACCATTTTCCCATCTTGAATAGTTAGGAAATCCCAAATAGCGAGCAAGAAAATATCCTGGGAGGACTTGAGAATACTTTGAATTGTTAAGCCTCTCTTTTAGGAAAGTGGAAATCCCGGCAGGTCTGGTGAAATATCTGCTTTGGTTACCATTGAAGCTCCTCATTGAGCTGCCAGGGCTTGCTTTTCTCCATAGCCTCCATTTCTCCATAGACTGTCTTAGATTAGCAGATGTCACCCTTATTGGACTCAATATTCCCATTTTAGAATAAGTATTTTTAACCACCTTCAAATGAAACACAAATATAATGTAATCTATAATGCCATTTTGCATGTGTGTAGGCAGATACCTATATACATCATTAAAAAATCAATATAATACTCTAACTGTATGACAAAGGATAAATAAATTCAGGTTACTTTATGATAAAACTACATATTGAAATATGTAAATTCTTGGGGGAAATGGCAAATGTAATTTGGCAAATTTAAATGGCAAATTTCAGGTAGTCGGCATATATATTCTATAAAAATTTTTTATTATGATAAATTTCAAACATGCTTAAGTAAAGTGACTAGGATTGTGATATTTTGATTTATAATAAGAAATATATTTGGTCTTTGTCTCATTTCTGGAATTGTTGTTGTTCAGTCGCTAAGTCATGTCCAAGTCTTTGCATTCCCATGGACTGCAGTATGCCAGGCTTCCCTGTCATTCACTGTCTCCTGGAGTTTGCTCAAATTCATGTCCATTTCTGTTATACAGCTCTTAAAACTCTTGGAATTCCTTAAGAGAGCATCAAAACTGATTAGAAGAATGGAACTTTTAGTTTTACTCCTCCCCCCACCTCTGGGTGGGACAGAGGGGCTGGAGTTTGAATCCATTGGCAATGGCCAGTGATCAGTCATGCCTATGTAATGCAGCCCCAATAGACGCCCAAAAGGATGAGGTTCAGAGAGATTTTGGGTTGGTGAACACAGATTTGGGGAAAGTGGTACACTCTTGAGAGGGCGTGGAAGCTCTGTGATCTTCCCTCCAAGCTTGCCCCATGCATCTTTTCCATCTGGCTGTTCTTGAACTACATCCTTTTATAATTAACCAGTAATCTAGTAAGTAATATTTATTTTCTTGGGCTCCAAAATCACTGCAGATGGTGACTGCAGCCATGAAATTACAAGATGCTTGCTCCTTGGAAGAAAAGCTATGACAAACCTAGACAGCAGAGACATTACTTTGCCAATAAAGGTCCATCTAGTCAAAGCTATGGTTTTTCCTGTAGTCATGTTTGTATGTGAGAGTTGGACTATAAAGAAAGTTGAATGCTGAAGAATTTATGCTTTTGAACTGTGGTGTTGGAGAAGACTCTTGAGAGTCCCTTGGATTACAAGGAGATCCAACCAGTCAATCCTAAAGGAAATCAATCAGTCCTGAATATTCATTGAAAGAACTGATGTTGAAGCTGAAACTCCAATACTTTGGTCACCTGATGCAAAGAACTCACTCTTTAGAAAAGACCCTGATGCTGGGAAAGGTTGAAGGCAGGAGGAGAAGGGGATGACAGAGGATGAGGTGGTTGGATGGCATCACTGACTCAATGGACATGAGTTTGAGCAAGCTCGGCAGTTGGTGATGGACAGGGAAGCCTGGTGTGCTGCAGTTCATGGGGCTGCAAAGAGTCGGACACGACTGAGTGACTGAACTGAAATGAATCTAGTAAGTAAAAATATTTCTCTGAGTTCTATGATTCTACCAAGCAAATTAATTGACTGATGAAGGGGTCATGGGAACCTCCAATCTATTAATAGAGCTACTTAGCCAGAAGTACAAGTGGTAACCTGGGTTTATAATTGGCATCTGAAGAAAGGGAGTTTGTTCAGTCTTGAGGAACCTGTGGAATCTGATGTTGTCTCTAGGTAGACTGTGTCACAATTGAATTGAATTGTAGGACACTCAGCTAGAGTCTGGAGAATTGCTTGGTGTACCCACTGTACACCATTAAAATTGGGTTCAGAATCATATTAAGTATAATGGACTACTTTGTGCTTATCAGAACCCAGTTTCAACAGTGATCAATTATAAATAGCCAATTGTTTTCATCCTTACCAGTGCTACTTAAATGTAGTCCCTGGACCAACAGTATCAGTGTCACCTAAGAGATTGTTAGAAAAGCAAATTCATTGGCTTTACCTCAGACCATTGTACAGGACCATTTTAACACTATACAGGAGGCAGTGATCAAAACCATCCCCAAGAAAAAGAAATGCGAAAAGGAAAAATGGTTGTCTGAGGGAGCCTTACAAATAGCTGAGAAAAGATGTGAAGTGAAAAGGAGAAAAGGAAAGATAAACCCATCTGAATGCAGAATTCCAAAGAATAGCAAGGAGAGATACTAAAGCCTTCCTCAGTGAACAATGCAAAGAAATAGAGGAAAACAATAGAACAGGAAAGACTAGAGATCTCTTCAAGAAAATTAGAGATACCAAGGGAACATTTCATGCAAAGATAGGCACAATAAAGGACAGAAACGGTATGGACCTAACAGGAGCAGAAAATGTTAAGAAGAGGTGGCAAGAATACACAGAAGAACTGTACAAAAAAGACCTTCATAACCAAGAAAACCACAATGGTATGATCACTCAATTAGAGCCAGACATCTTAGAGTATGAGGTCAAATGGGCCTTAGGAAGCATCCCTATGAACAAAACAAGTGAAGGTGATGGAATTCCAGTTGAGCTATTTCAGATCCTAAAAGGTGATCCTGTGAAAGTGCTGCATTCAATATGCCAGCAAATTTGGAAAACTCAGGAGTGGTCACAGGACTGGAAAAGGTCAGTTTTCATTCCAGTCCCCAAGAAGGGCAATATCAAAGAATGTTCAAACTACCACACAATTGCACTCATTTCACACACTAGCAAAGTAATGTTCAAAAATTTTCCAAGCTAGGTTTCAACAGTACGTGAACCATGAACTTCCAGATATTCAAGCTGGATTTAGAAAAGGCAGAGGAACCAGAGAACAAATTGCCAACATCCATTGGATCATAGAAAAACATAAGAGAACTCCAGAAAATCATCTACTTCTAGTTCATTGCTTATGCTAAAGCCTTTGACTGTGTTTATCTCAACAAACTTTGGAAAATTCTTAAAGAGATGGGAGTTACCGACCACCTTACCTGCCTCCTGAGAAACCTGTATGCAGACCAAGAAGCAACAGTTAGAACCGGACATGGAACAACAGACTGGTTCCAGATTGGGAAAGGAATAGGTCAAGGCTGTATATTGTCACCTTATTATTTAACTTATATGCAGAGTACATCCGAGCCTTCCCTGATAACTCATTTGATAAAGAATCCACCTGCAATGCAAGTGGTTCAATTCCTGGGTCAGGAAGATCTGCTGGAGAAGGGATAGGTTAACCATTACAGTATTCTTGGGCTTCCCTTGTGACACAGCTGGTAAAGAATCCACTTGCAATGTGGGAGACCTGGATTTGATCCCTGGGTTGGGAAGATCCCCTGGAGAAGGGAACAGCTACCCACTTCAGTATTTTGGCCTGAAGAATTCCATGAACTGTGTAGTCCATGGGTTCACAAAGAGCTGGACATGACTGAGCGATAATATTGATTGATAGAGTAAATCAAATGAAATGCTGGGCTGGATGAAGCACAAGCTGGAATCAAGATTGCTGGGAGAAATATCAATAACCTTGGATATGCAGACGACACTGACCTCATGGCAGAAAGTGAAGAGAAACAAAGAGCCTCCTGATGAAGGTGAAAGAGGAGAGTGAAAAATCTGGCTTAAACTCAACCTTCAAAAAAGTAAAATCATGGCATCTGGTCCCATCACTTCATGGCAAATAGATGGGGAAACAGTGCAAACAATGACTAACTTTATTTCTTGGGCCCCAGATCATTGCAGATCATGAATGCAGCCATGAAATTAAAAGACACTTTCTCCATGGAAGAAAAGCTATGACACACCTAGACAATGTATTAAAAAGCAGAGACATCACTTTGTGGACAAAGGTCCATCTAGTCAAAGCTATGGTTTTTCCAGTAGTCATGTATGGATGTGAGAGTTGGACCCTAAAGAAGGCTGAGCACCAAAGTTTTAATGCTTTTGAACTGTGGTGTTGAAGAAGACTCTTGAGAATCTCTTGGACTGCAAGGAGACCAAACCAGTCCATCCTAAAGAAAATCAACCCTGAATATTCATTGGAAGGACTGATGCTGAAGCTGAAGTTTCAATACTTTGGCCACTTGATGAGGAAAGCTGACTCACTGAAAAAGAGCCTGATGCTGGGAAAGACTGAAGGCAGGAGGAGAAAGGGATGACAGTGGATGAGATGGTTGGATGGCATCACCGACTCAATTGATATGTGTCTGAGCAAACTCTGGGAGATGGTAAAGGACAAGGAGCTCTGGCGTGCTGCAGTCCATGGGGTTGCAAAGAGTCAGACATGACTGAGCAACTGACCAACAATCGCCTCAGACCACTGAATCAGAATCTGAGGTTGGGCCCAGGAAATTGTTTTAATAATCTTTTGAGCTGATTTGTAGGTCCACTAAAGTTTGAGAACCACTGATCTAGGTAACATTTCCCACCTCTCTGATTACTATTTCCCACCTTTTCAGATTATTTAAGGCAAAGCCAGATAACATTCAGATATATTATTTTAATTAAATCTATTATTAAAATTATTATTAAAGAACGCATAATCACATACCATTGTCAGCTAACAAGTTATAATTCCTAAATATCAGCAAATATTGAGAGTTTTATATTTTCTCAGATACTTATGTCTTTTTATACTTGATTTGTGTGAAGCAGTTCAAACACTGCCTTTAGGTTGATATGTCTCTCAAATCTCTCTTAATCTATGATGATTTTTCATTTCCTGCCATTTACTTGTTAAACAAAGTGGATCATTTGCGACAGTTTCCAACATTCAGGATTTTCCTGATTCTGCCCCTGTTATTATTTTGTCACATTTCTATTACTTCTATATTTACTATAATCTAGTTGTTAGCTCTGGGCTTCCCTTGTGACTCAGCAGTAAAGAATTGCCTGCAATGCAGGACTCTCTGGTTCAATCCCTGGGTTGGGAAGATCCCCTGGAGAAGAAAATGGCAACCCACTCCAGTATTCTTGCCTGAGAAATCCCATGGACAGAGGAGCCTGGCAGGCTACAGTCCATTGGTCCCAAGCGTAGGACACAACTTAGCTACTAAACCACCAGCTATTAGATGTAGAGGCTTGGATCATAGTCATGTTTGATTTTTGTCAGGAGTATTTCATAGGTGGTGCTATGTCCTTCTTGTTGCATCACAGCAGAAAGCACATCAATATCTGGCTTTTCTTCTTTTTCTGATGTAAAGGTTGATTGATTAATGGGTTCAAATGTTGACAGCATGGTCTGTCTTGTATCAGTGTTTCGCAGTAGCCTTTCACCTAATGGTCTTAGCAGACACTGATGATCATGGCCTCTGCTTATTATTTTATTTAGAGATGCAAAATGGAAATATTCTGATTTTTATATTTTTCCTTCATTTATTACTTGAAATTAAAACTCTCTTCAAATATTTGGACAGGAAGGGCAATATAAGTGCTCAATTTAACTCCTTTTCCTTATAAACTAGTCCTCAAATGAATTTACACTCTAAGTTCCTACTTTTGAATATCATTATATACTTACAGATTTTAATATATTGACATTTAAAACTCACTTCAGTCATAATTCATTATGATGCTTAAATTGTCCTCTCTGGTCAGAAGAAAGAATGGAGGTGTAGGAGGCTAAGGGCTGTCATCTCAGTAAAAGGTACAGTATGTTGCTCAGTTCCTCAGTCTGAGCCAATTTTCAGATCTAAAATCTACTGACTATAAAGAAGTGTCTGGGTCCTTAGGAGAAGGACTCTGCATCCTTGTGTATACTATAATGATTTCTTCAGTCATTCCCCAAAGGAATCCAGGGTATTTACTTAAGGCATTTACAATGGGGAAAGGGTAGTGACCAGTCATTTCAAAGAGCTTTGGAGCAAGGCTCTAATTATTTTGATAACCGGAGACCCAAACTGTCATCATCCCTCCTGTTAGAATGGGGGATTACAGAAGCAGCTAATAGGGTCCTAGCCAAAGTCTGGTTTACAGAGGATTCACTGGGTCTGCAGACTTAACCTTCTGGTCATTTCCCTGGTCCCTGAGTGTGTAATTCCAATAGACATAATTAGCAGTTGAAGTACTAGGTTGTTAGGCTGTTGGGTAGGAGCTGCCATAGTGAAGAAGCACAGTTAGAGGTCTTTAAAATTGTCCTTTAGCCCAGCTAAGATAAAGAAAACTTACACTGTGTCCCAGAGGAGATGATGGTATTAAGTGTTGCTCTGGATCTCAGAGAGTGATGTAGACTACCACAGCAAGCTCAGCCAAGTAGTAGTCTCAATTGAGTTGGACATGCTGTCATTGCTAGGGCATATTAGTAAGGCCTTAGGTACATGTTATGTGACTAATTATTTGGTGAATGCATTTTTTTAATATTCTAATCAAAAATAAGGATAAGAAGCAGTTTACATTGATGTGGAAGAGATAACTTATCTCCGGCTTCATCCAAGGACTATGTTACCTCTTCTAGCCTCTATTTTAATACAGTCTGAAGGGATCTGGACTGTCTGGACACTCTGTGGAACATCACATTGGTATATTACACCTATAATATACTGATGGGTAGGATGAACAATAGGTAGCCTGTATCCTAGAGGCCTCAGTAAGATACATGCATCCAGAGGGTAGGAGATAAACCTTAAGAGGGTTCAGTGATCTGCCACTTCTGTAAGGTTTTTAGAGGCCCAGTAGGCATTGGCATGTGGAGATGTCCCTTCCAGAGTGAAAAACAAGTTCCTGTATCTTGCAACTCCCACAGAAATGAAGCACGATATTTGATGGGCCTCTTTGGGTTCTGGAAGCACAAATTCCACACCTAGGTGTACTACTCTGGCTCATATCCTGGGTGACAGTTCTGTGCCACCTGGAAGAGCAGTAGGCTCTGTGGAATATACAGCAAGTCCCAGTGGGAGATCACAGTATGGGCCCCTGGAATTTTAGAGCAAGGTAATGCTGTCTGCAGCAGAAGACTTTACTCAAGTAACAGCCCCTAGCATGGTACCAGCCCCCAGTAGGGGCAGAAAGGTAGACTATGGGGCACCAAGTTATCATGGATCCAGAAGTTCCTGTCACAAGCCGAGTTCTGTCAGACATGCCCAGTCATAGAGTTGATGGGCCCAGCAGCAGTTCATCATAATATGGTGAAATGATGCATTCAAAATTAAACTCTAGTAGGACCAGAAGGCATGAGTGAACAACATGACCTAGTAGCCCAGACCCCCATATAACCCACTATGCTTATACCCCATATAAGCATAAGGGGTATGCTTATACCATAAGCATACCTTATACCATAAGCTTATACCCCATAAGCACCCCACCCTCAGGCTGTGTGGCCACATAGGGGGTCACATTTGACCAGCTAAGGGAGGAGAAAAAAACTCAAGCTTGATTATGAATGGGTTGGCTTGGTCTATGGGTGGAAGGTGAAAAATGGATGGCAGCATATTACACCCACATTCAGTCGTGTCCCTAAAAGACGGTGGAGAGGAAAAAGCACTGTTAAACTTTAAGCAGTGTAGATGGTTATTCACTTGCTGTGGAAGAAGTGACCCATGGTGAGAATTTATACAGATGCCTAGATTGGAGACAGGGAGGTCTGGAGTAGAGGCATGTGGTCAAACATATTTAGAGTGGGCATAAGAGTAAAGATTTTTGTATCTTATCTTTATTCTGACCAGAAAGCATTAACCATGGGAAAAGGAATGAAACAACCAAAGAGATAAAATAATCCTACCAGCTGATGTCAGCCAAGTGTTATGGCCCAGTGGGCCCAGGAGTGGCACAGTGGGCACATGAATGGAATGGCCATCTTTGCAGAGACAGAGGCTACTGAGCCCAGGAACATGAAATCCCACTTACCAAGGCCAGTTGAGCTACCCCTGCCTTTGAAGGTCTAGCTTGTCAGCAACAGAGACCAACTCTGAGACCCCGATATAGCACAATTATTTGAGGAGATACAGCCGCCATTTGGTGGCAAGTCAACAATACCGAGCCCTTTCCCTTATAAAGTAACCACTGGTTCATCCTCACTGGGACAAATGCCTACTCTGGGTATGGGTTTGCCTTTTTTTTGCCTGCAGAGCCTCAGCTCTACCACTATCCAGGAGCTTGAAGAAGGCCAGATCCACTAGTATGAGATCCTACTTTGCACAGCATCCAAAAAGGGGAACCACTTCACATTTAAGGTGATTTGAGTATGAACTCATGACCAAGGCATCTGTCTACTGGTTGTGTCACCTGTTGCACTATCCAGAAGCTGCCAGCCTGAAGGCGTAGTACTGAAGAACTGAGTACTGAAGGCACAGCTAAGGTGCCAGTTTACAGGCAGTATTCTGCAAGGATGGGGGGCCAGTATATAACTGAATCAGACCTCTGAATGGCACTGCTCATAAAAGAAAGAATACATGGGTCCAGAGGAGGGAACAGAAGTGGCCTTACTAAACATCTCAGGGAGTCATTGGGCGACTTTGTGCTTCCTGTGACCGCAACTCTGGGCTCTGCAGGTTTAGAAGTCTTGGTCCCCAGAGGGAGTGCATTTTTGCTAGGGAACACAAGAGCTCCATTGAACTAAAGGCTATGGTTACTGTGCAGGCACTTTGAACTCTTTGTGTCCAGGCCCCAGCAGGCAAGAAGAGGAGTCCCTATCTTGGCAAGAGTAACTGACCTAAATCAACAGGAAGAGGAGGGGCTGCTTTCATATAATAGGCAGGAAAAATACATGTGGACTGCATGTGAACCACTTGGAAGTTTATTGATACTTAATTGGAACTGGAAGGATACGTGCAGCAGTCTCAGCCTGAGAAGTGTCTAATTACCACTCAATATACATTTTCATTAAGAGACCATTTGGGCCATACCCATGCAAGCCACTAAGACCTGTAGAGTGACAGGTAGAGAGTCATAAATTTTGAATCAGATGATGGAGGAGGAGGAGGAAGAGTTACATTCCTGAGACCAACTGAGTAATGGGGGTGTAATTTGTCCCAGTAACCTCCTTCTTGTAAGCTCTCACTCCAGAAGAGAGGTCTAGAGAAATTGCAGAGGAGCTGCTCCCAGAACATGGGTGGGGAAGTGAATCAGTGGCGATGCAAGGGGTGTTTCTGGTGGTTGTGGGATGCACTGCTCAGATCTTCCTTCAACAGAGACTAGAGAGGAAGAAGTGAAGAAATCATGAAGTGAGTTAGACTGCAAATGCTTCTAAAGCTACAGAAATGTTGGGAAATGATACTTATAAAGATGATGAAGATGAAGGAACCAGAAAGAAATCTTTCGACAAAATGCCTTTAGGAAGAATTAAAAATAACATCAGTTCACCTCCAAAAGTCAAGGTACAAATTAAAAATAACTACGAAAATTCCTTCCAAGCCAGCCTCTTCAGAAGCAAATGCTAGCCGAATACACTAGTAAGACATTTGTTAATGGTGATATGAAGCTTTTCAAACAACAAAATAAATGTGACTCTCTGCCTATAACTCAGGCAAAAGGTTGCAGACCATCAACTAAGATTATTTTTATTTGTGATGCTACAACTGTGAACGCGAATGAAGTTGACAATGAACTGGAACCCTCAAAGAGTCTTAACAGGAAACCACAGGGGTGGATCTGTGATAAGATCATTGATATTGTAGGCCAGATAGTGCCACCTCTGTTAAATTCTGATGTTATCCCTCTTGAGGACAGTAAGCAAAATTTAAAAGATGCCAGCAGAGTTTCCCCAAAGTTCCTACAAGCCTTTTGTGAAACAAATGTGAAACAAATTTGGGGCAATTTAGAAATGTAAATATTGTTGCAGCCTGGGAAGTTAATTCATCTTATTTTTCATACTGGATCTCAGCTCTTAAGTGTCTCTTGTGTCCCAAGACTTACTCTGTACCACACTTTAACTTGGCAAAAAAAAAAAAAAAAAGGGAAAGCATCAAAATATTCACCTTGGCGTGTCTTATATGATCTTATTTGTTTCAACTTGTTCTCTTGTTTACAGGCAAAGGTTTCTAAGTAAAGTGTCATTTTTATTTCCTTTATAGAGAGAATGAAAGATACAGAGGGAGAGAAACTGCTGTGAATGTTACAGGTAGCTGACAGTCTTCTAGTGCTATACCTTGGGAATTCACCACAGCATTTATGTTATAGCCTCACCCTCCCTGAACTGCTCCCCATCAAGACTGAGCACAGCTCTGGTATTAGAGCCAGGCCACGCCACCCAAGTGGGGAACCCTTCAAATGGTCAGTCTGTTTGGAGGCTCCTCACTGATCTAGTCAGGACTTCTCAGAGCTGAATGGCAGCTCTTTCTTGTTTCATGGGTAGCAGAACTGCATCAGTCTGAGGGCACTCCTGGCCTCCTGCCTCCTCTTTTCCTTAATACCTATTTTCCCCGACAAATCTCTTGATGTCTATTTTCCCATGGACCTGAACTGACCAGTCACATATACTGCAGGGTGTTTAGCATGCTGGCCTTACCCACAGATGCTGGTGGTACTGTCCCCATTTTGAGGTGACTAATGACACCTTCACAGACTGCCAAAATGCTTCTAGCGAGAACCACTCAAGAACACAGCCATCAGGATCACAAAACTTTAGCTCGAAGAACTGTTCAGGTAACACAATTATGAAACATAAAAGTTTAATGATTTCCTTTCTTCCTTTTCTTCCTCTCTTACAGTGCCTTCACCGTCTTTTCATTTTCTAATCTCAATTGAAACCGATAAACTTGAATAGTGGGGTTTTAAGGACCAAAGAGGCTGTACAGCCACAGGATTTAGAAAAAAATTTAGGGATTGATCATCTTCTGAAACTGAAGCTAAAGAGAAAAATCAGTTATGATAGATGAAATTAGCTCCTGTGTAAGTAATCTGCTCTTGGAATTGGCTGCAAAAGTATTGCTTTTGTGATTATAATGCTTTCCAAGTTTCCATCAAGTCACAAGGATATAGTCTCAGGAAGACATTCTTGGAATGTGGAGGGATTGTGGAGTAGTCAGTAGTAGGTAGCACCATCTGAAAAAGATCCACGAATTTTAGTGTAGTTGACAAGTCATTTTCACTTTTAATTCAATAAATATTCATCTAATTATTTATTGCTTACTATGCCCCAAGTACTATACATTAAGCACAGAACATATAATAGTAAACAGAACATGATTTTTTTGTTTTTGTTTGCAAAGTTGCTTCAGTCATGTCCTACTCTTTGCGACCCTGTGGACCATAATTCGCCAAGCTCCTCTGTCCATGGGATTCTCCAGGCAAGAATACTGGAGTGGGTTGCCATGCTCTTCTCCAGGGGGCCTTCTCCACTCAGGTATTGAACCCGGGTCTCTTACATCTCCTGCATTGGCAGGCAGGTTCTTTACCACTAGCACCACCTGGAAAGCCCCATGGTCCTTGCCCCCAAAGAATTATTATCTGGAGAATGCATTCTCAATGGGCAAAAATCCTCCCATATTACAGTGGTTTGTGGCCCTCCAGTACATAAACAGGTATACAGGGTATCTGTGGTTTAAGATCCCATAGGGAATGGGAGTAAAATTAGTGTAAAAATGCCTAAAATGGCTTCTTAGGTCAATCATGAAACTAAAGTTAACCTGATATAAAGGAGGAAAAAGAGAAAAAAATGAATAAGATGAAAGAAAACAAGGAAAAGTAGTATGATGAAAGAAATAGGAAAGAAGAGATGAGAAAATAAGGTATGTGCAATTTTAAGAATACAAAAATAGTTCTGTCTACCACTGAGCCATATGACATACAACTTCTTTTCCTTGACATTCTGAAATACAAGTTTATCCCTCTACGTTATTTCTGGCTTTGGCAACAAAGCATTAAATGTGAAAAGCAGTACTGGAATGCCTGCTTTGCATCAGAAGAATCCCCATATCCTAAATCACTCATTCTTAATCAAATATTCCACATGTCCTCACTTCTCTCATTTAAAATTTAAACTTATAAAACTATTTTCTATTAGATTCCTAAGGACCCTGTTATTCCACTTACGTACATTTAATGTGAACTTGGTTAGCTCCATGATATCAAAGCCTTCATTATTATAGCAATTATTTCTTTCATTTATCTGCCATAGTAAACAAAGACATTTGTTGTCATTTGATAGCTTATCGAGTTTTTCTGTAGCTTGGATTTACCCCTCTGGACCGTATCCTTTGTTCTGAATATGGGTGTACCAAACAACTTTATGATTACTAGTTATATTTTTTGGATATCTTGATATAAGGAAGAAAGCGACCTTGCTAGCAGACATTGGTATTTCAGTTAATAGAATCATCTTTATTAGCACTTTAAAATATTTATATGTATTTTATTGTGATATAATTAACATGGACTTCCCAGGTGGCTCAGTTGTAAAGAACCCACCTGCCAAGCAGGAGACACAGGGTTGATCCTTGAATCAGGAAGATCCCCTGGAGAAGGAATGGCAACCCACTCCAATATTCTTGCCTGGAAAATCCCATGGACAGAGGGGCCTGGTGGGTTACAGTCTATGATGTTGCAAAGAGTTGGACACAACTGATCACGTACACGCATGCAGTATTCCATTGCTGCATGTACCAGTTTATCACTTCACCTGTTGAAAGATATCTTGGTTGCCTCCAAATGTTAGCAATTATGAATAAAGCTGCTAAAACATATGTGTGCAGGTTTTAATGTGAACACAAGTTTCCCATTCTTTTGGATAAATACCAGGAAGTACAATTGCTGGATCATATGGTAAGGGTTTGTTTTCTAAGAAACCGCCAAACTGTCCTCCAAAGTTTCTACCATTTTGCATTCCCATCAGCAATGAATGAGAGTTTCTGTTGTTCCACATCCTTGCCAACATTTGGTATTAACAGTATTCTGAATTTCAGTCATTCTAATAGGTGTGTAGAAGTATCTCATTGTTCTAGTTTGCATTTCATGATGATTTATGATGTGGAACATCTTTTCATATACTTATTTGCCATCTGTTTATCTTCTTTGCTGAAGTGCCTGTTAAGGATTTTGGCCGATTTAAAAATCAGATTATTTTATTATTAAATTTTAAAGGTTCTTTGTATATTTTGGATAATAGTCCTTTATCAGGTGCATCTTTTGTGAATATTTCCTCCAGTCTGTGGCTTGTTTTCTAATTTTCTTGACATTGTCTTTTGCAGAGCATAGTTTTTAATTTTAATGAAGTCCAATTTATCAATTATCTCTTTGATAATTGGATAAATGGATGATGTCTGGTGTTTTATCTAAAAAGGCATCACCAGTTACAAAATAAATGAATCATGGGGATGGAATGTATGGCATGGGGAATATACTCCAGAATATTGTACTAACTTCTGTGTGGTGACAGATGGTAACTAGATTTATTATGGTGATCATTTTGTAATGTATAGAAATACTGAATCACTATGTTGTGCATCTAGAACACAAGTGTTGTAGGTTAATTATACTTAAAAATAAATATGTAAATAAAATTTTAAAAAGACATCACTATACCCAAAGTTATCTAGGTTTTCTCCTACATTATCTTTTAGGAGTTTTATAGTTTTGTGTTTTCCATTTAGGTCTGTGATTTGAATTAATTTTTGTTAAGGGTATAAGGTTTGCATCCAGAATCATATTTTTGCATGTGGATCTCCAGTTGTTCCAGCAGCATTTGTTTAAGTGACTATCTGCTCCATTGTGTTGCTTTTGCTTATTTGTCAAAGATTGACTAAATTGATGGGTGTCTGTTTCTGGGCTGCCTATTCTGTTGCATTGATCTATTTGTCTATTATTTTACTAATACCACAGTATCTTGATTACTGTAGCTTTAGTCCTTCAACTTTGTTCTCAGACATTTCATTTTGGTTTGATAATTGTATGTATACTTGTGTAACCACGGCAAAATATAGATCCTTTCCATTACTCCGGAAAGTTCTCTTGTATCCGCCTTGCCATTGTCCTCTGCAGCCAACTTCTGATGCCAGATTGGTATTGTCTTTCTTGGATTTCACATAAATGGAACCATAGAGCACGCACTTGGCTTCTTCTTTTACTAAACTATCTGTGAGATTTATCCATGTTGTTAGGCATACTGGCAATTAATTTTATGGTTGTGTTGTATTCTATTGTATGGGGCTTCCCAGGTGGCACTAGCGGTAAAGAACCTGCCTGCCAATGCAGAAGACATAAGACGTGGATTCAATCTCTGGGTAAGATCCCCAGGAGGAGAAAATGGCAAGCCACTCCAGTATTCTTGCCTGGAGAGTCCCATGGGCAGAGGAGCCTGGTGGGCTACAGTCGGTAGGGTCACAGTCAGACACAGACACAGCTGAAACGACTCTGCATGCAAGCACATGCATTCTATTGTACAAATATATGATTTGCTTATCTATGCTCCTGTTCATGTACATTTGGGTTGTTTCTAGTTTTTAGTTATTATGAATTAGGTTGTTTTAAACTTTGTCTTTTTGTGAACATGTATTTTCATTTCCCTTTGAAAGAAAGTGAAAGTGAAGTCATTCAATCGTGTCCGACTCTTTGGGACCCCATGGACTGTAGCCTACCAGGCTCCTCAGTCCATGGAATTTTCTAGGCAGGAGTACTGCAGTGGGTTGCCACTTCCTTCTCCAGAGGATTCTTCCCTAAGCAGGGATTGAACCCAGGTCTCCTGCATTGCAGGCAGACGCTTTACCGTCTGAGCCAAACTATCTAAAACTGATACTGCTGGGTGGTGAATAGGTTAGATGAATATTTAACTATAAACAAACTGCCAAGAAGTTTTTCGAAGTGTTTTTACTATTATACACTCACACCAGCAATGTATGAATTCTAGCTGGTTCAAATTCTAATATTTGTGTTATTATTAGACTTTGATTTTAGTGTAATGGAATCTCATCATAGGTTTAATTTGCATTTCCCTAATGATGCTAAATTGTACCTCTTCTTTTTAGGGGTAAAAAGAAACTCAGGTGCTATGGACAGATTTTCATATAAAGATTTACATCATCATTTTTAACAGCTCAGGGGTTTTTCATTGTCTTTAGGTACCATCATATATTTAACTAGTGTCCTAGTGATGGTACTTACAGTTTCTAGAAGCATATATTATAAAAAGGGAGTGAGGAATATCCTTGCAAATGTTTTATTTTCTTTAGCGTGTATGACTAGAAAATGAGATTGCTGAGGCAAAGGCTAATGCTTATGTTAAATTTTGATAAATATTGGTGTGCCAATTTCAATTTCACACCAATAATGCATGACAGTAATTGCATCCCCATTTCACTGTGTACACTGACAAAAAGGATGTTTGCAATTTGAACATCTTTTCATTTGTTAATTAGATGTTTGTTTTTGTTGGTTTAAGAAAGTCCTATTGATATCCTTTGCCAATTTTATTGTGTTGTTTTTAAAATTGATACTCTATGAGCTTTTTGTGTATTAGGAATCTTTTTCCTTTTTTCACATGATACAAATTGATTTTCCATTGGTTGTTATTTGTTTGTAGATTACAATCTTTATGTGGTTAATTTTTATCAATTTTTTTCTTTTATGGTTTCTGGTTCTTGCTTCATACTTAGAAAAGGCCTTTCTCAACTCAGGATTATTTTAGTTTCCTAATTTTCTTGTAGTATTTTTATGGTTTCATTATTTACATTTAAATTCTTGATTCATCTGGTATTTAACAAATACAATAGTTGAATAGCCTGTCCCCAATGTTTAGTCATTCCTCAGATAATCTTTTTCCCACTGACCAATGAGTGGTAACATACAGTCTATTGATACCACTGAGACTTCTGGAGTCTGACTGACTTCATCAGTCACCAGTAAAGGCTCTGGGTAAGGTTGTAGAATCAAGATGATAATAATTGCATCTATCTTACAGAGAGTGAAATAAGATAATCTGAAAAGGGACTCCAGTAGTTGACATGTAATTGCTCAGAGGATGTGAACTACTATTATTGATGTGTACACAGCAGTTCATTTATGGATTCTGTACTTTGTTCCCTGATATCTCCCACACTTATGTGATCCATTAACATCCATTACCCATCTCTCAGTCCCATCTAATGACTCCTCTTTCCTCATTTTCACAAGAAAGGTCCTAATCTCAGTTGCCTTTCTAATCATAACTAGAGCTCGAAAATGTTAAGCTTGGGGAGGGGAGGGGATGAGCTGTGCTACACAGGGTCGTGATATTAAAACCCAAGCTCGGCCGCATCGCAAGGGTCAAGGCAGGCTGCCCATTCCTCCTGCCTCCTGTTCTGAAAGGCTGAAGTCCTACCTTACTTCAGCCCTTGGCCTATAACTGACATTCTCAAAGCCTAGACTTTGTCTTTCGCCTCTAGTTTACTACCTGGAGACAAACCGTTCACAACGTTACCCCACTGGGCCCTGAGCTGGAGGCGGCGACCCGTTTTGAGATCCGGAGCGGGCGCCCGGGCCCCGGTTCTGACCTGGCCGTCTCCTCCGGGCAGCTGCGCCGGCTCCCCGCTCGTGGCCGGAGGCCCCACGGCCGACGTGAGGCAGCCACTTCGAGACTCCCTAAATCCGCACGGTCGGGCACGAAAGCAGGCGGCGGCGGCGGCGCCGGGACCACCCCCCGAGCCCTCGGACAGAAGAGTGCGCGAAGAGCGGGGCCGAGCGCACGAGCGGGGAGCCCGGGAAGAGCTGCGGTGGGAGGAGGCGAGGGACCGCGGCTTCCCGCTCCACTGCGCGCTCCACTCCGGCTTCCTGAAGCAAGTGCCGGCCCCGGCCTGGGCGCTCCCGCCAGCGGCCGCTCGGGCCGCCGCCCGGGCCTGGCGCTCCCGCCTCAGGCCGCTCGGCCCCGCCCTCTAACGGCCTCGGCCGCGGCGGCGTCCAGGGCGAGGGTGACGTCGGCGTGGGGGCGGGACTTCCTGCCTCGCGCGCCCTTGGGTCTCGGCCCGCAGTCGGCTCCGTGAGGGGTGAGGGGCGGCGCGCCCGGCGTGCCTTCTCGGCTGGACTTCGGCGCCGGACCCGCACCCCTGGGAAGGCCGGTCCGCCGGGGAGGAGCGGGGCTCGCTTTCCATCGCTGCCGCCGCCCTCTCTGCCTCTGGCGCGCTCCCGGGATACCCCGCGTGTCCCCAGGGTCGGGAGCCCGAGTGGCGCGCTCGGCCGTCCGGCCCCTGCCCTTCAGCCTGTGCCGCGAGCGGCAGCCGAGACCCCGCCAGACGCGACGGGCTGGGCCGGCCACCCGCGCGGGCCCGCCTCCCGCGGCCCCCATGCCCCCGGGAAGGGAGCCCTGAGGGTGTCCGCCTGGCGAGCGCGGCCGGAACACCGGTCACTTTTCTGTGCGCACGTTGCGGGGACCTTGTGTGAGTCTGGTAGGTAACGCTGTCTTGTCCGTGGCTTGGAATACTCGTGGCTTTTTTCTTCACAGCGTGCCCCTGCGTTCTTCTTTTGTTATTTTGCTCGTGGAGCAGCTGGAGAGGGTGTTAGAAAAGTAAGCTGGGAGAATGTTCTGTAGCCGATTGACTGCACGTGAAACTCTTTATGGGGCTTTTTGATGTAGTCCGGCGTGGTGCTCGTGTAGCCCGTTTAAAAACTGACTGAACGTGTGATACCTCTAGTTTCGCTTGCCGATAAAAAAAAGTATGCCGCCCTTTTCGTTGACCTTGAAGACAATTCTAACAGTGATGTTGGCTGTCATTACAGAGATAACGTTAGAATATGTGAGTGCATATGGGCTTTAATGGACATTTTGATATGTCCTTACTGTCCAAAGTTTGACCAAAATAAAGGAACACTTGGCTTTGAAAATGCCCCTTCCAGGTATTTTAAAAGTCTTTGGTCACAAAGGTTGTAATGATAAAACTGTCTCAGTAAAATCTTGAAGATGTCTAGGATAACAAGAAACTTTGTTCATAGTTTCTCATATATAGTATATTATAGTTCATACTGTGTTCAGACTGTGAGCGTAAAATACTTGAGTAGATCTAAAACTGAATAGGTTGTTAAAGCATTGCTTCTGTTACTAAGCAACATCTCTTGTAAACAAGTCTAATACTCAGCTAGAGTATAATTAAATGTATGTATTCTACAATTATCTAGATTCAGAATTTTGTAAATTCAGGGGTTCAGTTTGTAGGTGGTTGCAGTTCATACTCACCTTTTGTATTGAGCTGCGATTTCAAACTCATTTTGTTTAGAATTGTTAGCTTGCTTTAAATTTCAGAGTAGTGTAGAACTCTCCAGAGAGTTAAACATAAATTTGAGTTACACCCTTTGGTTTTTTGGGACGTAGTAAGTCAGATGTTCCTCTTTGAGTATCTTCTTACCAGGTGAAGTGTGGTTATATTTAGAAATTTTATCAAGTAGTAGAGTAATACCAATTTAGGGTAACAGCATTCAGAGATTGAAACACGAGCTGCCCACAGGTGGTTTTTAAACCTTGGTTTAGTCAATAGTCTCACTCATCTCCACTCATTGAACCCTTAATGATATAATTTGTTTGGCAAATAAGGTGTACCTGGGAGATACTGTGGATTTGGTTCCAGACCACTGCGGTAAAGTGAGTCATATGAATTTTTGTCTTTATTTTTCAGTGCATATAAAAGTTGTGTTTACACTATACTGTAGTCTATTAAGGGTGCAGTGTGCATTATGTCTAAAAATATACATATCTTAATTAAAAAAATAATTGCTAAAAAAGTGCTGACCATTGTCTGACAGTGCAGAGTTGCCACAAACCTAGAATATGTAAAAAAATTTCACTGTTTGTGAAGTTCAATGCCATGAAGTGCAATAAAATGAATTATACTGGTAGGTAATTTTTAGGCGATTTTTAGGTGATATTTTGAATGCAGTAACTCGTCAAGTATATAAGAAAAGTGAGAACATCTGAGACACTGAGAGTGAATGACTTCTTTGCAGTTGGACTATTAGTGATGGGAATTGGAACTTAAAATTTTTTTATTTACATCATGCCCTGACCATTTCAAAAATCTGTAGACTTCATTTTAATCCTTTCCCTCTTTCCTGTATACTGATGTTGAAGTAATGAAATTGTCAAGAATTAGGCAAGACAAGCAAGCAAAGGAGAAAAATCCAGAATGACTCATGCATGTTGTGTGATAAGATCCTTGGTAATCAGAAGTCAGCATTTTGTCATGGGAAGTTATAATTTAAGAAGCCTAGAAGAATGAAATCTTAACAGATTAGTGAATGATCAGAGTTCTTTGTGTAGTGTTTTCTAGGTGCTGTCTCTACCTAAAGTAAATGAGTTTGATTTTAACTTTGTCATACATAATGTATTAGGCTCAGCAAGTAATTTTCCTAAGTTGTGAAATCTGTGTAAAGATTTTCAGAAGTACTCTTTCCTGTTGATTGAAATTCACGTTCCTTATCTGAACTCTTGAGAATTTCATCACACTCTGACTTTTCAAGCTTATGATCTTTATAGGAAAGCTATCCTCTGACCAGACCATGCTCTAAACCTACTATGTGCTTTCTCCTTTCCTTACCAATCTTCATGTCTTTCTCCCTACCTGACCTGATTTCTTTCCTTTCCTAAAATCTAAATAGTATGCTCTCTATGAAGTTCAACTCTGTAGGGAGGAAAAATTCTCTACTCTGTTAGGGTCTCTGGCCAGGCCTAATAATTAAATTGATATAGATTAACAGTAGAACAGCGTACAAGTTTAAAAACATTTTTTTTTCATGTACACGGAGAATGAAGACTGGAAAAAATGACCCGGAAAGGAAGCTTTTACAAATCTTCCTCGACTTACAGTGGTGTTAACTCCCCTATCATAAGCTGATGCGTTTAATATAGCTAACCTACCTAACTACATCATACCTTAGTCTATCCTACCTTAAACATCAGCCTACAAGGTTGGGCAAAATCATCTAACATGCAGCCTGTTTTATAATAAAGTGTTGATTATCTCATGTAACTTATTGAATACTCTACTAAAAGTGAAAGATAGAATGGTTTTATGAGTCCAGAATGGTTGAAAGTGTATCAGTTGTTTACCTTCTTGATTGCTGGGAGCTGCAGCTGCCCAGAATCACGAGCGAGGGCTGTACTGCATTTCACAGGCTGGTAAAAGATCAAAGTTTAAAATTGAAAGTGTGGTTTCTGCTGAATGTGAAATGAAAGTGAAAGGTGAACGTATTTGTGGCTCAGTTGTGTACAACTGTGACCCCATGGACTGTAGCCCGCCAGGCTCCTCTGTCCATGGAATTCTCCAGGCAACAGTACTGGAGTGGGTGGCCATTTATTTCTCCAGGGGATCTTCCCGACCCAGGGGTTGAACTCAGGTCTGCATTGCAGGTGGACTCTTTACCGCCTGAACCAGTGAATTGCATTTGCACTATTGTGAAGTCGAAAAGGTCCTAAGTTAGAGATGGTCTGTGTCTTTTAGACAAACTAATTTGTGAAAAAATTGACAAAACAAAGTTTCGGGCTACGAGGAGCAAATTGGAGAAATGACCAGAAAGATAATGGTTAATTTAACAAGTTGGTACAAATTTCTTGGCTTTGATTCATTCACTGTCTCTGGTGATAAGAATGTCTTCCTTCCTCCTGGTACAGGGAGGGCACCTTTCACATGGGAGTTTTATCTCCTGCCTTCTGGAAGAAAAAGGACGGTTTGAGTTCTCCTCTTGCGTCTGCTGTTTCTCAGGTGCCTTTAACTTCATCAGTATACCAAAGGGGCAGATTTCGTGGTAACATGTACTGCACTCCACCTCTGAAGTCCTGCAGAATATATTTATCAGTCCTACTCACTTGAATCTTTATATTGTTATAACATTTCTATGTATCCCTTACCTTCCTAGCTATAGATGATAAGCTCTTTAGGGGCAGAACATCAGATCTCAGGAAACTGTATCCTTAGTCTTTTCCAAATAGGAGTTGCTGAATAAATGTTTATTAGAGATGAGGAATGTGTATTTATACTCCTCCTGTAGTGTTGTGCAAGTAAATGAAAATCTTTTGAGAGTTACTGAGGGAGAAAGGGCAACTATCAGCCATAAGAAAGGGGATTAAAAAGAGGGGATTCAACTGGAATTGAAGGTAAAGTTTCTGTTCCTAGAAAGTATGAATAGTTGAGAATTTCCCATGACAGTATTAGCTGTAAGAACTCCCTCAGGAATGCTGGCACTATTTCCCTAGTGGTCTTGGGAGTTTGGTCAGTTTCCTGGTTCTTTTTTAGTAGAATCTGGGTTTAAAAAAAATAATTCTCCCACTTCCTTTCCTTCCTTTCCTCTTCCCTGCCTTCTTCTACTCCTCTCTTCCTGTTTCCTCATTTTGCCCCTTTCCATTTTACTTTTTACCTAGTAAAGACTTAATTTATGAAATTATGTTAGTATTCTCATTTGGCCCTCATAAATTAACAGTTCTCTTAAGTTTTATATTTTTTTATCAGGACTACCTCTCTGGGTCCTGGAAAGTCTAGGACTATTTCTTTTTTCTTTTTTTTTTAAGTTTAACTGAGCTATAATCCAGAAAGAAATTTAAAGTCGTTAAGTGTCCAGTTGTTTCTTTTCTGTATATTGTAACTTCAAATCACTTTTGGGTTAAAATTCATGGAATTGGGAGGAACCTAAATGTAGCTATTCTTTTTTGGAAAGCATTTATCACTTTCAAGATAGGTCTTCAAATAAATTCTAGATATTTTAATAGTTCTGCTGTAAATCTTATATCTCTGATGCTTATGACAAAGAGTCATTTTAGTTAAAGGTATTAAAAAGTTGAGTCTCAGTCCTTCTGTAAATCCTGGTTTGATTCCGTTGCTTCTTAGTGAGCTGGCTGTTGTTGTTGCCCGGTAACACGATTGCAGCCACTGGAAACGTTAGCTTTGGGCTACAAGGATTTTCCCAATGAAGTTGCAGTGCCTATCTCTAGTGTTCACATTCAGTCTGTTTTTCTCAACTGAATCACATTAAGGGAGGCAAACTGAAATTGCATATGATATAATTACATATTTTTTTTTTAGTGCTGACAAATCATAGCTTTAATGTTTTTCACATAGAGGTGCAAGATAAATGTATATTGAATTGCATGTGAACAACATGTGAAAAGACTGGTTGAGTTAAAGATGAGTCTATTCTAGATAGAAAAAAATGGTAAATAATAATTAATATCAGAGTTCTCTACAACTCATATAGCCAGCCAGAGCGGGAATGGATGAAGTTGAAATGGTTCTTCTTTAGATAACGTTTTAATATTACTTCTAGAGGTTCATTGAGAGGGTAGATCGGTAAGTGTGAATTGATAGGCACCCTGATTTTGTGGGAAGAGTATTATGACTCAGGCGACCTTAGCTTGACTAAGTCACTTAACCTATCTTGGCCTATTTTTTCATTTGAAAAAATAAATTCCCAAAGATTTCTTTAAGAAATTATATCCTTCCCATTTAAAGCAAATCTTATTTCTTCTGTTCATTGGTTTAGTCAATATTTGAATGCCCATTATGTGTCTTTCACTGTGCTAGATACCAGAGTACCAGATTGTGAATAAGACATAGTCTCAAGCAGCTTTGGTGGGAGAAAGGGATAATTATTTGTAATACAAATACAATAAATAAATAAGGGTGTATTCAAATGGCAACCCACTCCAGTATCTTTGCCTGGAAAATTCCATGAATGAAGGAGCCTGTACAGTCCATGGGGTCGCAGAGAGTTGGACACGACTGAGCAACTCACTCATTGGGGGCATGTAGGGAGGACAGTGACCTAGAACTGCAGACATGACACACTATGATTGAGGAATGCCTCGTTTGGATTATGTAAGAGGAATCTGAGAGTGTACAAAGAAATATTCAGTGTGGCCTGGAGGGAGTTAACCAGTCAAGGAAAACAGGAGTTTCTCTGGATTGGAGAGAGAGGGTCGGAAATTGTTGGCCGTGGTAGTAGTTGAGATACTGGGTGTAGACAGGGGCTGGTGAACATCAAGCGTGTAATGAGAAGATGGAGTAAAAGAATAGGGAGCAAAACCAGACAAGGGTAGAGTTTTGGAATCCAAGGAGGGAATGTATATCACATTTACTTCATTGTTTAAATGGAAGTTGCTAGTCAAGAAACATGGTGTAGCTCTGTAAATGTAAACTCTTCATTGCAAAGATGATCTCTACAAAGATCTGAAGTTACAAATGGGGATAAGTCTTTGCTTAGCATCATATCAGAGAGGAAGAAGTATATGTTTTGGGGCCTGAATCCTGAGATTGAAAATTAAAATCTTGGCTCTACCACTTATACTACCTGCTTGGCTTTTTGGAAAAGTCATTTTAGGGTCCTCAAAATGTCCAAAAAAAAGTTATTTTAGGGTCCTCAGTGTCTTCATGTGTAAAACGATAACTTTTTTTTTTATCCGCACATGGATTAAAAAATATGTCATAATGCCTGACTCAGTTACAGTGAGAACTTGTTAAATGTTAATTTTTATCCATTCCACTGTTACAGACTCTTTTAAACACTTCTTTTCTGCTTGTCCTCCTCGCTCTTCTACCCTCATCATAATCCTTTATCCTTAAAGATCCACCAGAAGTCCTGCCTTTTCCTTGATACCTTTCTTTACAGATGATAATTCCAAATTTTTTATAATGAAATTAACATATTCTTGTATCCCTTAGAACTTTCTTCCCTTTTATTATTAACTTTAGGAGATTTTATTAACTCACATATAAGAAGTCCACAGATAGGTGGGTGATTCTAGGATTGTCAAATCAGTGGCTCAGTGACATCATTAAGAACCTGGATCCTTTCTTTTTTGCATGGCTAATTGAACTTAGGCTTGGTTACAGAAGTCCAGTCATCACATTTTCTAAAGTTCAAGAGACGTAACTTCTCTACCCAGTTGTAAGCATACAATTCAATATTTTCTAGTATATTTGTAGAATTGTACAGCCATCACATTTTCATTAAACTCCCCCTACCCATTTCTCTCAGGCTTGTTTGCAGTCAACCCACTGCCTGACCTACTTCCACAAACCAGTTACCTGCTTTCTTTGTACATTGGTCTTTTCTCCACATTTCATATAAATGGAATAAAAAATACACACATAAATGTCTTTTGTATCTGACTTCTTTCACTTAATATTTTTGAAGTTCATCTGCGTAGCGTGTGTCAGTATTTTGTTCTCTTTTTATTGTTTTCATATAAATGTTCACATTCATTCATCAGTTGATGGATGTTTTGGATTGTTTTCATTTTTCAACTATTGTGAATAATGCTTCCATGAAAGTTTGCATAAATGTTTGGGTGAACACATGTTTTCATTTCTCTTGGGTAGAGTCCTTGGAGTGGAATTGTTGAGACATGGTAAGCCTGTAGGGTATATTTGGTCTTTGTCCCTAATTGCTGACATAGAGCTCCTAAAACCTTTGGAATTTCCTGAGTGATATTCTTTTGTTACTCTTTAAAAAAAAAATGTATATATATATATATATATATATATATATATATAAAATTGAATTATAGTTGACTTAGAATGTTGCAAGGTCATTCAATTTCACATATATATTATTTTTGAAATTATTTTCCATTGTAGGTTATTATAAGATATTGACCATAGTCTCTTGTGCTATACAGTAAACCTTTGTAGCTTTGTTGTTGTTCAGTTGCTAAGTCATGTCCAACTCTTTCCAATTCCATGAACTGCAGCATGCCAGGCTTTCTTGTCCTTCACTGTTTCCCTGTATTTGCTTAGACTCATGTCCATTGAGTCAGTTATGCCATCCAACCATCTCATCCTCTGTCATCCCCTTCTCCTCTCGCCTTCAGTCTTTCCCAGCATCAAGATGTTTTCCAGGGAATTGGCTCTTTGCATTAGGTAGCCAAAGTATTGGAGCTTCAGCTTCAGCATCAGTCTTTCCAATGAATATTCAGGACTGGTTTGATCTCCTTGCAGTCCAAGGAACTCTCGAGAGTCTTCTCTAACACCACAGTTTGAAAGCATTAGTTCTTTGGCATTCAGCCTTTTTTATGGTCCGACTCTCAAAACCATACATGACTACTGGAAAAACTGTAGCTTTGACTATATGGACCTTTGTCAGCAAAGTGATGTCTCTGCTTTTTAATACACTGTCTAGGTTTGTCATAGCTTTTCTTCCAGGGAGCAAGCGTCTTTTAATTTCTTGGCCGCATTCACCATCCACATTGATTTTGGAGCCCAAGAAAATAAACTCTGTCACTGTTTCCACTTTTCTGCTATCTGTTTGCCACAAAGTGGTGGGCCTGTGGTCTTAGTTTTTTGAATGTGGAGTTTTAAGCCAGCTTTTTCACTCTCATCTTTCACCTTCATCAGCAGACTCTTCAGTTCTTCATTTTTTGCCATAAGGGTGGTGTCATCCTCATATCTGAGGTTGTTGGTATTTCTCCTGGTAGTCTTGATTCCAGCTTGAGCTTCATCCAGCCTGGCATTTTGCATGATGTATTCTGCATATAAGCTAAATAAGCATGGTGACGGTATACAGCCTTGATGTACACCTTTCTCAGTTTTGAACCAGTCCATTGTTCCATGTCTGGTACTATCAGCTGCTTCTTGACGTACATACAGGTTTCTCAGGAGGCAGGTAAGGTGGTCTAGTAATTCCCTCTCTTTAAGGATTTTCCACAGTTTGTTGTGATTCACACAGTTTATTGCTTGTTGCATATCAATTTTTTTTTAGTTAGAAATCTAGCATTCTATTCATACTGAATCAAACAGATGGAATCAAAATATAAATTTTTTAGTTAGGCAAAAATGCATAAGTTTCTAAAATATATATATTATACATATTTATATTTATGTATACAAAAGCTTTTCTATTATACTTGATAAAGGCTTGAGAAAGAACATTTAAAAAACGATGGAGAAATTGGAAAACAAACTAAATGAAATGGGAGCACTGAATATGAAATAGAAAAAGTGAAACAAACTAGATAAAAGTAAAAGATCATCATATAGTCTAGTTGTTTATAAACATGGCTGTTCATTAGACACATATCTATCTGGAGTTTTGGTGGAAAAGCAATTCCTCAGCATTTGTATTTTTCAAAAAATTCCAAAATAATTCTCATATGCATCTGGATTTTAGAAAGTGATAACAGGTTTTTCTATTAAATGATAATTTTTGTGATAGAGAGTTCTGTTACTTTTCTGTTAACCAATCATGACACAGTGATATTAAGTGAGTAATAGTTAACATAGTCATAATAGTGAAAGATGTTTAGCAATTTTCACACTAAAGAGCCAGACAAAAAATAAAAGATAATTAAAATTGCAAGCCACAATGGGAACATGATTAACCTAACAGTATAAAATAATTACATACAATTTGGGGTGTCAGACAGAGTGATGTGGTAAGTAGAAGTGCATATGGGCACATGTTTTTATCTGCCCAGCCAGTCTGTGTCTTTTGGTTGGTGCATTTAATCCATTTACATTTAAGGTGATTATCAATATGTATGATCCTATTACTGTTTGCTGATTGTTTTGGGTTTACTTTCTGTAGGTCTTTTCCTTGTCTTTTGTTTAGAGATATTCCTTTAGCGTTTGTTGTAAAGCTGGTTTGGTGGTGCTGAATTCGCTAAACTTATGCTTGTCTGGAAAGCTTTTGATTTCTTCATCAATTGTGAATGAGAGTCTTTCTGGGTAAAGTGTTCGTGGTTGTAGGTTCTTTCATCATTTTAAATATATCATGCTATTCCCTTCCGGCTTGTAGAGTTTCTGTTGGGAAATCAGCTGATAGCCTGATGGGTGTTCCCATTTATGTTATTTGTCATTTTCCATTGTTGCTTGTAATATTTTACCTTTGTCTTTAATTTTTGTCAGTTTGCTTATTATTTGTCTTGGTGTGTTCTTCCTTGCATTTATCCTGTCTGGGACTCTCTGTGCTTCCTGGACTTAGTTGACTATTTCCTTTCCCGTGTTAGGGAATTTTTCAGCTATTTACTCTTCAAATATTTTCTCAGGTTCTTTCTGTCTCTCTTCTCCTTCTGGGACCCCTATGGTGCATTTAATGTTGTCCCAGAGGTCTCTTAGACTGTCTTAATTTCTTTTCATTCTTTTTTCTATATTCTGTTCTGCAGAAGTGATTTCTACCATTTTGTCCTCTAGGTCATTTATCTGTTCTTCTGCTGTTGATTCCTTCTGGAGTATTATTTATCTCTGTTTGTTCTTTAGTTCTTGCAGGTCTTTGGTAAACATTTGTAGCATATTCTCCATTGTTTTCTCAAGATACTGCATCATCCTCACTATCATTATTCTGAATTTTTTTCTGGAGGTTTGCCTATCTCCACTTGATTTAGTTGTTTTTCTGGAATTTTATTTTGTCCTTTCATCTGGGATATAACTTTCTGCTTTTTAATCCCGATTAACTTTCTGTAATGTGGTTTTGTTTTAGCCACTGTGGGATTGTGGTTCTTCTTCCTTCTTCTGTCTGCCCTCTTATGGAGGAGGCTAAGAGGCTTGTGTAAGCTTCTTGATGGGAGGGACTGGTGGTTGAAAAACTGGGTCTTGCTCTGGTGGACAGGGCCTTGCTCAGTAATCTATAATCCAAATCATCTGCTGATGGGTGGGGTTGTGCTCCCTCCTTGGTAGTTGTTGGGCTTGAGGTGACCCAGCCCTGGGATCTATGGCTCTGTGGTAGGGTTAATGGCGACCTCCAAAAGAATTTATGCCAAGGGGGACCTTCCCAGACTGCTGCTACCTACCAGTGCCGTGCCCCTGTGGTGAGCCCCTGCTGACCCATGCCTCCACAGGAGACCCTCCAAGACCAGCAGGGAGGTTTGGTTCTGTCTCCTGTGGGGTCATTACTCTGGGTGTTGGTGTGCACAGGATTTTGTTTGTACCCTCTGAGGCTGGAGTCTCTGTTTTCCTCAGTCCTGTGGCACTCCTATAATCAAATCCCACTGGCTTTCAAGGTCAGATTCTCAGTCCTTTCATAAGATTTCCCCAGGCTGGGAAGCCTGACATGGAGTTCAGAACCTTCACAACAGTGGGAGAACTTATTTGGTATTATCGTTCTCCAGTTTTGTGGGTCACCTATCTAGCGGATGTGGGATATGATTTTCTGGTGATTGTGCCTCTCCTTCCATTTCTCTTTTGGCTTCTTTTTTGTCTTTGGACATGGGGTAGCTTTTTTGGTGGGTTCCAGCATTGTTCTGTTGATGGTTGTTCAACAGCTAGTTGTGATTTTGGTGCTCTTGCAGGAGGAAATGTGCACATGTTCTTCTATTACACCATCTTGAACTGGAGACCCATTTTTTGTTATTCTTAATGAGCCCCTTTTGATGACACCTAAGTTTATGCTAATATGGTGATTTAGAAGGGGTCCTTAGATCCTCAGAAGGGACAGGTCACCAGAAAGACCATGTGATGAGACTGTTGAAATTTTCAGCCTTACCCACTAACTTCTAGGAAGAAGGAAGGGAGACTGGACTTCTATAAAAACTCTTGAACAATGCAATTCTGAGAGTGTCTCAGTTGATGAATATAGGTGCTGAAAGAGTGGCTTTCCTCGAGGGGAGAAACTCTATGCCTCTTTCCCAATACTTTGTACCATGCAACCTTTGCATAGGCTGCTCCTGAGTTGTATCTTTTATAATAAAGCAGTAGTAGTAAATTGTTTTCTTGAGTTTTGTGAGCCATTTTGGCAAATTAGCAAACCTAAGGAGAGAGTCATGGAACTGCTGACTTTCAGGTGGTTGGTCAGAAGTATAGGTGGCAACCTGGGACTTAGAACTGGTGTCCAAAGTGGGAGTACCACCTGAAGTGGTGGTGCTTCCACCACCTAGAGTGGGAGCACCACTTGAAGAAGTGGGACGTATGACTGGTGTCCAAACGTGGGAGCACCACCTGGACTGAGCCCTTAAACTGTGGGGTCTGCATTACTTCTGGGTAGTTAGTCAGGATTGAATTACATTTTAGAACTCTGAAGTTGGTGAATTGGCTGATGGGAAGAAAACTCTGCAGAAGTGATCTAACAACGGTTCAGAATGTGTTTTTGTGTGTGTGTGTAAAATTTATTATTTTTGGCTGCTCTGGGTCTTCATTGCTGTGTGAAGGCTTTCTCTAGTTGCAGTAAGTGGGGGCTACTCTCTAATTGTGGTATGCTTGCTGGCTTCTCAATGTGGTGGCTTCTCTTGTTAGGGAGCAATGGCTTAGCTGCCCCTGGGCATGCTCCTGGGAATCTTCCAGGAGCAGGAATCAAACCCATGTTCCCTGCATTGGTAGACAGGTTCTTAACCACTGGACCACCAGGGAAGTTCCCAGAATTTATTTTTAATCTTTTTAGAAACTGCCAAATTTTGTTTTCGAAAGTGACCGATTACGTTCCCATCAAAAATGTACAAGGGTTCCAGTTTCTCCACATTCTCATCAACACTTGGTATCATCTGTATTTTTTATTATAGCCATTCCATTGAGTAACTGCTGCTGCCAATCAGTAGAGACTCCTGACTTTAATTTACATTTCCCTAAATACAAATGATATTGAGTTTTTCATGTGCTTGTGTGCTGGTCGCTCAGTCGTGTCTGACTCTCTGTGACCCTTTGGATTGTAGCCTGCCAATCTCCTCTGTCCGTGTCATATTTCAGGAAAGAATACTGGAGTGGGTTGCCATTTCCTTCTCCAGGGGATCTTCCTGACCCAGGGATCGAACCTGTGTTTCCTGTGTCTCCTGCATCGCAGGCAGTTTCTTTACCTGCTGAGCCATTGGGAAAGCCCTTTAAATATGCTTATTACCCATTTATGAGCCTTTGGTGGAACATCTGTTAGAATCTTCTGCTGATTTTTTAGCTTTTTTTTTTTTTACTTCTTACTGAGGTGTAAAAGTTTGTATATTCTGGATAATGGTCTTTTATCAGGGATTTACAGAGACTTTCTGTCAGTTTGTGGCTTTTTTCTTATTGATGTCTTTGAAGTGCAGAGTTCTTAATGTAGTATAATATATCATTTGTTTCTTTTATGGCTTATATCAGTATATCAATGTTTTGATATTTGAGATGGTTGGATGGCATCATCACTCAATGAACATGAATTTGAGCAAACTCCAGTAGATAGTGAAGGACAGGGAAGTCTGGCGTGCTGTAGTCTGTAAGATCTCAAAGAGACAGACACAACTAAGTAACTGAACAACAACAATAATCAATATTTTTGACTTTGTGTTTCGAACTTTTTGCACAATTCAGGGTCACAAAGGTTTCTTCTGGGTTTTCTTTTAGCTCCTTCATTTAGATTTAGGATTCATATTGAATTAAATTTCTTTTTTATTTTTATGCCAAGTGTCCAAGAACCATTTGTTAAAAAGGCTGTTCTTTTCTCCCTAGGATTGTATTGGTGCCTTTGTTAAAAAAAAAAAAATCAGTTGCCTGTAATGTGAATTTATTTCTAGAGTGTTAACTATGTTTTGTTTATATCCCTGTACTTCAATACCATGCTGTCTAGATACCTGTAGTGTTATATAGTAAATTTCAAGATGGGTAGTGTTAAATCCCCTAACTTTTTCAAAAGTGATTCTAGATCCTTTCTATTTACATAGAAAATTTAGGATCAGTTTGTCAATTTCTACAGAATTTTCTGGGACTTGATAGAATTTTCATTGACTCTATAGATCAACATGGGAAGAATTGCTAACTTAAAATTGGGGCTTCCAATTCATAAACATGTAATGTCTCTCCATTTAAATCTCTACTTTCAACACTTTAAAATTTTTCAATATATGTCTTGTATTTCTATTAAATTTATTCCTAAGAATTTGATCATTTTTGATTCTAATGAGAACGGAGTTTCCATAGCTTGATTTTTAGATTGTACGTTGCTGGCACATAAAAATGCAATCAACTTTTATATATTGTTTTTACATAGGTAATCATGTCTGTGAATAAAACATTTCTACTTCTTCATTTCCAGTCTGAATGTTGATGCATTCTTTTATTAATTTTTGCTTTATTGTGTGGGCTGGGCTCTTCAGTGAGAAGATGAGTGTTTCTGGTCTTGGGGGGAAAGTACACAGATTTTTACAGTTAAGTGTGATGTTACCAGTTTCTGGAGCATGTTCCTATCCAGAGTTTTCTTATCCAGTATTGTTCATGTTCTTGTGCAGAATTTGGCAGCTTTTATGAATAAACACTTCAGTTTGTCGAATGCCTTTGATTGAATTCCAGAGCACTGATATGGCTGTTTTTTGAGTGTTTTGTGGAAAGGATTTGTTGACCTATTCATTCTGTCAGGCTGGAAATGGGAAGTCTGTTTTTTAATTTATGTGTGGTATTCTTCTCTCAGAAGGATAAATCTTTTTATATTACTCATAATTCTCTGCACAATATTAGACATTTATTGATCACTCCAGATGTACATGATTTCATGTAAATTTCATGTAAATTTCATGATTTCCCTCAAGCCTCAAACTATAAGGCACTTGGGTTTGGGGAATTCCAAGCTAATTTCTTGTGATTCTTATCCTTTTGATAAGTGGAAGAAACTGCTTACTGTTCATTTAGCAAGTGTTTATTGACTACCTTTGTGTTCTAGCTATTGCATAGGGTTTTGGGGGATATAAAGATGGCTAAGACATAATCCTTGATCCCAAGGAGGTCTTTGCCTAGTGAGGGAGATTGGTATACAAATAGCTGATTATATTGTGGTTAAGTAAATGCATTGATAGTGATAAATGTGTGGCATTCTTGAAGAGCTCCTAAGGATATTTAACTCAGAATGGATTAGGGTAAATGGAAAAGGAAGACATCCAAGCAAAACTATCAGGAGGAAGGAATGACTCAATTGAATATAAAAATGAGTGAGGGGTAAGATCAGGAGATTGAGATCTAGGTAGAGAGATCAGATTGGGGTGAGAAAAAGCATGGTATATTCAATAAACTACAAGCAGTTTGATGTTGTTAGGACAAAAGTACATATGAGGGAGTTGTAAGAGATGAGGATGAAAGGGTAGAGAGGGCCCAAATTGTGGAGGGTTTTGTATACTATATTAAGAAGCTTGGATTAACCTTTATTGACCAATTCTGCAAAACTGAATGGAAAGTACTTCAAGATTCTGTCAAGGTGTGATTTGAATTTTGTTTAACTACATTTCTGGTTACTCCCAAAGCCACGATAAAAGACATATACAGTATATATATTTCAACTGTGCTGTATAGCTGGATTTTAAAACTCAAGAGACCAACAGCATATTAACTGATAAAGAATAAAAGGTCTGATGTATCTTTAAAACAGTGTTATGACCTTAAATTTTATATTATTATTATATATGATAAAATGACACAGTCCGTTCTAATATAGGATTCTATAATTATTAAACTGTAATTGTAGCTAAAAGGCAGTAATATTGATAAGGGAATTATAAGTTGATCCATAGATTTGGTTAACTTTGTAGAGTATGGATCTGACGCTGAAAAGAGCCACATGTTTTAAATTATATTTTTGAGTTTATTGCATAAACTTGCATAGAAATGAATGGAATTTGAGATCTTCTGTGTGTTTTTCTGAAAATGGGAGCTAGAACTTCAAGTCTTACACTCTTTAATATTTGGTCACTGTTTTCTGGCCTGAAAGGGAGAGACTCTGCGCCCCGCCGCCCGGCTCTAGTCTTCGAGTAGACTTGGAGGTTCCTCTCCTTTTTCCTCAAAAACATTTTCCCTCTGATTATAAACATAATAACCTGTATTTGTTGTAAAATAAGAAAGGTATAGGAAATCAAATCCCTTATATGATTATACAGTGGAGGTAACAAATAGATTTAAGGGATTAGATCTGATAGACAGTATCTGAAGAACTATGGACAGAGGTTCCTAACATTGTACAGAGGTGGTGACCAAAACCATCCCAAGGAAAAGAAATGCAAGAAGGCAAAGTGGTTGTCTGAGAAGGCCTTACAAATAGCTGAGAGAAGAAGAGAAGGCAACGGAAAAAGGGAAAGGTATACCCAACTGAAGGCAGAGTTCCAGAGCATAGCTAGCAGGGAGATAAGAAAGCCTTCTTAAGTGAACAATGCAAAGAAATAGAGGAACACAATAGAATGGGAAAGACTAGCGATCTCGTCAAGAAACTTAGAGATACCAAGGGAACGTTTCATGCAAAGATGGGCACAATAAAAGACAGAAATTGTATGGATCTAACAGAAGCAAAAGATATTAAGAAGAGGTGGCAAGAATACACAGAGGAACTGTACAAAAAGGACCTTAATGGTCATCCTGATGATGTGGTCACTCACCTAGAGCCAGATATCCTTGAGTGTGAAATTAAGTGGGCCTTAGGAAGCATCACTATGAATAACACTAGTGGAGGTGATGGAATTCCAGCTGAGCTATTTCAAATCCTGCAAGATGATACTGTGAAAGGGCTGCACTCAATTTGCCAGCAAATTTGGAAAATTACTCAGTGGCCACAGGACTTGAAAAGGTCAGTTTTCATTCCAATCCTGAAGAAACACAATGGCAAAGAATGTTCAAATTACCATACTATTGTACTCATTTTACATGCTGGCAAGATTATGCTCAAAATCTTTTTTTTTTTTTCTTCTCCCTTTTATTGTTTTTGCCATACAATGCCATGATATCACCATGGGTTTACATATGCTCCCCCTCCAGAAACCCCTTCCTCCCCCTTCCCTCCTCCCTCCCCCCTGGGAAATCTCGATGCACCAGCCCCGAGAATCAATCCTGGGCTGGCGATTGATTAGACATATGATAATTAACATGTTTCAATGCCATTCTCCCATATCATCCCACCCTTTCCCTCATTCACAGAGTCCACGAGTCTATTCTATACATCTGCTTTCCTTTTGCTGTCTCGCATGTTGGGTTCTCGTTACTGTCTTTCTAAATTCCATATATATGTGTTAATATACTGTATTGTTGTTTTTGCTTCTGGCTTACTTCACTCTAGATAATGGGCTCCAGTTTGGTCCATCTGAGTAGAATTGATTCAAATGAATTTTTTTTTTTTAATGCTGAGTAATATTCCATTGTGTATATGTACCACAGCTTTCTTATCCATTCATCAGTTGATGGGCATCTAGGCTGCTTCCATGTCCTGGCTATTGTAAACAATGCAGTGATGAACATTGGGGTACACGTGTCTCTTTCAATTCTGGTTTCCTCGGTGTATATGCCCAGCAGTGGGATTGCTGGGTCATATGGCAGTACTATTTGCAGCTTTTTAAGGAACCTCCACACTGTTTTCCATAGTGGCTGTACTAGTTTGCATTCCCACCAACAGTGTAGGAGAG
The DNA here is from genome assembly GCA_007570785.1 of Antilocapra americana. NCBI lineage: Eukaryota > Metazoa > Chordata > Mammalia > Artiodactyla > Antilocapridae > Antilocapra > Antilocapra americana. The sequence goes on from ML663565.1 coordinate 15,002,575, forward strand.
TTCCCTTTTCTCCACATCCTCTCCAGCATTTATTGCTTGTAGATTTTTGGATTACAGCCATTCTGACTGGTGTAAAGTGGTATCTCATTGTGGTTTTGATTTGCATTTCTCTGATAATGAGTGATGTTGAACATCTTTTCATGTGTTTATTAGCCATTCTTATGTCTTCTTTGGAGAAATGTCTGTTAAGTTCTTTGGCCCACTTTTTGATTGGGTCGTTTATTTTTCTAGAATGGAGCTGTAGGAGGCTTTAGCAGTATTTGTGAACTGAGAAATTTCAGATGTTCAAGCTGGATTTAGAAAAGGTGCAGGAACCAGAGATCAAATTGCCACCATCCTCTGGTTCATAGAAAAAGCAAAGGAATTCCAAAAGACTACCTACTTCTGGTTCATTATCTACACTAAAGCCTTTGACTGTGTGGATCACAACAAACTGTGGAAGACTCTTAAAGAGATGGGAGTACCAGACCACCTGACCTGCCTCCTGAGAAACCTGTATGCAGGTCAAGAAGCAACAGTTAGAACCAGACATGGAACAATAGACTGGTTCCAAATTGGGAAAGGAGTATGTCAAGGCTATATACTCTCACCTGCTTATTTAGCTTATATGCAGAGTACATTGTGTGAAATGCCAGGCTGGATGACACACAAGCTGGAGTCAAGATTGCTGGGAGAAATATCAGTAACCTCAGATATTACAGATGACACCACCTTTATGACAGAAAGTAAAGAGGAACTGAAGAGCCTCTTGAGGAAGATGAAAGAGGAGAGTGAAAAAGCTGGCTTAAAATTCAACATTCAAAAAACTTAAGATTATGGCATTTGATCCCAGCACCTGATGGTAAATAGATGGGGAAAAAATGGAAACAGTGACAGATTTTTATTTTACTGGGCTCCAGAATCACTGCAGATGGTGACCACAGCCAAGAAATTAAAAGATACTTGCTCCTTGGAAGAAAAGCTATGACAAACCTAGACTTCGTATTAAAAAGCAGAGACATCACTTTGCCAACTGAGGTCCATATAGTCAAAGGTATGGTTTTTCCAGTAGTCATGTGTGAAGTGAGAGTTGGACTGTAAAGAAGGCTGAGCGCTGAAGAAATGATGCTTTTGAACTGTGGTGTTGGAGAAGACTCTTGAGAGTCCCTTGGACTGCAAGGAAATCCAACCAGTCCATCTTAATGGAGATCAGTCCTGAATATTCATTGGAAGGACTGATGCTGAAGTTGTATCTCCCAGTACTTTGGCCACCTGATGTGAAGAATTGACTCATTGGAAAAGACCCTGATGCTGGAAAAGATTGAGAGCAAGAGGAGAAGGGGATGACAGGATGAGATGGTTGGATGGCATCACTGACTCAGTGGACATGTGTTTGAGCTAACTCCAGGAGATAATGAAGGACAGGGAAGCCTGCTGTGTTACAGTTCATGGTGTTGCAAAGAGTTGGACACGACTCAGTGACGCACAACAATAGGAAATGCCCGAATAATAAAATCAAACATATGATCCAGAGATAATCTTATTAGTATTTTAATGTCTCTCTTCTCTTTTTTCTTCTGCATATATAGTAATGTAAATAAACATGCTTTTGCAAAGTAAGGGCTGTCCAATGTTTTTATAATTTGTTTTTTCTTCTTTTATAACATTTACAAAAATTAAAGGGCTTCCCTGGTGGCTTAATGGTAAAGAATCAACCTATAATGAAAGAGACTGATTGCATTATAGCCTCTATAGTTTTGGGCTCCAGAATCACTGGATGGGTTGGGAAGATTGCCTTGAGGAGGGCATGGCAGCCCAATTCCACTACTTTTGCCTAGAGAATTCCGTGGACTGAGGGTGCTGGGCAGGCCACATTCCATAGGGTTGCAAAGAGTCGGACATGACTAAAGCAACTGGACATGCGTATGTAATGTTATTAAGGATTCTTTCATAATTTTAAGAAAAAGTTAACTGTGACATCATCTGGGCCTAGAAATTTCTTTTAGGAAAATCTTTTTTCTAAAGTTCGTAATGTTTATTTTTAAAAATAGCTTTAGTGAATGTAATTGATAATAACAAAGTATACCTTTTAAAAAGTAAACAACTCTAAGTTTTGTTATATGTATACACCTGTAAAACTATTACCACAATCAAGGTATTAAATATATTTGTCACACCCCAAGTTTCCTTATGTTGTTTTGAGATCCTTCCCTCCTTCTGCTCCCTCTACCAGCCAGTCATTCCATTCCGAGGCAACCACCAATTTGCTTTCTGTCACTAAGATTAATTTGAATTTCAAAGAATTTGATATAAATGAAACCATATAATATATACCCATTTTTGTTTAGTTTTTTTCATCTAGCATAATCATTTTGAGATTCACCCACATTAGTGCATTCCTTTTATTACTGAGTAGTTCCTTTGTATGGATGTATCACAAGTTGTTTACGTATTTACCTCATGTTGGATCCATATTTGAGTCTCACAAATAAAGCTACTTTTAACATGTGTGTAAAAATATTTTTCTCTTGCATTTTTACGTATAAATGAAATGACTGGATTATATGATAAGTGTATGATTAATTTTTAAGTAACTTCCAAAGTGTTTTTCCCAAACGATTTTCCCATTGTACATTCCCATTAGCAGTTTCTCTGCATTCTAGTTAATACTTGGTGTGGTCATCCTTTTAAAGTTTAGCCATTCTAATAAGTGTATAATTAGTAACACTGAATTGTGGGATTTTTAAAAAATTTTTGACTGTGCTGGGTTTTTGTTGCTATGCAGGCTCTTCTCTAGCTGAGGCGAGAGGGGGCTACTGTCTAGTTGCAGTGCACAGGCTTCTTGCGGAGGCATCTTTTGCAGAGCACAGGCTCAGTAGTTGTGGTGCATGGGCTTCGTTGCCTTGCAACGGGAGGTCTTCCTGGACCAGAGATTGAACCCATGTCCTATGAACTGGCAAGTGGAGCCTTCACCCCTGGACTACCAGGGCAGTCCCTGCATTGTGTTTTTATTTTACCGGTCACTAATGACTAATGGTATTTAGCACTTGCCATGTGTTCAGTTAACCTTCCATGTATCTTCCTTGGTGAAGTGTCTATTCAAATCTTTTGTCAGTTTTTTTGTTTTGTTAAATTGAGTTTTCTTGTTATTTAATTTTGACAGTTTTTTATTCTGGATGCAAGTCCTTTATCATATATGATTTGAAAATTACTCCTTCAGGCTTGCTTATCTGCTCCTTTACCGTGTCTTTTAAAGGAGTTCTTAATTTTAAAGTCCACTTGGTCAGTGTTTTCCTCTAATGAATTATGCTTTTGGTATTATATCTAAGAAATCTTTAACTCAAGATCAAGATAGTTTGCTATGTTTGGTTTTAAGAGTTTTATTGTACTATGTTTTGTGTTTGCATTTTGAGTCCATTTTGTCTACCATGTGAGGTAAGACTTGAAGTGTGTTTTTACACATGGATTGGCAGTTGTCCCAGGACCATTTGTTGACAAGACTGTCCCTTCTCCATTGAATTGATTGTGCATATTTATTAAAAATTAATTGACTATATATGTGTCTGTGAACTTGATTCTCTTTGCGTGTCTGTCTTGATATGAATGCCACAGTGTTTTGATTTCTGTAGCATTTTAATAAGTTACAAAATTAAGTAGGGCAAATTTTCCAACTTTTTTTTTTCAGAGTTTTTGCAATTCTATGTCCTTTGTGTTTTCACATAAATTTAAAACTGACTTGTTGATTTCTATTTTTGTAAAAGTCTGCTGGAATTTTGAATGGCGTTGCACTGAATTTAAGAGAAATAAATATCTTAATATTGAGTAATTTGATCCATGAATATCGTATATCTTGCTATCAAATATACTTTTTATAGCCTGTTTATCCATTATAAATTGCACTGCAATGTAAGCATCATGGAGGCAAGGATCTGATTCTGTCTTCCACTCCTACTTGGCTCTTTGCATGCATGCTCTCAATAAACATTTATTAAATGATGAATGAAGAAGGCTCCTGAACATATATTTGTGCACATCTCTTTATTAGTTTCCTAAGAATACTTCCTACATGTGAAATTGCTAGGTCAAAGGATATGTTCATTTTTTAAGCTTTTAATTTCCAGACACTTGCCTAGAAGTCTTTTTGAAAACAGAAATATTTTGATAAATATCAGAAGACATGTATAATTGATTGGCAAACTATGTTCTTAATGATATTCTCCCTAAGCTTTCTCTTAAATTACACTGTTAGCCTATGTGAAAGTAGGATTCACATCACAGAAATTTTCTGGATCACTTTTCTGTCATTACCTCGGTTTACTGGATTTGGGAGCTGTGGTGATAAAAATGAAGATGATTGTAGTTTCACATTTGAGGAGCTCAGTCTCTTTGGAAAAATAGATTAGTTAGTTATAAATTAATGAAAGAGAAAATGCCTATGTGAGAGAATTTAGAAGAAATACTGTGAGGCAAGCACAAGGAAGGCAGAAATTTATGGAGCAGAAAGATGGGCAGAAGCTATTGTTTACATTCACTTTTAGAGTTAACTATAAGCTCTGACAATAGTTTTATGATTATTCAGATTATAGAATTTTAGGTTTGACTCTAATCTCGATTTGTGGATTAGTTGAAAAGATTTAAGAAGGTGTTTTAATTTAGCATAAGTATATGAACAATATTGTGAAGATAAGAATAGGCAATCCATATATGAGAGACAAACATCTTAATTTGCTCTAGCAAAGGGGTCCTGTGGGGCAGCAATGTGAAACTGTTCACGATTGTATGGGGAGTCGGCTAATGCAGGGCTTTGAGTTTGGCTGGGAAATGTAGATTTGATCCAGTAAACAATAGGAAGGATTATAGTAGGAGTTACAATAATGGCAACTGTATATAAGAAAGATTCTCTTGGTAGATATTTGTAAGCTATTGTAAGGATGAGGAAAGGCCAAAATCCAGGACACTGTTTAGGAGGCTTTTATTAAAATAAGCCAGATATAAGGTATTTGAGATTTCTGCACTAGAGGGTGATGGAAAAGAATGGTTAAAATCAACAGACAGCTAAAGAGTCAGTAGGATTAATTATGACTAATAGGAGAGGGGAAATAGTTTGTGTGCTAAGAAATAAAATGGTGGTAGTAATTTTTTTTATTTAAGGAGGAAGGTAAAAAGTTTGAAGTTAGTGAGTTTGATTCTTGTTATGCTGAGCTTCTATTGTAAGTGGGACGTGTAGTAAAGAGTTAGCTCTGAAAGAGAGATTAGGAACGTGGTTATGAATTTGAGTGTCATTTAGATAGATGTATTGGGTTGGTCAGAAAGTTCCTTCAGGATGTTATGGGGAAACCTGAAAGGACTTTCTGGCCAACTCAGTAATACGTCAGGCAGTGAGAGAGGCAGCTTGACTTTTCATCAGACTAGAGATTCTCATGGTGAGTAAGTGAAAGAACATACATATTATGGAGAACAAGAAGAATCAGAGATAGGAAGTAATCATGGTGTTAAAGACACGAAGAGAGAAGGATATTTCAGAGCGATTACTAAAGGTGATTTTGTGCAGACTGCATTGATAAGGTTTATGTTTACTAGTGTTTAGCATAGTTTAGTAAATAAACATAGTAAACTCTTGATGAAAGGTAGTTTAAATTATTCTCTTATTTATTGGATTAATATTGAAATTTTTCATTTTACTATCTATTCAATTGGTAGTTCAATTCACTTGGTCAGTTGTGTCTGACTCTTTGTGACACCATGGACTGCAGCATGCCAGGCCCTCCCTGTCCATCACCAACTCCTGGAGCTTAGTCAAACTCATGTCCACTGAGTCGGTGATGCCATCCAACCATCTCATCCTCTGTTATCCCCTTCTCCTCCTGCCCTCAATCTTTCCCAGCATCAGGGTCTTTTCAAATGAGTCAGCTCTTCACATCAGGTGGCCAAAGTATTGGAGTTACAGCTTCAACATCAGTCCTTCCAGTGAATATTCAGGACTGATCTCCTGTAGAATGGACTGGTTGGATCTCTTTGCAGTCCAAGGGACTCTCAAAAGTCTTCTACACTACAGTTCAAAAGCATCAGTTGTTCAGCACTCAGCTTTCTTTATTATAGTCCAACTCTCACATCCATACATGACTGCTGGAAAACCATAGCTTTGATTAGAATGACCTCTGTTGGCAGTGTAATGTGTCTGCTTTTTAATATGCCGTCTAGGTTGGTCATAGCCTTTCTTCTAAGGAGCAACCATCTTTTAATTTCTTCAGTCACCATCTGCAGACTTCCCTGGTGGCTCAGGAGGTAAGGCATCTGGCTACAATGTGGGAGACTCAAGCTCGATCCCTGGGTGGGGAAGATCCTCTGGAGAAGGAAATGGCAACCCACTCCAGTATTCTTGCCTGGAAAATCCCATGGACGGAGGAGCTTGATAGGTTACAGTCCATGGGGTCACAAAGAGTCGGACACGATTGAGTGACTTCATTTTACTTTAGTCACCATCTGCAGTGATTTTGGAGCCCCCCAAAATAAAGTCTGTCACTCTTTCCACTATTTCCCCATTTATTTGCCATGAAGGGATGGGACTAGATGCCATGATCTTTGTTTTCTGAATGTTGAGTTTTAAGCCAACTTTTTCACTCTACTGTTCCCCTTTCATCAAGAGGCTCTTTAGTTCTTCTTCACTTTCTGCCATAAGGGTGGTGTCATCTGCATATCTGAGGTTATTGATATTTCTCCTGGCAGTGTTGATTTCAGCTTGTGCTTCATCCAGCTTGGCATTTCTCATGATGTACTCTGCATATAAGTTAAATAAGCAGGGTGACAATATACAGCCTTGATATACTCCTTTCCTGATTTGGAACTAGTCTGTTGTTCCATGTCCAGTTCTAACTGTTGTTTCTTGACCTGCATACAGATTTCTCAGGAGGCAGGTCAGGTGGTCTGGTATTCCCATCTCTTGAGGAATTTTCCACAGTTTATTGTGATCCACACAGTCAAAGGCTTTGGCATAGTCAATAAAGCAAAAGTAGATGTTTTTCTGGAACCTGTTGTGTTTTTGATGATCCATTGGTTGTTGGCAATTTGATCTCTATTTCCTCTGCCTTTTCTAAATCCAGCTTGAACATCTGGAAGTTCATGGTTCACATACTGTTGAAGCCTGGCTTGGAGAATCTTGAGCATTACTTTACTAGTGTGTGAGATGAGTGCAATTGTGTGGTATTTTGAGCATTCTTTGGCATTGCTTTTCTTTGGGATTGGAATGAAAACTGACCTTTTCCAGTCCTGTGGCCACTGCAGAGTTTTCCAAATTTGCTGGCATATTGAGTGCAGCACTTTCATAGCATCATCTTTTAGGATTCAGTTGGTAAGAAAGGATTAATGACATATGATTATTTCATAGTTTGTAAACAATATGTCAACATTTTCATGTAAAGTTATTGCCAGCATTATCAGTCTTGTCTCAGATTATAAAAGTTGTTTGTTTTGCATCATTAAAAAAGTCTTATAGTTTTGGCTCAAGTGAAGGGAATAGCATGACTTCGTAATAATAGTTTTGTAAGATGCTTTTGCCTTCCTAATAGTGTGACATTTTTTAAAGTTTGTTTTTTGCCCTTAATTATTTCAACTTAAATAAACTAAGGAAAAAAATGCCAAAGCAGTTTGCCCATTGCTCTGCCCTCACCACCACCCCCAGCCTCAACCACCAATCTGTTTCTGTGAGCAAAGTCTGTGTGTAGACTTTGCATTTAAGAGAGATCATATGGTATTTTTCTTTCTTCGTCTGACTTATTTCACTTAGCATAGTGCCATCAAGGTCCATCAGTGTTGTTGAAAATGGCAGGATTTTTGTCTTTTTTATGGCTGAGTCATGCTCCATTGTGTGTACCACACATGCACAGTACACCACATTTTCTGTATCCTGTCATCCATTGATGGACTCTTAGTTTGTTTCCATGTCTTGGCTCTTATAAAGGATGCTGCAGTAAACATTGGGGTACATATATCATTTTGAGTTTGGTGTTTTTATTTTCCTCAGATAAATACCCAGAAGTGGTGGTGGTGGCTTAGTCGCCAAGTTGTGTCCGACTCTTGCAACCCCATAGGGTGTAGCTCACCCGGCTCCTCTATCCATGGGATTCTCCAGGCAAGAATACTGGAGTGGGTTGCTATTTCCTTCTCCAGGGGATCTTCCCAACCCAGGAATTGAACCCGGGTCTCCTGCATTGCAGGCAGATGGATCATATGGAGCTGTTTGTAATTTTTTGAGGAACCTCCTTGTCCATAATTTTCCAATTGGGTTATTGTACATGTTCATACTGCTTCCACAGTGTGGTCTTGGTCTTATTTTCTAAACCAGTTTTATTATATCTGCTGTAAAATATTTCCCAAGATAACTTATAATTTAAAAAATCTTGCCACAAGGTGTCATTGTAACCTATAAAAAGAAACTCCATGTAAGTGTGCAATGCCAGTTTTACATCTCCTTGTTTTTAAGTGTTTTTTTGTTTCATATTTTGCAGTTGTCTTTTAAGATATATTGTGTATCTCTTGTATTAAAGAGAAAAAAATAGTAGCTCATGTTCTTGAGTTCTTATATTTTTGCAAAAACATATGCTTTCTACCCACAAATTTCTGAAGAATGTGTTGCTATAGAGATGATTGTTTGAAGGAAAGAATGAGGAGGAGTAACAGCAGGTGGACATTTAAGGAACTAAATGCTTATTTTATGTCTTTGTTCCCAACAGAGCCAGCTTTAGCATTTATCCCTCTGCTGATGAAATCCCTATGGAAGAAAGGTAGGTATTTAGAGATACTGTGATGGATTTGCATTTACTTGGATGCCTTGCAAAGGTCCCTGTGCTTTATCCTTTGTTCATGTGAAGGATTAGTACTTGAAGTAATTGTTATCATTGAAACAGTCTTCTGCTTTCACTGGGATTCCATTTTATTTATAAAGAAAAAAAAAATGTCCTGATTTCCTTCTTGGCCTTTTAGTGTCTTTGAAAGAGGTGGATTGTTTTTGTTTGTTTTTGAGAGATGTCTCAATATCTGACTGCTAACACCTGTTACTTCTGCCACTGGATTCATTTTCAAGACTATTCCCTGTTGATACCTGCTGCCAGTCTTGTAGTTGAGGCCTTCATCATTGCTTTCTTGGACTTTTGATCTCTCTTTTTTTCCCCACTACCCACCTCACCTCAAATCTGTTCTACCCCTTGGGTAATGTAGTTGTTTTTCTGAATTACAAGTCTAAACCCATCCTGTACTGTCCCTTATCTACCACAAGCTTAATAAAGCCTTTAGTTGACTCTCCTAGGTCTCAGGATGAACTCCAGGCTTCTGCACATTGCCTTCAGGACTCTCTCTCCAGGCTGGCAACACTCCCCCATACCTGTCAGCCCCTACCTCCAATGTCATCTCTCCATCTCCATGCCTTTGTACTTGATATTCTTTGCATCCCTTTCTTTGTCTTAGCTCAGGATTTCTATCTTTGTGAAGTCTTCTCTGACAGGTTCTCCAGCAGAATTTGGCTTCTCTCCCAAGTGCACCCATACTACTTATAAATATATTACTGTGCTTTATAGTTCTAAAACTTTCTGAATTCACTCTTTAATTTATTTTTGGCTGTGGTGTGTCTTTGTTGCTGCACTTAGGCTTGCGGGAGCTCAGGCTTCTTCTTGTGGTGGCTTCTTTTTCTGTGGAGCACGGGCTTTAGGTGCCCAGGCTTTGGTAGTGGCGGCTCCTGGGTTCTGGAGCACGGACTCAGTAGTTGTGGAACATAGACTTAGTTGCATGTGGACTCTTTCCTGACCTGGGATTGAACCAGTGTCCCCTGCATTGTAAGGAGAATTCTTTACCACTGGACCACTAGGGAAGCCCTGAATTCGCTTATTTTCAGGTCAGGTCAGTCGTTCAGTTGTGTCCAACTCTTCGCAACCCCATGAATCGCAGCATGCCAGGCCTCCCTGTGCATCACCAACTCCCAGAGTCTACCCAAACCCATGTCCATCGAGTTGGTGATGCCATCGAGCCATCTCATCCTCTGTCGTCCTCTTCTCCTCCTGCCCCCAATCCTTCCCAACATTAGGGTCTATGCCAGTGAGTCAACTTTTTCTATGCGGTAGCCAAAGTATTGGAGTTCCAACTTCACCATCAGTCCTTCCAATGAACACCCAGGACTGATCTCCTTTAGAATGGACTGGTTGGATCTCCTTGCAGTCCAAGGGACTCTCAAGAGTCTTCTCCAATACCACAGTTCAAAAGCATCAGTTCTTCAGCACTCAGCTATCTTCACTGTCCAGCTGTCACATCCATATATAACTACTGAAAAAACCATAGTCTTGACTAGACGGACCTTTGTTGGCAAAGTAATGTCTCTGCTTTTAAATATGCTATCTAGGTTGGTCACAACTTTCCTTCCAAGGAGTAAGTGTCTTTTAATTTCATGGCTGCAGTCGCCATCTGCAGTGATTTTGGATCCCCCCAAAATAAAGTCTGACACTGTGTCCACTGTTTCCCCATCTATTTGCCATGAAGTGATGGGACTGGATGCCATGGTCTTTGTTTTCTGAATGTTGAGCTTTAAGCCAATCTTTTCACTCTCCTCTTTCACTTTCATCAAGAGGCTTTTTAGTTCCTCTTCACTTTCTGCCATAAGGGTGGTATCATCTGCATATCTGAGGTTATTGATATTTCTCCCGCCAATCGTGATTCCAGCTTGTGCTTCTTCCAGCCCAGTGTTTCTCATGATGTACTCTGCATATAAGGTAAATAAGCAGGGTGACTATATACAGCCTTGACGTTCTCTTTTTCCTATTTGGAACTAGTCTGTTGTTCCATGTCTGGTTCTAACTGTTGCTTCCTGACCTGCATACAGGTTTCTCAAGAGACAGGTCAGGTGGTCTGGTATTCCCATCTCTTGAGGAATTTTCCAGTTTATTGTGATCCACACAGTCGAAGGCTTTGGCATAGTCAATATAGCAGAAATAGATGTTTTTCTGGAACTCTCTTGCTTTTTCGATGATTCATCGGATGTTGGCAATTTGATCTCTGGTTCCTCTGCCTTTTCTAACACCAGCTTGAACATCTGGAAGTTCATGGTTCACGTATTGCTGAAGCCTGGCTTGGAGAATTTTGAGCATTTCTTTACTAGCATGTGAGATGAATGCAATTGTGTGGTATTTTGAGCATTCTTTGGCATTGCCTTTCTTTGGGATAGGAATGAAAACTGACCTTTTCCAGTCCTGTGGCCACTGTGGAGTTTTCCAAATTTGCTGGCATATTGAGTGTAGCACTTTCACAGCATCATGTTTAGGATTTGAAATAGCTCAACTGGAATTCCATCACCTCCACTAGCTTTGTTTGTAGTGATGGTTCCTAAGGCCCGCTTGACTTCGCATTCCAGGATGTCTGGCTCTAGGCGAGTGATCCCACTATCGTGATTATCTGGGTTGTGATGATCTATTTTGTACAGTTCTTCTGTGTATTCCTGCCACCTCTTCTTAATATCTTCTGCTTCTGTTAGGTACCTACCATTTCTGTCCTTTATTGAGCCCATCTTTGCATGAAATGTTCCCTTGGTATCTCTGGTTTTCTTGAAGAGATCTCTAGTCTTTCCCATTCAGTTTTTTCCTCTATTTCTTTGTATTGATCGCTGAGGAAGGCTTTCTCATCTCTCCTTGCTATTCTTAGGAACTCTGCATTCAGATGGGAATATCTTTCGTTTTCTGCTTTGCTTTTGGCTTCTCTTCTTTTCACACCTATTTGTAAGGCCTCCTCAGACAGCCATTTTGGGTTTTTGCATTTCTTTTCCATGGGGATGGTCTTAATCCCTGTCTCCCATACAATGTCAGGAACCTCCGTCCATAGTTCATCAGGCACTTTGTCTATCAGATCTAGTCCCTTAAATCTACTTGTCACTTCCACTGTATAATCATAAGGAATTTGATTTAGGTCATACCTGAGTGGTCTAGTGGTTTTTAATAGATAATATACCCACACAGCAAAAAATATTTAAGTACAATAAGGAATAAATTGTAAAATTTCTCATTTTTGTTTAGTTAGCTATTGTTAACATGTTTCACTGACCACCATGAATTCCTTGAGGGCACAACTTTTCTTTTATTTCTGAACCCCTGTACTCAGCAAGTTATCTGGCATAAAATAGGTACTTAGAAAATTTCCATAGTATTCTGCATATGGTCATGTTCTTCCTTGCTGAGAAGTCAGCTTGACTTGATGGTCTGCATATTTATCTCCTTCAGAACCCTTTTGTAGGTGGGCCACTCAGTAAATATGATATAGTATCCACTCAGTAAGCTCTGATTATTTAATTCCTTTTTTCTTCCTTTAAATAGATGGTTTTGAAATTGACCTGTATTGTGTACTTTTATCTCCTTGTTTTGGCTCTGAAAAATTTTATACATTTTTCTGGCAGATTCTCATATATGAAAATCGGATGCTTATGCTTATATTAACCCCAGGAAAAACATCAGTTGAAGTCCTAACACATTTTAAAATTTATTTAACTTTTCAGACTAGAGCATAAATCTCATGGAAATAGTTAAATCAGAGTTTATTTTAAAAAAACGTAATTTCCAGGATATGTTGTTGAATCTGTAGACAACCTTCATTTTGTGTTAGGAGCCATATGGTTAGGAGCTACCACCTTTTCTATTTCAGGAGAAATATGGGAGTGTGAGCACAGAAGACTTTGCAGCTCGCACAAAGGTATTACGTACTCATAAATCTTTTGTAAATTCCTCATATGTAATGGAGCCTACACAAAGAAATATGAAAATGAAGTATGGTTTGGGTAAGAGTCATCTTTGTTTTTCAGATCACAACTTTTCAGAGAGTTTTATAATTTATTGCTAAGTATTTGAGGTTGACTGGTTACTATATCATACTTTCCCAGAATTCTTTTGTGTGAATTAAGCTGTGTGGAGGCAGACAGTGCAATTATATGAATAGAATAACATTTTAATTCAGTGCTTTGGTGGTTGATTGCTAACCACTCTAATACATTTCTTCTTTCCTTCCTCTTTCCTTCCCCTCCCGTTTCTTTCTAAATCCCAATTATAGGGCCTGGCACTTTACCAGGGCTTTGAAGGGTCTGCTCCCAGCTGCACTTCAGGTTTTGGCAGGGTGTCAAGTTGTGACATTTTTTGTATACAAGACATCCTGGGATGGCCATCCAAAGGCTGTTTGGGTGACTAGTATAGATAGAATTCTCTTGAGTTTTTAAGTAACTTATTTGTAATGTTTTGTTTATAAGTGAAGTGATGCCCAGTGTGCATTCTCCCTAGATTTTTAACCTTGGGGCATGTAGTATTTAAAGCATTGTTTTGAAATGTTCAAAAGCATAGTATGTGCTTTTTAATGGAATGTGTTTTGGAAGCTTTCCATGAGTATCAGCAGCTGTGCTTTTAGAATATTTTGAATTACCATCCTTTTGGGCAGACATTGTACCACTTCTTAAGAAATACAGCTCCTGTGTGAAAGTAAATGTCATGTGTGGGTCTGAGGAGCTGGGGCTGGTCTAAAGATGTAGTAGGGAGGACATGTAGGTGTGATTTTGTGATAGCAATAGTTGCAAAGATAGGAAGATGTATTTGGAGAAGGGTTGTGCTATGTCTTTTAAAAATTGCCTTTTGCAGAGGCTAGTTCATCTACTTAGTGCTTAACTGATTAATGGGCTGATCAAAATAATTTGTTTTACTTTTTATTATTGTTTGAATTATGTACTTTTTATAAATTGCATTATGAATTTTTTATTTGGTAAACTCCACATAATAGGAATTCTTTTATTGTATAGTTCAGGTGCCTAATGTATTTAGGTATTCTGTGAGGAATTTATACCTGTCTGTTAACTAGCTAAAATCAGAAAAGTTTGACTGTAGTAAGAGTTTAAAACTGAAAGACATTCACAGACTGGCTAAAATTCATTGTGAAAAAATAGACCGAAGAGAAAGCCAGTATATTAGTTACCTGTGGCTACCATAACAATTTGCCACACATCAGATGGTTTAAAACAGTAACAATTTATTCTCTTACAGTTTGGAGACCAGAAGTCTGAAATCAAGGGCCACTCTCCCTTTAAAGGCTCTAGAGCAGGGGTCCCCAGTCCAGACCACACAGCAGAAGGTGAGCAATGGGTGGATGAGAAAGCGAAGCTTTATCTATATTTGCAGTCGCTGCTCCTGTCAGATCAGTGGTGGCATTAGATTCTGGCATTAGTGGTGGCATTAGTTTGTGGCATAGAAGCACAAACCTTACTGTAATGCTCTTGAATCATTCTGAACCACCTCCTACCCTCAGGTTGGTAGAAAAATTGTCTTCCATGAAACCAGTCCCTGGTGCCAAGAAGGTGATCCATGCTCTAGAGGGAGAATCCTTTTCTTCTTTCAGCTTCTTGTGGTTTAAGGCATTCCTTGGTTTGTGACTATATTTCTCTGATCTCTGCTTTCTTGGTCATATTGCCTGCTTTTGAGTCTTTTTCTTATAAGGATACATATCATTGTATTTAGAGCCTACCCGTATAATCCAGGATAAGCGCCTCCTTTTAAGATCCTTAATTTAATCACATCTTTGGCCATTTAATGTTATTATAGGTTATAGAGATTAGGAAGTGACATACCATTTTTGGGGGCCAGCATTCAGCCCAATACGGAAGCCTCAGTTATTGAATATGGATGAGAAAAGTGAGTTGAGGCTAAAGCAGCATTAGGATGGTGAACATACTCGTTTACTGTTTTTGTGCTCATATGTACATGTGTCTTAGGTTTTTGGGTTATAAATATGAGTAAGACATGTTTTATTCCTTTGGATGAAGTTTCATTGACTATGTTATATATACACTAAAATAGAAGCTAGAAGGTGAAGTAATTACATACATATGTTTGCAAGTGTCGAGGGATACATCATGGAGGAAGTAACGCATTCCTGAACAAGGTTTTGAAGATTGACTGGGAATTCACTATATCAGAGTGTAAAGGGGATGGAAAAGACATTCAGGACAAAGTTCACTAAGACATAGAGATACGTCTTTGCTTTTCTCCTTTGCCTTTAGCTTCTCTTCTTTTCTCAGCTATATCTAAGGCGTCCTCAGACAACATTTTGCCTTTTTGCATTTCTTTCTTGGGGATGGTCTTGATCACTGCTTCCTGTACTATGTCACAAACCTCCGTCCATAGTTCATCAGGCACTCTGTCTATCAGATCTAATCCCTTGAATCTATTTGTCACTTCCACTTGTATAATCATAGGGATTTGATTTAGGTCATACCTGAATGGTCTGGTGGTTTTCCCTACTTTCTTCAATTTAAGTCTGAATTTGGCCATAAGGAGTTCATGATCTGAGCCACAGTCAGCTCCCGGTCTTGTTTTTGCTAACTGTATAGACCTTCTCCATCTTTGGCTGCAAAGAATATAATCAGTCTGATTTTGGTATTGACCGTCTGGTGATGTCCATGTGTAGAGTCTTCTCTCGTGTTGTTGGAAGAGGGTATTTGCTATGGCCAGTATGTTCTCTTGGCAAAACTCTATTAGCCTTTGCCCTGCTTCCCATTCTGTACTCCAAGGCCACATTTGCCTGCTATTCCAGTTATCTCTTGACTTCCTACGTTTGCATTCCAGTCCCCTGTAATGAAAAGGATATCTTTTTTGGGTGTTAGTTCTAGTTTTTGTAGGTCTTCATAGAACCATTCAACTTTAGCTTCTTTAGCATTGCTGGTTGGGGCATAGGCTTGGATTACTGTGATATTGAATGGTTTGCCTTGGAAATGAACAGAGATCATTCTGTCATTTTTAAGATTGCATCCAAGTACTGCATTTCGGACTCTTGTTGACTGTGATGGCTACTCCATTTCTTCTAAGGGATTCGTGCCCACAATAGTGGATATGGTGGTCATCTGAGTTAAATTCACCCATTCCAGTCCATTTTAGTTCACTGATTCTTAAAATATTGATGTCCACTCTTGCCATCTCCTGTTTGACCACTTCCAATTTGCCTTGATTCATGGACCTAACATTCCAGGTTCCTATGCAATATTGTTCTTTTCAACATCGGACTTGATTTCCATCATTAGTCATATCCACAGCTGGATTTTTTTTTTTTTTTGCTTTGGCTCCATCTCTTCATTCTTTCTGGAGTTACTTCTCTACTCTTCTCCAGTAGCATACTGGGCACCTACCAACTTGGGGAGTTCATCTTTCAGTGTCCTTTTTGCCTTTTCAAACTGTTCATGGGGTTCTCAGGACAAAAGTACTGAAGTGGTTTGCCATTCCCTTCTCCAGTGAACCACATTTTGTCAGAGATAAATAGAGGAAAACAATAGAATGCAAAAGACTGGAGATCTCTTCAAGAAAATTAGAGATACCAAGGGAACATTTCTTGCAAAGATGGGCACAAAAAAGGACAGGAATGGTATGAACCTAACAGAAGCAGAAGATATCAAGAAGAGGTGGCAAGAATACACAAAAGAACTATACAAAAAAAAAATCTTCATGACCCAGATAAGCACAATGGTGGGGTCACTCACCTAGAGCCAGATATCCTGGAATGCGAAGTCAAGCGGGCCTTAGGAAGCATCACTATGAACAAAGCTAGTGGAGGTGATGGAATTCCAGTTGAGCTATTTCAAATTCTGAAAGATGATGCTGTGAAAGTGCTGCACTAAATATGCCAGCAAATTTGGAAAACTCCACAGTGGCCACAGGACTGGAAAAGGTCAGTTTTCATTCCAATCCCAAAGAAAGGCAATGCCAAAGAATGCTCAAGCTATCACACAGTTGCACTCATCTCATACTCTAGCAAAGTAATCCTCAAAATTCTCCAAGCCAGGCTTCAACAGTACGTGAAGCGTGGACTTCCAGACATTCTAGCTGAATTTAGAAAAGGCAGAAGAACCACAGATCAAATTGCCAACATCCGTCGTGTCGGGACCAGCCCAACAATGAACCGACCTGAGGGGGCGGTGCCACATATGAATAAGGAAAAATAATACTCAGAAATAAAGTGGGGTTTGGGGGCTGATGCCATTCACAGGCGAAAGCGCAGATCCTAATCCTGCCTGCCTTTTATTTTTAACATCTACTTCCTTGTATGAGCTCTGGAGATATCTGTTCTTTACAGTCTCAGATCCAGGGTAAAGATATACAGTGTACACTCCTCAGTGTCAAACCTTCATGCCTTTCATGACTCTGTTTAGCCCTTCGACTACTGATGCCCTTTCTCAACAACTCCCTCAAGGATCTGGTTCTGGGAACAGTTACTGATGGTTTCCCATCAGTCACATCAGTACTTCAACATCTTGTTTTCAAGATGTCTTTCCATGATGTACTTTTTACTGATCCCAGCCCTTCGCCGGTGGGTGATGAGAAAGTCATTCTTATTTTTCAAAGAAGCTCTGTTAATTATAGTACAGGCCTGTGCATAACATAGTCCCTACATATCCCCCTTTTTTATTTTTTTGAAGCTTATTTTTGGTGATTACTGGCCAAAACAATAGTCATAGAAACCAAAACTTCTATGCCATTTGCTAATTGCTAATTTGCTAGTCGCTAATTGCTGTTGTTGTCCATCGACTTTCTTGGTGATTCCCTGGCAGACTTTATAGAAACAAAAAAAGACATATGAAAATTAACATAAAACCAGACATTGATCCTCCAAGAGTTTTCAAATGAGGAATGGGATTTAATTGGGAAATCCCATCTGCTGCTACATCCAGCAGATTAGATCCTTGCAAAAGGTGTAGTTTCTGAGAGAAAGATTCCAAGATGTCTTTTCATGATGTACTTTTTACTGTTCCCAGCCCTTTGCCTGGGGGTGATGAGAAAGTCATTCTCATTTTTCAAAGAAGTCCTGTTAATTATGGTACGGTCCTGTGCATAACATAATTCCCTACATGTTGGATCATTGAAAACGCAAGAGAGTTCCAGAAGAGCATCTACTTCTGCTTTATTGACTATGCCAAAATGCCTTTGACTGTGTATCACAACAAGCTGTGGAAAATTCTTCAAGAAATGGGAATACCAGACCACCTTACCTGCCTCCTGAGAAATCTGTATGCAGGTCAAGAAACAACAGTTAGAACTGGACATGAAACAACAGACTGGTTCCAAATCGGGGAAGGAGTATGTCAAGGCTATATTGTCACCCTGCTTATTTAACTTATATGCAGAGTACATCATGAGAAATGCTGGACTAGATGAAGCATAAGCTGGAATCAAGATTGCTGGGAGAAATATCAATAACCTCAGATATGCAAATGATAACACCTTTATGGTAGAAAGTGAAGAAGAACTAAAAAGCCTCTTGATGAAAGTGAAAGAGGACAGTGAAAAAGTTGGCTTAAAGCTCAACGTTCAGAAACTAAGATCATGGCATCTGGTCCCATCACTTCATGGGAAATAGATGGGGAAACAGTGGAAACAGTGACAAACTTCATTTTTTTGGGCTCCGAAATCACTGCAGATGGTGACTGCAGCCATGAAATTAAAAGATGGCTGCTCCTTGAAAGAAAAGCTGTGACCAATCTAGACAGCATGTTAAAAAGCAGAGGCATTACTTTGCCAACAGAGGTCTGTGTAGTCAAAGCTATGGTTTTTCCAGTGGTCATGTATGGGTTGAGAGTTGGACTATAAAGAAAGCTAAGCGCTGAAAAAGTGATGCTTTTGAACTATGGTGTTGGAGAAGACTCTTCAGAGTCCCTTGGAATGCAAGGAGATCAAACCAATCAATCCTGAAGGAAATCGATCCTGAATATTCCCTGGAAGGACTGATGCTGAAGCTGAAACTCCAATACTTTGGCCAGCTGATGCAAAGAGCTGACTCATTTGAAAAGACCCTGATACTGGGAAAAATTGAGGGCAGGAAAAAGGGACGACAGAGGATGAGATGGCTGGAAGGCATCACCAACTCGATGGACATGAGTTTGAGCAAGTTCTGAGAGCTGGTGATGGACAGAGAAGCCTGGCATGCTGCAGTCCATGGGGTCGCAAAGAGTCAGACACGACTGAGTGATTGAAGTGAATTGAATTGCTCTGGAGGGTTCCCCTAGTGGCTCCAGATGGTAAAGAATCTGCCTGTAATGTAGGAAACCCGGGTTTGATCCATTATGCTCATATAAATTTGAAAATTTTATTGTGCCTCAGTTTTTCTTTTGACAACTGACAACACCAAAGATTGGCCAAAACATGGAATAAAGAACTCTTACGTTGGTTGAAACAGAAAACGGTACAACTACTTTGAAAAAGGTTTGTCAGTTTGGTATAAACATATACTCCATAATCTTGCAGTTACACTTATATACTTACACCTCTCCCCAACTGAAAATATGTCCAGGAAATGTCTTGTCACAAGCAACTTGATTCATAATAACGGGAAACAATCCAAATGCACATCAATAAAAGAACAAAATGTGCTTTTGTTGTTTAAATACAGCAGTGGAATACTCTTGGTTTCTTCCTTTGTGAGCTCACGGAATTGTATACTTAAAATTTATGCATTTCATTATATGTAAATTTTAATCTTAAAAACAAAAACTATAAAGAAGTTAAACAGAAGAGAGTTAGTAAAATAAATAGTTCTTTACACACGTTATTGTGTATCCATGTGATGTCTGAAATTGTGGTACCCTCACAACTATGAGGATAATTAAGACAACATCATGCTGGCAGGGCAGTGGGAAAGACCAGTGTCCTTAGTAATACTGAGATCAATTTTTGAATGAAAGTTAAGAAATTTGTGTTTTCAAATTCAAAATTAAATCTGTTTAAAAATATTGATTACAATAAAGTTAAAAAAAAGTACACAAAAGTACACATCTGAGTGATTTACAAAGCAAACCCCATTGTGACCACAACAGAGATCAACAGTTAGATTACTACCAGCCTTTCTCCGGTTATCCTGACTTCTGTGTTAATCACTTCCTTTTTTTTTTTAATTGTTTCACAACCCAGACATACCCAAGTGTATATTCGCTAAATCTCATTTTGTCCTATTTTCATTTTTTCTGAACTTTAGATCTCTGGAATAGATGAGTATATATTCTTTTGACTCTCTCTTCCATTTGAATAGTATATTTGTGAAATTCACTTATGTAGAGTGTATACTTTTCATTACCATATAGTACTAATTCCTTTATATCACAGTTTGTCTCTTCAGCTGTTAATGGCAGTGTGATTTGTTTCTAGGTTTCAGTTGGGAATAATACTGCTATATAATAATACTGCTATATCTCATGATATACTTGGATTAATTGCTCACATTTCAGTTAGATATATATCAAGTAGAGAATTGCTGAGTCATAATATATATTCATTTCTTTAGATATTGCTTTGTTGTGCCGTCACTCAGTCATGTCTGTCTTTGTGGGCCCATGGACTGCAGCATGCCAGGCCTCCCTGTCCTTCACCATCTCCCAGAGTTTGCTCAAACTCACGACCATTGAGTTGATGATGCCATCCAGCCATCTCATCCTCTGTAGCCCCTTTCTCCTCTTGCCCTCAATCTTTCCCAGCATCAGCATCTTTTCCATTGAGTTGGCTCTTTGCATAAGGTAGCCAAAATATTGGAGCATCAGCATCAGTCCTTCCCGTGAATATTCAGGGTTGATTTCCTTTAGGGTTAACCAGAATGATCTCCTTGCAGTCCAGGGGACACTTAAGTGTCTTTTCCATCATCATTCCAGTTGAAAAGCATCAATTCTTCAGCACTCAGCTTTCATTATTGCCCAGCTCTCACATCCATACATGAATACTGGAAAACCAATGCTTTGGCTAGACAAATCTTTGTCAGCAAAGCCCGGCTTTTTGATACGCTGTCTAGGTTTGTCAGTACCTTTTCTTCCAAAGAGCAAGTGTCTTTTAATTTCATGGCTGTAGTCACTGTCTGCAGTGATTTTTGAGCCTAAGAAAATAAAGTCTCCCACTGTTTCCATTCCTACCCCACCCCCACCCCCCATCTATTTGCTGTGAAGTGATGGGACCAGATGCCATGATATCAGTATTTTGAATCTTGAGTTTTAAACCAGCTTTTTCACTCTCCTCTTTCACCTTCATCAAAAGGCTCTTTAGTTCCTCTTTGCTTTCTGCCGTTAGGGTGGTGTCATCAGCATATCTGAGATTATTGTTATTTCTCTTGACAGTCTTCATTCCAGCTTGAGCTTCATCCAGCCTGGCGTTTTCCATAATGTACTCTACATATAAGTTAAATAAGCAGAGTGACAATATACAACCTTGATGTAGTCCTTTCGTGATTTGGAACCAGTCTGTTGTTCCATGTCTGGTTCTAACTATTGCTGCTTGACCTGCATATAGATTCTTCAAGAGGCAGGTCAGATGGTCTGGTATTCACATTTCTTGAAGAATTTTCCACAGTTTGTTATGATCACACAGTTTAATGTGGTCAGTGAAGCAGAAGTAGATGTTTTTCTGGAATTCTCTTGCTTTTTCTATGATCCAGTGGATGTTGGCAATTTGATCTCTGGTTCCTCTGCCTTTTCTAAATCCAGCTTGAACATCTGGAAGTTCTCTGTTCAAGTACTATTGAAACTTAGCTAGAAGGATTTTGCTAGCATGTGAAATGAGTGCAATTGTGTGCTAGTTAGAACATTCTTTGGCATTACCCTTGTTTGGGATTGGGATGTAAACTGACCTTTTCCATTTCTTTGGCCACGTCGAGTTTTCCAAATTTGCTGGCATATTGAATGCAGCATTTTAACAGAAAAGATACACCCATCTGAATGCAGCTTTGCAAAGAATAGCAAGGAGAGATAAGAAATCCTTCTTAAGTGAACAATGCAAAGAAATAGAGGAAAATAGTAGAATGGGAAAGACTAGCAATCTCTTCAGGAAAATTAGAGATACCAAGGGACCATTTCATGCAGAGGTGGGCACAATAAAAGACAGAATCTGTATGGACCTAACAGAAGCAGAAAATGTCAAGAGGTGGCAAGAATACCCAGAAGAACTGTACCAAAAAGGTCTTAATGACCTAGATCACTACGATGGTGTGATCACTCACCTAGAGTCACACATCCTTGAGTGTGAAGTCAAATGAGACTTAGGAAGCATCACTATGAGCAAAGCGAGTGGAGGTGATGGAATTCCAGCTGAGGTACTTCAAATTCTAAAGATGATTTTTTTTAAAGTGCTGCACTCAGTATGCCAGCAAATTTAGAAAACTCAGCAGTAACCACAGGACTAGATACTGCTTGTTTTTCCCCAAAGTGGATATACTATCACTTGTCTCTTCTGCTTTCTCCAAACTTATTATCATCAGTTTTTTTGGTTTTCTCATTTTGATTTTAATTTTATAAGAATCCCTACACATTCAGTTCAGTCACTCAGTCATGTCTGACTCTTTGCGACCCTGTGGACTGCAGCTCACCAGGCTTCCCTGTCCATCACCAGCTCCCAGAGCTTGTTCAAACTCACATCCATCGAATCGGTGATGCCATCCAACCATCTCATCCTCTGTCATCCTTTTCTCCTCCTGCCTGCGATCTTTCCCAGCATCAGGGTCTTTTCCAATGAGTCAGTTCTTCGCATCATGTGGCCAACATATTGGAGCTTCAGCATCAGTCCTTCCAGTGAATATTCAGGACCGATTTCCTTTAGGATGGACTGGTTTGATCTCCTTGCAATCCAAGGGACTCTGAAGAGCCTTCTCCAACACCACAGTTCAAAAGCATCAATTCTTTGGTGCTTGGCTTTCTTTATAGTCCGAAACTCACATCCATACATGACTACTGGAAAAACCATAGCTTTGACTAAGTCTCTCACTGTTTACATTGGGATTGGATGCCATGATCTTAGGTTTCTGAATGTTGAGTTTTAAGCCAGCCTTTTCACTGTCCTCTTTCACTTTCATCAAGAGGCTCTTTAGTTCTTCACTTTCTGCCATAAGGGTGGTGTCATCTGCATATCTGAGGTTATTGATATTTCTCCTGGCGATCTTGATTCCCTCTTGTGCTTCATCCAGCCTGGCATTTTGCATGATCTAATAATTCCTACACATTAGTACATTAAAAAGATAGTTTAGCAGAAGAAATAGGACAGAAGATTCAAAGAAAGATCTCATAACATAAAAGAAGATATCAAGAGGACCCATAAAGAATATCTTTAAAAAATTCTGTTGCTGGTATGTAGAATGCAATTAATTTTTGTCTGTTAATCTCCTTAGCAGTCTTACTTCCTTCCTCTAATCATTTCTCTATAAATTCTTTTGTACTTTATGTATATACTATCAGAACGTCTGTATATGTTTTTTTTTCCATTTTTTTGACCTTTTATACCTTTGTCTTTTTCCAGATCTTCAGTACAAAGTTGAGTCAAATTGGTGATAATGGACATCCTTGTCTTATTAGTCAGATTCTCAAAGGCAATCATTGAAGATTTTGAAATTAAGCATGGTTTTTCCTATATTCTTTTTGAACACACATTTTATCAAACTTGATGTGCCTTTCAGTTCCTGGTTTGCTTTAAGTTTTTTTAAATTGAGTTGAAATTTATATCAAAAAAACTAACCATTTGAAAGTGTGCAATTCAGTGGCATTTAGTACATTCATGTTGTTGTACAACCACCACTTCTAGTTTCAAAATGTTTTTATCACCTTCAAAGAAAACTCTGTACCCATTAAGCAGTCATTCCCTATTCCCTCCCCCAAGCTCTTTGCTGCCACCAATCTACTTTGTCTCTATGAATTTACCTATTTTGGATAATCATATAACTGGAATCAGACTTTGACACAAATGTAGATTTTCTTACAAGTCCCTGAGCATCTGTTATTTTAGTCTGTTGTCTTTTCAAGATGAGTAATTTCTTTTCTAGTTAATTCTTTTTTCTTTATCTTCTCATACTGTTGAGCTCATACTTAGATTTTTATTTCGGTCATTTTTTTTTTAATTTCTAAAATTTCCACTTTTTTTTTTTTTTTTTTTTTACATTATCGTGTTGGTTTTGCCATACATCGACATGAATCTGCCATGGGTATACATGTGTTCCCCTTCCAGAACCCCCCTCCCACCTCCCTCCCTATTCCTTCTCTCTCAGTCATCCTGGTGCATTGTTTGTTGTGACTTTCTCGTTTTTTTTTATGTATTTCAAGCTTGTTTGTGATTGCTCACTGAAGCATTTTAATCATAACTTCTTTAAAATCTTTGTCAGATAACTTTAACATCTCTGCCATCTCAGTGTTGGCATCTTGCAATTGTCTTTTTACATTTGAGATCTTTCTCATTCTGGATATGACAGTGATTTTCTTTTGAAACCTAAAACTTTGGGGTTTATGTTAATGAGACTTTGGATCTATTTAAACCTGTTTTAGCTGGCTTTTCCTGACATCTCTCTAGTGGGGGAGATAGAGGGGAAATACTATCTCATTATTGCCAACTGGGGATGAAAGTCCACTTTCTCCATTTAGCCTCTGTTGACAGTTGAGTTGTGGAAGATTATCATTTTATTGTTGTTTGGTGAGGACTTCTGGCTTCTCATGTGATCTCTACTGACACAGCGGAAAGGGTAGCCTTGTTATTGCTGAGTGTAGTGCCAGTCCTCTCTCTGCACGAGGCCTTCTCTGACAGCATTTAAGCAGATTGAGGGATGTGCTAGTGCTTACTCTTGGTGGAGTGAAAGTTCAGGTGACCCACGAGGTCTCCACTGACACTCAGGAACTTGAGGCTTAACTACTTTTCAGCAGAGACGAAAGTCCCAACTTCCTAATTGCTTGCATATCATCCCTGATAGGGTATTGGGATTACAGCCTGGCCTTGGCTTTGGCCAAGTGTGGAAGTGGTGGAACCACAACTTTTCCCATAGTATTTGCTTGAAGTAAGTTGTTACTGTCTTAAAAATTTTTTTATTTTGCTGGGAATCCTCTTTTTTGTTAGTTTGGCTAAAGAACAGGGTTAAAACATTTTGTGGGATTTGGGGAAGGGTCTGAACTCATGCCAGCTTTTTCACCTCCAGGTTGGGCATAAATGAGGAAAAAAGAAAATCCAAGGAGCCTGCCACTGTGTTGGTTCTTTTGTCCCAGGAAGATCTTAGCTGATCTTCCTTTTAGTCTCTATTTTTCAGAGTCATGTTATGTATATCTTATGTATAATACTTGAGACTTTTAGTTGTATTACTGGGCTTAGGGAAATGTACATCTGCTCCATCTTCCTGGAAACAAATGTCTTTATCCCTCAAGTTTTAATAATCGATTTTCCTTTGGTTCTAAATATTTTCTGATTTTTATTATGACTTTTCTTTAGTTTGTAAGTTATTTAGAAATATTTTTTTTCTAAGCATATGTAACTTTTCCAGTTATCTTTTTGTATTGGGTTTTAGTTTAATAATAATATAGTCAGAAAACATACTCTGTATAAATTTTATAATGTGATATTTTTAAGATCCACCATGTTCAGTTCAGTTCAGTCGCTCAGTCAGGTCTGACTCTTTGCGACCCCGTGGACTGCAGCACGCCAGGCCTCCTTGTCCGTCACCAACTCCTGGAGTTTGCTCAAACTCATGTCCATCGAGTTGGTGATGCCATCCAACCATCTCATCCCCTTTTCCTCAGTTCTTTGCATCAGGTGGCCAAAGTATTGGAGTTTCAGCTTCAGCTTCTGTCCTTCCAGTGAATATTCAGGACTGATCTCTGTTAGGATGGGCTGGATAGATCTCCTTGTAGCCCAAGGGACTCTCAAGAGTCTTCTTCAACACCACAGTTCAAAAGCGTCAATTCTTCGGTGCTCAGCTTTCTTTATGGTCCAACTCTCACATCCATATGTGACTACTTGAAAAATCATAGCTTTGACTAGACAGACGGTTGTTGGTAAAGTAATGTCTCTCTTTTTTAATATGCTGTCTAGGTTTGTCATAGCTTTTCTTCCAAGGTTAACTATTAATTTTCTTCAAGTTGACTATAATTTAGTCTATTTCTAGACCCTCTGTTCTGTTCCATTGATCCGTTTGCCTGTTCTTTGGCCAATATAAGATTGTCTTGATTACTGTTGCTTACGTAATAAGACTTGAAGTTGGGTAGTTTTCAGTTCTGCAAATTTATTCTTTAATTTTGTGTTGACTGTTCTGGATCTTTTGCTTTTTCATATAAATCTTAGAATCACTTTGTTGATATCTACATAATAACTTGTTGAGATTGTATTGAATATGGCAGTCAAATTGGAAAGAACTGACGTCTTAGCCATATTTAGTCTTCCAATACATGAATATAAAATATTTTATTGTTGATGGCAATTTTTTGTTGATGCAGTTCTTTGACTTCTTCCATCAAAGATTTGTAGTTTTCCTCATATAATCTTTGTTTTAAACCATGCCTTTTAAAAGTTAATTCATTAGTCTGTGCTGGGTCTTACTTGTAGGACTCGGGATCTTTGATCTTCCTTGCAGCATGCAAGGTCTTAAATTGCGGCATGTAGAGTATTTTAATGGGGACATGTAGGTTTGGTTCCTTGACCAGGAATTGAAGGCAGGCCCCCTGCATTGGGAACATGGAGTCTTAGCCATTGGACCACTAAGAAATTTCCCCTAGTATAAATAT
Source organism: Antilocapra americana (assembly GCA_007570785.1). NCBI lineage: Eukaryota > Metazoa > Chordata > Mammalia > Artiodactyla > Antilocapridae > Antilocapra > Antilocapra americana. Next base: position 15,029,087 of record ML663565.1, read on the forward strand.
TATTTTTAGTTAATTTTATACCTATTTTATTTTGGGGTAGGTGTTAATGTGAAGGCATTGTTTTAAGTTTCAGTTTCTGTCTATTGCTGATGTAAGAAAGTGATTGACTTTTGTATATTAACCTTCTGTTCTGTAATTTTGCTATAATTTCTTATTAGTTTTTGGAATTGTTGGATTCTTTTGACTCTCCTTCATAGACGATCATGTCCTCTGCAAACAAAAACTGTTTTGTTTCTTCCTCTTCTTTTTATTTCCTGTTCTTATCGCACTAGCTTAGGCTTCTATCCAGTACAGTTTTGAAAAGGAGTGGTAAGAGGGAACAACCTTGCTTGTTCTTGATCTTACTGGGAAAGCTTTTATTTATTTTTTTTCCACCATGGGGTATGCTGTTATCTGTAGATTTTTTGTAGATGTTCTTTATCAAATTGAGCAAGTATTACTTATACCTAATTTGCTGAGAATTTTTATCACGAGTACATGTTGGACTTTGTCAAATTTATTTTTGCATATATTGCTATGATCATGTGATTTCTTTGCTTTTAGTTTGTTGATGTAATGAATTATAGTAATTGGTTTTTTAAAATATTGAACCAGCCTTAAATGACTGAAATAAATCCTGTTTGGTCATGGTGTATAGTTCTTTTCGTATATTGTTTAATTTGAGTTACTAATATTTTGTTGAGGATTTTTTTACAGCTATTTTTATTCTTTTTTTTTTTTTTAACCCTTAAAAAAGAAAACATTTTTAGCTTAGGCCATACACAAGCAAAGGCTACTGACCAACTTCAGCTCATGGACTGTAGTTTGCCAATTCATTTCCTTTACAATATGCATCCTTGACTACAGAATATATTGATACTTTTACCCTCTCCCATAGAGTGCAAGGGCTCTAGTATACTTGTAATTCTACCTTTATTGACTGATATTCCATGTTATATCATGTTTTATATGTTAAAATGTGTAAGATGTTTTATGCAATTAATATTCAGTTAGAATTATGTACATGTTTAATTTTCATTTATCTTCCTTTCTTTCCGCATTGTCAAGTTCATATCTAAGAATTTTCCTTGTGTGTGAAAACTCTCCTGCTGTTTCTTTAGTGTACGTCTTTAGGGATAAATTGTTCTGTTTCTCTGAAGATGTCTTCATTTTACCATCATTCTTCAAAGTTGTAGTATTGCTGTATTAATGGAATGTTAGTTTGGCAGTTGTTTTCTTTCAGCACTGTACGTTGTGTTTTTACCATCACTGTAACTTTAATTTTTGAATTTCTTTCCATCTTTCTGTTTTTTCCATCCTTGTTTCTCTTTCTACTTTATCTTGAATATATTCTTTTTTAAGAAAGTTTATTTGGCTGTGCCAGGTCTTAGTTGTGGCATGCAAACTCTTAGTTAAGGCCTGTAGGATCTAGTTCCTTGACCAGGAATCAAACCTGGGCCCTCTGCATTAGGAGCACAGAGTCTTAACCACTGGACCACCAGAGAAATTCCCTTGAATATATTCTCTTAACCCATCTTCTAATGCCTTTCAAACTGTGTCTCATCTGGACTGTTTTACCCACTCAGTGGAGCTCTTCATTTTGGTTATCATATTTTTCAGCTTTAGAATTCTATTAGTTTATTTTTATGGTTTCTATTAATAATCCTCTCCCAGGTTTATTAACCTAATTTTGTATTGCCTTGTACACAATAATAATTTAAAATTTTATTTTAGAACTGTTGTCTGATAGCTCTTTAATAGTGAGAACTCATGTATTTGCCTATTGTCTGTTTTTTTTCTCTGGCTTTAATTCCTGTTACTTTATTTTCCTATGGGCTTTTATGTGTGGATGTGTCATGTATTTATTTTTTAGAGCAATTTGGAGTCTGATATCTGCCTTCTAAATTGCCCTTATTCCTAAGAGAAAGCCTTTAAAGTCTCTATCCAAAATGAAGGGTGTTCACCAAGGGTTCTCTACTCCTTGCTGATCTAATAGATGTCTTTTCTTTGAATTTAAAGGCTGTCCCAGCGCCTTCAGTCTCCAAGGTACCTCTCTGGAATTGGCAGATGCCTCTAGGGCAAAGGTGATCTCGAGTGCCAGTCTCATCTTTCTACATCTGTATCTTCCTCTGTTTCCATCTCAGTAAATATTCTCTTGTTCTTCAGTGTCTTCAAGCGGATTTTTTATTTTTTTATGTGTATACAACTTTTCTGTTGTTCTTAGCAGAAGGCTTGATCCAAATTACTTTATCTTCTATTACTGGAAATAGAAAACTATCTTCAGATTTCTTGTTATAAGAGATAGATTATATAGTAACTGAGTTAGGGTTTTCTGTTTTTAGCTCCTTATATAATTAGTATAAAAAAAATAGAGTTCTTTCTTTGTAGCCTTGAATGTAGAATGATGGAACCACATTTGAAGGTCAGAGAAAGAATTGTTTTTTTGAGGCGTTTCTGTCTATGACACTAGATATCTGTTTGGAGGGCTGCCATACTATAGTTTCCAAGATTATTTTTTTTTTTTAAATATTTATTTATTTATTCTTGGCTGTGCTCAGTCTTCATTGCCGCATGTGGTCTTTCTCTAGTTGTGCCAAGCAGGGGCTACTCTCTAGTTTGATGCGTGGGCTTCTCACTGCAGTGGCTTCTCTTGTTGAGAAGCACAGGCTCAGTGATGGCAGCGCCTGGGCTAGTTGCCCTGTGTAATATGGGATCTTCCTGAACCAGGGATTGAACCTGTGTCCCTTGCATTGCAAGGAAGATTCTTAACCACTGGACCACCAGGGAAGCCCCAGTTTCCAAGATTATTATTGATAAGTTGATTACTTCTGAACTGGAGAACTGGATATGTTATATGTGCAAAGTACTTGAAAGCAGATATAAAATTCATTCTGTCCTTGGTTAGATACATACAAACTGGCAGATAGTTTTCTGTAATTCTTAAATACTCCTACAGCAGAAAATTCTGAAAAAGGCTATTAGCACATGAAGTCTAGGAGCTCATAACTTTAGAGTCAAGGATTCCTTTCCAATATCTAACTACTCTTTTTAAGCCTCTTTATATATATCCAATTATCACAGAAATAGGGAACAGTGATTAGTGATTATTATCCATACTAGAGTCTATTTTCATTGGTGTAGAGTTCACAAACTAAAACAAAAACTGTGAACAAAGGTGTTATGTGCATGTTTATTCAGGGACTAGCTGGAGTAGGATATTATTGGCAGATGGTAGGAAATGAGAGTACACAAGGTAGATTGGGGCTGATTGTGCCAGGCTTTGAAAGAGTAGAGTGTTTTGGTTTTGTTTCATATAGAGGAGCTTTTGAGTGAGAGTGAGAAGTGATAAAAAATTTCTGACTGCTAATCTGGCAGTGCTTTGGTGGGTAGACTAGTGAGAAAATATTGGAAACAGGGACAATAAAAAGCTCTAGTAGTCTAGTTATAAGGAGATACAAGTCTGGCTTTTTGTAGTCAAGAAGGAATGGAGAGAATGGAGTACATTTTAAAGAGAGTATTTGTTTATGCATGGGAAATTGAGTGAGAAAGCAGAGAAGACTTAGGGGTTGTAAGTTTGGATGAATGGTAGCATAATACTGGTATTAGTACCAAAAGCTGGAAAGGAAGGACCCTGAAGGTAGAGTGAAAGCAAAGTTGTTGAATTTGGTTTAAGGTAATTTGAATATAGTGAGAGAATTGTTCATTACCTGAAAAAAAAATTTGTAGTTTTTAAAAATAAAATTTAACAATAAAATTGAAAGTAGAAGTTTTCCTGTCAGAGAGTCTCCCTGTTACTTTTTCCCCAGAAATTACCACTATTGACTTGCTATGTGTATGTAAACACGAGTGTGTATCTGTCATTCATACTCTTCACCATACTGTGGAGACCTAACTTATCTTTTGTAATGATAGGGTAGGTATACCTTCCTTTATTTATGGAAGTTTAGCTTATTTCTGATTTTTTCATTTTTTTATATAAAAACAATGTCACAGAAAATTCTTACGTAGTAATTACATTTGGGTACTCATCCAGCTATTTTCATAAGATTGGGCAGGGAATAAACAGATTTGGCCACCTGATGCAAAGAGGCAACTCATTGGAAAAGATCCTGATGCTGGGAAAGACTGAAGGCAAAAGAAGAAGAGGGTGGAAGAGGATGAGATGGTTAGATAGCATCACTGACTCAGTGGACACGAATCTGAGCAAACTTCAGGAGATAGTGAAGGACAGGTTAGCCTGGTGTGCTGCAGTCCATGGGGTCACAGAGTCAGACACGACTTAGCCACAAAAACAACTTTCCAGAAAGCTTAGTATAGATTCATGTGTGTGTGCACGCATGCGCTTGTGAACATATATGCACACATGGAAATTAGCAACGTGATTTTTTTGTGTTGCATGCATGTTTGCTTAGTTGCCCAGTTGTGTCTGACTCTTTTGGGATCATCCAGACAAGAATACTGGAGTGAGTTGCCATTTCCTTCTTCAGAGGATCTTCCTGACCCAGGGATTGAACCCATTTCTCCCGTGTCTCCTGCATTTGCAGGCAAATTCTTTACCACGGAGCCACCTGGGTACACCCTTTAGTGTACAAGAGGAAAGTATATCATGTGTTTCGTTGTGGTAACTACTGGTAATGTGTGTTGGTATAGTCTAGCTTTATTAGTCACTGAAGTTTAAACATATAAAAAGATAACGAATTTGCAAACATCATCTTGGGGCAGAGAAATCCTCCTGGTTTGGGAAAATATAAGAGGGCAATTATACATATGTTTGCATAGAAGCTAGAATTGGAGATGAGGTAATGTGGTGGTGAATGAGAATGGGATTTTCTAAAATTAGTTAAATCCTAGAAAGTACGTCTAGTGAATGTTTCAGTTCCCAAGAGGGAAGTTTTATTTCTGTGAGGATTTAACTCTAATTTTTGGGTAGGGGGCCAGTGAAAGTATTTACCTTACTGTCAAGTTAACTGGAATACAAAGAGAAAAAAAAACTCAGTTTGGAAATCTTTCTTTCACTAGTAGTAGGACTAAAGGGTAGCTTTTTATTTTTCTAATATAGTTTTAAGCTTTTGGCTAATTAAAATTAAAGCCTTATAATGCATTTGGGTGATATTAATAGAAAATATGAGATACATTTATTGTATGCTGCTGTCTCTTAAAAATTGATTTGAATCAAAGAGGAGAGTCAAAATTACATGCCAGTTTTATGATCTAGTTTATTAATTCCATGGCAAATGTAAAATGTATACTCGTAACAGGATAATGTTGAGGCAGCTGTTACAAATAGTTTACTCTGCATTTTCAAAGATTGAATCCTTGTGTACATTATACCTGGTTGAATCCTTGTGCACACTAAACCTAAGAATAAGAGGTAAAGTGTCCTTGAAAGACTTTTGTTGTTGTTTCATTGCTAAGTCATGTCTGACTTTTTTGTGACCCTCTGAACTGTAGCCCACCAGATTCCTCTATTCATGGGATTTCCCACAAGAATACTGGATTGGGTGGCCATTTCCTTCTCTAGGGTATCTTCCCAACCCCAGGGATTGAACTCATGTCTCCTACGTTGCAGACAGATTTCTTCATAGACAAAGCAGGAAAACAAAGCGACCTCATTTTTAGTTTAAAAGTCTTCTTATGTAATATGTAGACATCACATTAATTTATCTGAAATGATATATTTCAAGCAAGACTCAGTAATTTAATGGTTGGTTTGTGTAGGCTAAAGATTGTTTTTTGTAGTAAGGAAAGGTAATTCATAATCACCCATGACTAAGGGAGATAGGAAAATAATATATATAATTGTCTTGAGAAAGATAATCCAAGTTAAAAGTAGCAGAATTATTTTGACTAAAATTTTTTTTTATTTACAGAACACTGTTGTCATTTTTTATTTCTAGATAAAGCAAACATTCAGTTACTTTTATAATCCTGAATTATAAGCACCTAAATTGGTACTTCTGGGGATAACAGAGATGATTGAGTTTCCTGTCCTTACAGCACAGTGCATAATACATAGATGATCAATATTTATGAGTTAACTGATTTCTCCTCTGAATCTGCTGCCCAAGTGCAATTACCTTGTGTCAAGTAAAACACCCTTTGTAACATCAATCACAGACATAATTACATGTTCAAGCTCATCTTTGTGAAGACTGTGGCCTCTCACTAGTCATTTACCCAAGATCCAAATGGCTTTTCCCCTGGTTTCAGAGTATGGATTTTGTACCAGAATCTACCCTTGAAATTTACCTCAGTAATTTTAGAAAATGCTGGTGATATGTGAATCTAGGACTACCTATAGTGGAAGAATCAATACTTCTAGTTAGGTTACTGCTTGAAGATGTGACCTGGATGGTCACAGAAACTGCATGGAAGTAAAGAAAATTTAAGGTATGATTCAACTTTGTTTTTGAATTTTGTTTTTATGAACAAGTGAAAAATCTGAAAATTGAGTTTTGTTATAGAAATGATAAGGAGAATAGTAAGTGATAAAAATATATAACCCTGAAGAAGTTCACTGATCATTAAGTGTACGTCTCTCTACAGGTATAATTTGGCTTCCTGAGATTCTGTCTTAGCAAGAAGAAAGTGGAAAATACTCTCGGAAAGAAAACTAAGACATTAAGAAAGCCAGAACTTATTTTTACATGGTTGTCCACTCAGTTACCAATATGGACGCTTTTCCCACCATTTTTCCTCCTGGTGGAGACAGTGAACTGAGACATTCTCCATCTGAGTTCCAAAAAATGTTAACTGATGAACGATTACGATGTGAACATCATAAAACTAATTATCAGACTCTGAAAGCTGAGCACACAAGGTAATTATTTAAATTTGGAGGTGAGAGGCTTGATTAAAAATTTTTGTTTTGTCTGAGTATTTCCTCTGGAACATACAGTATAATTTTATACATTATACAGTTATAATGTACAATATACATTTAAAACTTTCTGAATACAGTAAATGTTCTTTAAATCAAGTGGATTATAAATTTATTAAAGTCTTATTTTGAAAGTAGGATATAAAATTTATGTATGTGGCTAAATTTTTTTCTTCAAAGAAAAGTTGTATTCAGAAATTACAGTGTTAATAATTGACAGTTGGTAAAGCAGTGATATTTGGAAGTTTAAATACAATATATGATGTTAATCTTGTTCTGTAGTGTTGGTTGACTTTAAGGTAATACAATTAAAAAGCAATGGATACGCTTAAATTCTTCTTTTTCTAAAAATCAGGTTGCAAGGTGAGTACATAAAGTCACAAAATGAACTCAAGCGCCTGTTAAATGAAAAGCAAACTCACCAGGAAAAATTTCAACTGCTGCTTGAAGAGATACGAGGAGAATTAGTAGAGAAAACTAAAGACTTAGAAGAGATGAAACTGCAGGTAAGCAATATATTCAAGTTAATACAAATTAGTCAGATATTTAATGGAGATACATATGCAATTTTGGTAAATTTGGTAAGTTCTCTGTATATCCATAATGAAAGTATTTTGTAGTATCTCCAGTGGTATAATTTAATCTTCTTTCATTTACCTTATAACATTAGCTACTCTGTAGAATTCAGCCATAAAACTTTTATGTAAATTTTTATTATATTTTCTGTTCTGAGTTAAATAATATCTTACTCTTCAGAATAATTGGAGGAAAGGCCAGTCTGAATTGATAAAAATTCACAGTTAAACATACTTCAAAAATAAAGATTTCCTAGATTTCTGTGGAGTTTCTCAACTAACACATAGTTGATACTAATGTATTAACTACAGTTTCTTTTGATGGTTTTTTACACTATTCATTTTCTATTTGCTCAAAAAGTAGAGCAAAGCTATCTGTCAGATTTTAAATTAGTAGGTATTAGTTATGATATCTTACTGTAATCGCTCAGTAGCACTAGCTGTTTATTTCTGCTTATCTTGTGCTTGTTACTTACACCAAAAAGATGTCCGTTCCATCTTAGGGGACAGGAATGCAAAAGTAGGAAGTTAAGAGATACCTGGAGTAACAGCTAAGTTTGACCTTGGAGTACAGAATGAAGCAGGGCAAAGGCTAACAAAAGCTTTGCCAAGAGAATGCACTGGTCATAGCAAACACCCTCTTCCAACAACACAAGAGATGACCTACACATGGGCATCAGCAAATGGTCAATACCAATATCAGATTGATTCTATTCTTTGTAGCCAAAGATGGAGAAGCTCTATACAGTCAGGAAAAACAAGACCAGGAGCTGGCTGTGGCTCAGATCATGAACTCCTTATGGCCAAATTCAGACTTAAATTGAAAAAAGTAGGGAAAAGCACTAGACCATTCAGGTATGACCTAAATTAGATCCCTTAGGATTATGCAGGTGGAAGTGACAAACAGATTCAAGGGGTTAGATCTGATAGAGTGCCTGAAGAACTATGGACTGAGGTTTGTGACATTGTACAGCATTTGTAAAGACATTGTAAAGCAAAGGAGGAAAGGAAAGATATACCCATTTGAATGCAGAGTTTCAGAGAATAGCATGGAGAGATAAGAAAGCCTTCCTCAGTGACCAGTGCAAAGAAATAGAGAAAAACAGAATGGGAAAGACTAGAGATCTCGTCAAGAAAATTAGAGATACCAAGGGAACATTTCAGGCAAAGATGGGCTCAATAAAGGACAGAAATGGTAGGGACCTAACAGAAGCAGAAGATATTAAGAAGAGGTGACAAGAATACACAGAAGAACTGCACAAAAAAGATCTTCACGACCCAGATAATCACGATGGTGATTCACATCCTGGAATGTGAAGTCAAATGGGCCTTAGGAAGCATCACGATGAACAAAGCTAGTGGAGGTGATGGGATTCCAGTTGAGCTATTTCAAATCCTGAAAGATGATGCTGTGAAAGTGCTGCACTCAGTATGCCAGCAAATTTGGAAAACTCCGCAGTGGCCCCAGGACTGGAAAAGGTCAGTTTTCATTCCAATCCCAAAGAAAGGCAATTCCAAAGAATGCTCAAACTACCACACAATGGCACTCATCTCAACACAGTAGTTGATTAATGCTCAAAATTCTCCAAGCCAGGCTTCAACAGTATGTGAACCGTGAACTTCCCAGACATTCAAACTGGATTTAGAAAAGGCAGAGGAACAAGAGATCAAATTGCCAACATCCGCTGGATCATAGAAAAGCAAGACAGTTCCAGAAAAACATCCATTTCTGCTCTGTTGACTATGTCAAAGCCTTTGTGTGGATCACAATAAACTGTGGAAAATTCTTCAAGAGATGGGAATACCAGACCACCTGACCTGCCTCTTGAGAAATCTGTATGCAAGTCAGGAAGCAACAGTTAGAACTGGACATGGAACAACAGACTGGTTCCAAATAGGGAAAGGAGTATGTTAAGACTGTGTATTGTCTCTCTGTTTATTTAACTTATATGCAGAGTACATCATGAGAAACACTGGGCTGGAAGAAGCACAAGCTGGAGTCAAGATTGCTGGGAGAAATGTCAATAACCTCATATATGCAGATAACACCACCCTTATGGCAGAAAGTGAAGGAGAACTAAAGAGCCTCATGCTGAAAGTGAAAGAGGAGAGTGAAAAAGTTGGCTTAAAGCTCAACATTCAGGAAACAAAGATCATGGCATCTGGTCCACTTCATGGAAAATAGATGGAGAAACAGTGACAGACTTTATTTTTTTGGGCTCCACAGTCACTGCAGATGGTGATTACAGCCATGAAATTAAAAAGACGCTTGCTCCTTGGAAGAAAAGTTACGAGCAACATACACAGCAAATTAAATAGCTTAGACATTACTTTGTCAACAAAGGTCCCTCTAGTCAAAGCTATGGTTTTTCTAGTAGTCATGTATGAATGTGAGAGTTGGACTATAAAGAAAGCTGAGCACCGAAGAATTGATGCTTTTGAACTGTGGTGTTGGAGAAGACTCATCAGAGTCCCTTGGACTGCAAGGAGATCAAACGAGTCCATCCTAACGGAAATCAGTCCTGAATGTTCATTGGAAGGACTGATGCTGAAGCTGAAACTCCAGTACTTTGGCCACCTGATACAAAGAACTGACTTGCTGGCAAAGATTGAAGATGGGAGAAGAAGGGGACGACAGAGGATGAGATGGTTGTATGGCATCACTGACTCGATGGACATGAGTTTGAGTAAGCTCTGGGAGTTGGTGTAAGACAAGGACGTCTGGCGTGCTGCAGTCCATGGGGTCCCGAAGAGGCAGACACAACTGAGCAGCTGAACTGAAGATGGCAGGAAAATGATACTGATGGAAAAATAGGTCTCCACAAAGGAAGAAACAACACTGAAATCGATCTTGTGAGGTCTTTAACTATGGTTAAAGACTACTTTATAAGAAACTTATTAACAGCAAGCAGGGACATTGGGAAAAAACAACTGTCTTTCTCCGTTCTTCCTCTTTCTCAAAGCCAACGTACACTGAAGACAGAATTAGAGGGTTAAACTGATGCCAAATTAGGAGGAAATTATGCTGTCTCTTAGATTTTTAATGGAATTACTGCCACTACTTGTCTCAAACTTAAAATAATGCTTTATCATACAACCATGTGTGTTTCACTACCTACATTAAATCTATAAAAACAAATATGTAACACTCCAACATTTGTCCTATTAAATATTATAATAGTATACAGACCAATTTTTCAAAGAAGGCTTTGATTTAAGGGGCAAATATCGCTGTACCAGAGATTAAGAAATTAATGACAAACAATAATAAATTTTGCTCTGAGCTTCCTAGCAGCCAAATAATATGGGAAACATATGGGTTACATGGTTTTCATTACCAGGCACAAAGAAAGAATATATATGTTTGATAATTATCAGAAATATATTAAATGACTCCCATTTTTTTAGAAAAGGTTTTGTTAACAGGTGACATAATAATGTAATAGCTAACTTGTTCTAACCACTTATGACATCAAAGCACTGTATGAACATTTTCTATGCATGAACTCACTGTACCTTTAAAATTATCCAATGAACTAGGCACTATTTTCATCCCCAGTCACTAAAACTACACAGGTGATGCAGAATATTCTTTAAATGAATGTCTTTTCTATTGTTTTTTCTATCAAAGAGATAATAGATCTTGAATCAGAAAAAGCATTTTGTAAGTAGACAGTATAACACATGTGTATTTTAAAAATAATCATCTTTCATAAAACCTTCACTGAAGTATTTCTTGCTGATTTTACTTTGTTGAATTTACTTACCTTTACTCAACTCACAATTTGTACAAATTGCAAATACCCATTAAGTAAATAGCTAAATTGCTTCAATATTTATGTATAGATGTTTCTTTCAGTTATTTTTGCCAGGTAAATATCACACAGAATCCAGATATATTTATCTTGAAAAGCAGAAACTTTACCAGATAAATTTTATTCATCAGTAAACATTTGGGAAGTTATCACATGGAGAAATACCTAGAGTTGTTTTGCGTAGGTCCAAGAAACACAGGTGGCGCTAGTGGTTAAGAACCTGCCTACCAGTGCAGTAGACATAAGAGATGCATGTTCAGTCCCTGGTTTGGGAAGATCCAGTGGAGGAGGGCATGGCAACCAACTGCAGCATTTCTGCCTGGAGAATCCCCTGGTCAGGGGAGCCTGGTGGGTTACGGTTCATAGAGTTGATAGTTCAACAGTTCATAGAGTCGCGAAGAGATGAACATGAATGAAATGGCTTAGCACACAAACACACAGGCAAGGAACACTGCAAGAAACAATAGGAAGGCTGTAGGGAGGATGATTTCATTTCAGTATGAAAGAAAATGCTTAACATACTCCAATCCACAAATGGAAGTGGATCACTTTACAAGTCTCTAGGTTCTCTAACACTGAGAGCAGTGAAGTGCAGAATGAAGAACCCTGGGTCATAGACGTTTGAAATAGGAATTCTGCTTTGAAATTTACTGCCTCACAGTTCTGGAGGCCAGAAGTCCAAAATCAAGTTGTCAGCTAGGCCATGTTTCCTCTGAAAACTGTTGGAAGAATACTTCCTTGCCTTGTCCTAGCTTCTGTTGAGGTGCTGACATTGGTGTTTCCTGGCAGCTTGCAGGACTTCAACCGCTACGTCTGTCATCATATAACATTCTCTCTGCCCCATGCCACTCCCCACCCACGTGTTTCTGTCTACCCTCTTCCTATAAGGATATCAGTCATATTTGATTAACGGCCCATCATACTTCAGTATTACCTTTTCATCTGCAAAGCTCTTATTTCCAAATAAGGTCACATTCTGAGGTACTGGGAATTAAAACTTCAACTTATCTTTTGAGAGGACACAACTCAACCCACAGCAGATGTGAAAGAGGACTAGACTATAAACTCTAAAATAGTAAGGCTCTATCTATCTAGGTACCTAAGAAACAACAAGGGCAACATATATGAATAGAACAATTCTGACTCGCTCATTTATTTATTCATGTTGTTCATATAAAAAATGCTTGCTAGGCACCATCTTAAGCATGACAGAATCACTAAAAACAATTCCTGCCCTCATTGGGTCTGTATTCAAACAGAATAAAAATTACCATCGTTTATGAGTATCTACTATGTGCCAGATGCTATACTAAAAATATACAGGTTATTTTTATCTCATCAGTCCTCAAAACAATCCCTGTTAGAAAACAACTTTTTTTTTCATTGTTGTACTACTTTTATTTTTTATTTTTATTTTATTTTATTTTTTTTTATTAGTTTTGCCATACAATGACATGATATCACCATGGGTTTACATATGCTCCCCCTCCAGGACCCCCCTCCCTCCTCCCTCCCCCCGGGAAATCTCGTTGCACCAGCTCCTAGCATCAATCCTGGGCTGGCGATTGATTAGACATATGATAATTAACATGTTTCAATGCCATTCTCCCATATCATCCCACCCTTTCCCTCATCCACAGAGTCCACAAGTCTATTCTATACATCTGCGTTCCTTTTGCTGTCTCGCATGCTGGGTTCTCGTTACCGTCTTTCTAAATTCCATATATATGCGTTAATATACTGTATTATTGTAGAAAACAACTTTTATGCCTTTTATCACATGAGAAAATGAAGGCGTAGAAATGTAACTATTTGTTGAAGGTCATCACCTTCCTGACAAAATGACCCTTTTGGGGTTATAAAAATATTCTTTTTATCTTTAGTAATGATCTTTGTCTTGAAGTCTATTCTCTCTGATATTAATATAGCCACTCCAGTCTTTTTAGGCTATTTTATATGTACTTGGTACAAATAAGCATGTCTACATGTTACTTTCAAGAAACAGAATGGTTATTTTCAATGTCTGAAAACAGTAGTTTGAATACCTTTGGTATAGTGCCCACAGATTATATCATGTAGGACTCAATCTTTTCAAAACAAATAAATGTAACAATTCTAAAGGTTCAAATTTTATTTCCCTCTTCAACTCACGTTTCTGAGGTTTTTATTTTTATTTGTTTATTTACGTTATTGTTGGTTTTGCCATACATTGACATGAATCTGCCATGGGTATACATGTGTTCCCCTTCCAGAACCCCTCTCCCACCTAAATACGTACACCAAGGAATGAAACAGTAAGCATAGTGTAGGCTAAAGTGATGGTATTCCCAACAATGGAATATTTCAAGAAGATACTGAACAACAAACACTGCTGTCAAAGGAACTCATGAATTGGATGACACTGTCATACTATATTGCTTGACTTGAATGATGGCTTTTGACTCTATCAACCCATGCCTCCAAAATTAATAAAACATTACTGTAAGGTTTTATTTCACCTAGTTCTTACTAGATAAACAGAAATAAACATTTTGTGCTATTGAGTGATTGCAGGAAAATATCACAACTAATACCTACTAATTTGAAATATGATGGGTGGTGTTATTGTTTAGCTGCTCAGTTATGTCCAACTTTCTGCTACGCCATGGACTGCAGCACACCAGGCTTCCTTGTCATTCACCGTCTACTGTAGCTTGCTCAAACTCATGTCCCTTGAGTCAGTGATGCCATCCAACCATCTCATTCTCTGTTTTCCCTTTCTCCTCACAGACTTCAATCTTTCCCAACATCAGGGTCTTTTCCAGTGAGTTGGCTTTTTGCATCAGGTAGGCAAAATATTGGAGCTTCAGCTTTAGCATCAGTCCCTCCAATGAATATTCAAATTGATTTCCTTTAGTATTGACTGGTTTGATCTCCTTGCAGTCCAAGGGATTCTCAAGAATCTTCTCCAACACCATAGTTCAAAAGACATCAAGTCTTCGGCACTCAGCCTTCTTTATGATCTAACTCTCACATCCATATATGACTACTGGAAAAACCATAGCATTGACAAGATGGATCTTTGTCAGCAAAGTGATGTGTGCTTTTTAATGCACTGTCTAGGTTGCTCAAAACTTTTCTTCCAAGGAGCAAGCATCTTTTAATTTCATGGCTTCAGTTACCATCTGCAGTGATTTGGAGCCCAAGAAAAGTCTCTCAAGGTTTCCATTTTGCCCCCATGTATTTGCCGTGAAGTGATAGGATCAGATGCCATGATCTTAGTTTTTTGAACATTGAGTTTTAAGGCAACTTTTTCACTCTGCTCTTTGACTTTCATCAAGAAGATCTTTAGTTCCACTTCACTTTCTGCTATAGGAGTGGTGTCATCTGCACATCTGAGCTAATTGATATTTTTTCCAGCAGTCTTGATCTTTTTGTATAGTTCTTCTGTGTATTCTTGCCACCTCTCCTTAATACCTTTTGCTTCTGTTAAATCCATACCACTTCTGTCCTTTATTGTGCCCATCTTTGCCTAAAATGTTCTCTTGGTATTTCTAATTGTCTTGAAGAGATCTCTAGTCCTTCCCATTCTGTTGTTTTCCTCTATTTCTTTGCATTCTGAGGAAGGCTTTCTTATCCCTCCTTGCTGTTCCTTGGGACTCTGCATTCAAATAGGTATATCCTTCCTTTTCTCCTTTGCCTTTTGCTTCACAGCTATTTGTAAGGCCTCCTCAGACAACCATTTTGCCTTTTTGCATTTCTTTTTCTTGGGGATGATCTTGATCCCTGCCTCCTGTGCAGTGTCACAAATCTCCGTCCATAGTTCTCAGGTACTCTGTCTGTCATATCCAATCCCTTGAATCTATTTGTCACTTCCACTGTATAATCATAAGGGATTTGATTTAGGTCATACCTGAATGGTCTAGTGGTTTTCCGTACTTTCTTCAATTTAAGTCTGAATTTTGTAATAGGTAGTTCATAATCTGAGCCACAGTCAGCTCCCGGTCTTGTTTTTGCTCACTGTATAAAGCTTCTCCACTTCAGCTGCAAAGAATATAATTAATCTGATTTTGGTATTGACCGTCTGTGATGTCCACGTGTAGAGTCTTCTCTCGTGTTGTTGGAGGAGGGTGTTTGCTATGACCAGTGTTTTCTCTTGGCAAAACTCTATGAGCCTTTGCCCTGCTCTATTCTGTACTCCAAGGCCAAATTTGCCTGTTAGTCCAGGTATTTCTTGACTTCTACTTTTGCATTCCAATCCCCTATAATGATAAGCACATCTGTTTTGGGTGTTAGTAGTAGAACGTCTTGTAGGTCTCCATAGAATCATTCAACTTCAGCTTCTTCAGCATTGCTGGTCGAGGGATAGACTTGGATTACTGTGATATTGAATGATTTGCCTTGGAAACAGATTTTTCTGTCGTTGTTGAGATTGCATCCAAGTACTGCATTTTGGACTCTTTTCATTGACTATGATGACTACTCCATTTCTTCTAAGGGATTCTTGCCTACAGTAGTAGATACAATGGTCATCTGAGTTAAATTCACCCATTCCAGTCCATTTTAGTTCACTGATTCCTAAAATGTTCACTCTTGCCATCTCCTGTTTGACCACTTCCAATTTGCCTTGATTCATGGACCTAATGTTCCAAGCATTGCACTTTATTTCCATTACCAGTCTCATGCACAACTGGTTGTTGTTTTTGCCATCTTAAGGACTTAAACATTTCTTACAATGCAGAAATACTGGTGAGAATTTTTTCAGCTTTTATTATTTATTTTTTTTTGACTGCAGTGGCTTTTCATTGCTTAGTCAAGGCTTTGTTTGCAGAAAACGGGTGACTCTTGGTTGCAGTGCTTGAATTTATCATTGTGGTGTCTTCTCATTATGGTGGCTTCTCTTGTTGCGGAGCACAGGCTCTGGACACATGGGGCTCAGTAGTTGAAGCCTGCGGGCTCTAGAGCTCAGGCTCAGTGGTTGTAGTGCATGGGCTTAGTTGCTCCACGGCATGTGGAATCTTTCTGGAACAGGGCTCAAACCTGTGTCCCTTGCCTTGGCAAGCAGATTCTTATGCACTGCACCACCAGGGAAGTCCTTAACTTATATATATATATACATATATATATAAAAGAAATTGTTTAAAGATACTTCTGTTGAGATTTGAATTCTGGATTGACAATTTTTTCCCTTACTACTTTAACATGTTGCTCTTCTGTCTTCTCACTTAAGTGTCACCTAGAAATTTGTTCTCATTTTTATCTTTGTTCTGTTTATCTAATATATCTTTTTTTCTTGTAAGCTGTTAAATTTTTTTCTTTATTGCTGCTTTTCAATAATTTGGTTGACTTCCCATTGGACATTTCTTCATGTTTCTGGTACTGAGATTTATTGAGCTTCTTGGGTCTGTGAGTTTATAGTTTTCATCAAATTTAGAAAAATTTTTGATATTACTTTTCAAAATATTTTTTTCTGCCTCCTATTTGATTTCCTTTGGGAACTGCTTATTGACTGCTTAAAGTTCTCCTATAATTCACTGATGTCGTCTTTACCTTTAATCTTTCTTGTCTCTTTGTTTCACTTTGGATAGTTTCTGTTGTCATGTCTTTCAAGTTCTCTGATCTTTTTTCCTACGGTGTCTGATCTGCTAGTAATTTCATAGTGCATTTTCCAACCCAGAAATTGTAGTTTTTATCCTGAAGTCCAATTTTGATCTTTTTAATGTTTTCCTTGACAGGTTTATTCTTTATTGTAACTTTATGTGGAAATCATTTATAACAATTTTAATGTCTTTGCTAATGTTAAGATCTATCACTCTGGGTTGTTTTTGATTGGTTTTCTTTTCCTATTGTAGGTATTACTAGATTGGTGCAAAAGTAATCATGGTTTTGCATTGTTGGATTTGCTGTTTGATATTGGAGTACATTCTTAAATGTGGTTATGTTATACATTATTGTGCATTTCTTGCTTAATGTTTTTTCTAATGAATTATTACTTGCTGTTTAGACTATGGAAATGATGTTAAACAAAAGCAAATTCCAGTTTACATTCTCACTAATAGTTTAACAGAATCTCTGCTCCACATACTCACTGACACTCATTATTTGTTGTTCTTTTGATAATCAGCATTTCTTACAGGTATGAGATGCTATCTCATTGTGGTTTTTGCTTGCATTTTCCTGATAATTATTGATGTTAAGTATCTTTTATGTACCTGTTGGCTACTTGTGTGTTGTCTCTGGAAAAATATCTGCTCAGATTCTCTGCCCATTTTTAAATTGGGTTGCTTGGCTTTTTGGTGTTGAGTTGTGTAAGTTCTTTATATATTTTGGATATTAACCCCTTAGTAGTATGTGATTTGCAAGTAATTTCTCCTATTCAGTAGGCTTCCTTTTGTTTTGATTATGGTTTCCTTTGCTGTGCAGCTTTTAAATTTGATATTTGTTTGTTTTTTTCTTTTGTTTCCCTTTCCTTTGGCATCTAATCCGCTAAAACATTGGTAAAAATTAACATTAATAAGGTTACCACCTGTGTTTTCTTCTAGAAATATTATGGTTTCAGGTCTTGGATTCACATCTTTAAACTGTTTTGAGTTGATTTGTGTATGGTATAAGATAGTGGTCTGGTTTTATTCTGTTGCATGTGGTGGTCCAGTTTTCCAAATATTGTTTACTAAAGAGACTGTCCTTTCTCCATTGTGTTTCTTCTTTTGTTATAAATTAATTATCCATATATACATGGGTTTATTTCTGGGCTCTCTATGTTCTGTTCCCTTGATCCACATATCTGTTTTTGTGCCAGTACCATACTGTTTTTAATTACTGTAGCTTTGTAGCATAGTTTGAAACCAGGGAATATGATACCTCTGGCTTTGTTCTTATTTCTCAAGGTTGTTTTGGCTATTTAGAGTCTTTCGTGGTTCCATACAAACTTAAAAATTATTGTAGTTCTGTGAAACCTGACATTAGAATTTTGTAAGGGTTGCACTGAATCTGGAGATTGCTTTGGGTAGTATGCATATTTTAACTGTTGTTTCAATCCATGAGCATGAAATATCTTTCCATTTTTTAGTATCTTCAGTTTTTATCATCTATGCCTTACAGTTTTCAGAGTACAGGTTTTTCACCTTCTTGGTAAAATTTATGCTTAGGTCTTCATGCCTGGTAAATGTTTATTGGATGCTAGACATTATGAATTTTATTTTGTTGAATGCTAGATATTTTTGTATTCTGTTAAAGATTCTTGATCTTTGTTTTGGGATACAGTTCTTTGGAAACAGTTTTGTCATTATGGGTCTTTAAGATTTGTTAAGTGAGAGAAGTTTAGTGTTTAGTGCTGATTATTTCTCACTGCTGACACTCTTCTGAGTGCTCTACTCATATCTCTCTGAAATGAAGTTTTAAGTGTGGCTTCTGGGAAAGGGAACTCTACATGAGCTCTCAGTACTCATTCTTCTAATCCTTGCAGGTGGATTTGTTCCTGACCTTAGGTATTTTCCTTACATGTGTGTCCTGATCAATACTGAATGAGTCGAGAGAGTCATTTTGCAGATCTCCATCATTTGCTTCCCCTGCTGACCTCCTCTCCGTTACTCAGTCTTTGACTCCAGCTACACTAGTCTCCCTGGAGTCTTGGTTCTGTCTCCTTAAGTTGGGGTCCATCAGAATCTTCCTTTATCACAACCTGGAAGCTTTTAGCAAAACTCAGCTTGTGTGTTTTCCATCTCTTAGGGATATTTGTTGCTTCATCATGTCCAGCATGTTGAAAACCATTGTTTGAATTTTGTTCAGTCTTTTATTTGTTTCAGACAAGGGAGTAAAGCTGGCCTCTATTTCATCTGCTGGAAGTGAAAGGACTTTTGTTTTAATTAACTTTTAATTATAGAAATCTGAAGCAACTACAAAAATATAGAGATTCGGATGATGCATCCCCATGTACCCATCACCAATTATAGATGTAAGCATCCGTAATTACCCTCTTGGAGCCAGTGTTGTCTTGTCTTCTAACATTCTGCCTCTCTCTCTCAACCCCCCTGGGTTATTTTGAACCTAATCATATCATCTCAACCCTAGATATGTTAGTACATACCTCTGTTATATACCTGAGCAGTTCCTTGGAGGCATAGCCACAATACTGTTTTCATACCTGAAAGTACTTACTTCTGAGAAACTTTTAATGTTATGTTTTCTTTAAGATATTCCTAATATTCTTACAGTTTTGCTTTCTTGTTGTTTTTAAAATTGGTTTGCCTGAAAAAGGATCCAAATAAAATTTACATATTCTTTTAAAATTACTGGGTTGGCCAAAATGTTCATTTGAGTTTTTCTGTTACAGCCTCAGAAAAACCTGAATGACCTTTTTGCCCAGCCCTATAGCAAGATGCTAGGAGGGACGAAATTGCATTTAGGATCTAACCCCATACCTGCCAGAGATGCTCGGAGGGCTCAAACAAACCTTGTATGCACCAGGACCCAGAGACCCCACAGAGACTGAGACAGAACTGTGTTTGTGTGTCTCCTGCAGAGGTCCAGGTCAGCAGTGGACTGCTTCAGGGGCAGGGGCTCTGGATGTAGCAGACCTGGGTGTGGCATAAGCCCTCTTGGAGGAGGTCGCCACTAACCCCACCATAGAGCCTCCAGAACTTACACAGGACTGGGAAAACAGACTCTTGAAGGGCACAAACAGAACCTTGTATGCACCAGAATCCAGGAGAAAGGAGCAGTGACTCCACAAGAGACTGACCCAGACTTAACCTGTGAGTGTCCAGGAGTCTCTGGTGGAGGTGTGGGTTGGTGGTGGCCTGCTACAGGGTTGGGGGCACTGAGTGTAGCAGTGCATGCATTGGACCTTTTGAAGGAGGTTGCCATTATCTTCATTACCTCCACCATAGTTTGGGCCTAGGTAAATAACAGAGATGTAACACAACTCCACCCATCAACAGAAAATTGGATTACAGATACACTGAGCATGGTCCCGCCCATCAGAATAAGACCCAGTTTCCCACTCAGTCAGTCTCTCCCATCAGGAAACTTCCATAAGCCTCTTAACCCTTCTCCATCAGAGGGCACACAGATTGAAAACCACAGTCACAGAAAACTAACCACTCATCACATGAACCACAGCCTTGTCTAACACAGTGAAACTATGAGCCATGCTCTTTAGGGCCACCCATCCAAGATGGACAGGTCATGGTGGGGAGTTCTGACAAAACGTGGTCACATCCTGGAATGTGAAGTCAAGTGGGCCTTAGGAAGCATCACTACAAACAAAGCTAGCAGAGGTGATGGAATTCCAGTTGAGCTATTTCAAATACTAAAAGACGATGCTGTAAAAGTGCTGCACTCAATATGCCAGCAAATTTGGAAAACTCAGCAGTGGCCGCAGGACTGGAAAAGGTCAGTTTTCATTCCAATCCCAAAGAAAGGCAATGCCTAAGAATGCTCAAACTACCGCACAGCTGCACTCCTCTCACACGCTAGTTGAGTAATGCTCAAAGTTCTCCAAGCCAGGCTTGAACAGTACATGAACTGTGAATTTCCAGATGTTTAAACTGGATTTAGAAAAGGCAAAGGAACCAGAGATCATACTGCCAACATCCGTTGGCTCATCGAAAGCTGGAGAGTTCCAGAAAAACATCTATTTCTGCTTTATTGAGTATGCCAAAGCCTTTGACTGTGTGTATCACAACAAGGTGTGGACAATTCTTCAAGAGATGGGAATACCAGACTACCTGACCTGCCTCTTGAGAAATCTGTATGCAGGTCAGGAAGCAACAATTAGAAGTGGACATGGCACAACAGACTGGTTCCAGATCGGGAAAGGAGTCAAGGCTGCATATTGTCTCCCTGCTTATTTAACTTACACGGAGAGTACATCATGATAAACACTGGAGTGGATGAAGCACAAGCTGGAATCGAGATTTTCCAGAAAAATATCAGTTTCCTCAGATATGCAGATGACACTACCCTTATGGCAGAAAGTAAAGGAGAACTAAAAAGCCTCTTGATGAAAGTAAAGGAGGAGAGTGAAACTGTTGGCTTAAAACTCAACATTCAGAAAACTAAGATCATGGCATCTGCTCCCATCACTTCATGGCAAATAGATGGGGAAACAGTAAGAGACTTTGTTTTGGGGGCTCCAAAAATCACTGCGGTTGGTGACTGCAGCCATGAAATTAAAAAAGACGCTTGCTCCTTGGAAGAAAAGTTATGACCAACCTGAACAGCATATTAAAAAGCACAGACATTACTTTGCCGACAGAGGTCCATTTAGTCAAAGCTGTGGTTTTTCCAGTAGTCATGTATGGATGTGAGAGTTGGACTATAAAGAAAGCTTAGCGTCAAAAATGTGGTGTTGGAAAAGACTCTTGAGAGTCCCTTGGAGTGCAAGGAGATCCAAACAGTCCATCCTAAAGGAAATCAGTTCTTAATATTCATTGGAAGGACTAATGCTGAAGCTGAAACGCCAATTCTTTGGGCACCTAATACGAAGAACTGACTCATTGGAAAAGTCCCTGTTGCTGGGAAAGGTTGATGGCAGGTAGAGAAGGGGATGACAGAAGATGAGGTGGTTGGATGGCATCACCGACTCAATGGATATGCGTTTCGATTGGCTCCGGAAGTTGGTGTTGGACAGGGAGGCCTGGCTTGCTATAATCCATCAGGTCACAAAGAGTCTGACACGACTGAGTGACTGAACTAACTTAAACAATTCCTTGTCACTTTGGACTCAATTATTAGTCTCTTGACATCATAAACCATATTATAACAGGAGCTTTCTTTTTGGTTTCTCTAGCCCCATTCACTGCTTCTTCCCGCAGCCACCAGTTTTCTCCTATCAGCACTTTTGATCCATCTTGCTTCTTCCTAAAATGTACATATGGTGATGCCATTCTTAAGCTCAAAAACCTTCAGTGAATGAAGAAGGTGCAGAAAAAAGTGTATGGTATGTCTTTCTTTCTGTAAAAATTTAAAGTAGTATATGTGCTTATGCATCTATGGACTGCCTGAAGAAGGCTATGGAAGTTACTTACACTGGTTGCTTTCTAAGAGGGAAGCTAGATGACTGAAGTGAGAAAAAGACAGTTTTTTCCTATTACATTTTGTTTGAGTTATTTTATTTATGTAATTATGTTTATTGATTTTAAGTAAAAAAAAAAAACTTTAATACTGAGTAAGTTAAAAGAGTATGAACTTGGTATTCAGGAACCTTCTACTCTGTGGCTCCCCTTTCCCTTTTGTTTCCAGCCAGAATGCTCTTCACCTGGGTGCTGTTTAACAGAATGTTTCAGCATGGTCTTGGTTGTTACAGAGTCTGGAGATTACTACCAGTATTGACACAGGGTTCCAGGATTCTGAATTTCCTATAGTGCTTAGTGTGGTTCCACCTAAATGCCTGTGTGTTCATTAGAAGGACTGATGTTGAAGCTGAAACTCCAATACTGTGGCCACCTCATGCAAAGAGTTGACTCATTGGAAAAGACCCTGATGCTGGGAAGGATTGGGGGCAGGAGAAGAAGGGGACGACAGAGGATGAGATGGCTGGATGGCATCACTGATTGATGGACATGGGTTTGGGTGGACTGCGGGAGTTGGTGATGGACAGGGAGGCCTGGCGTGCTGCGGTTCATGGGGTCACAAAGAGTCAGACATGACTGAGCGACTGAACTGATACTGACACTGGGGGAGAGATATACTTCCTGGAGTTTTTGTAATCTTTATGAAGTTTGACTCTGTGTGTGTTTTGATTAAAAGGGATATGATAATGTAGCTACTCAATATATTCTGGATTGTGTCAATTAAAATTAATGCTTGTAAGGAATTTAAAACAGTATGTTATGTAGATTATAGTGTGTTATAGGATGCTTTATATGTAGTAGGCATTCATTCAGTACAGTTTTTGAAATATTTGGAGTACTGATGAATAAGTCAGTGAACATTATTCTTAGTTTTCAGAGATTAATGTAAATACAGACTAGGTTTAGTTTTTTCTTCGCAACCAGTATTCATTAATCCATTCAGGAAATAATTGTTTGCTATGCACTGTGCAGTAGTGTGTGTTTTGGGGAACACATGGTGACTAAAGACCGTGTTCTTTTAAGAACTTTACATAATACTTACTTACTGAAATATGAGTTCTGTAAGAGTATAAAAGGGAGGAGCCTAAATTAATTTTGCTGGAGCAGTGAATGTCAGCCTTATCTGATTGAAAATAAGTCTGAAGAATTTCCTGTGGTATACCAAATTATTATAATTTATTTTGCTTGCTCTCAAAAAAGACTTGGTCACTGTATCCAACATGATAATCTTAGCTGCCAATATAGTTTTTCCTAATAATAGCAGTTATAATCAGTGATTGTCTTTACCTCATGTTAATGGGATTTTGTTAATATTTAATCCATTCTTTGATTTTGTGTTCTACCTAAGGTTTAGTTTTCCCATTCCTTTGATGTGCCATTCTTTCTATACTAAATACCTTTTTTGTTCATCTTTACTTGTCTGGTAAAGATTGCCTTTTTTTAGGTGTTTATATGTGTAAATTATTTTTCACTTGAGATTTTGAACTAATTATGGGGAGAGACATACTTCCTGGTAAATTTTTGTAATCTTTATGAGTTTGACTGTGTGTGTTTGACTCTAGTCTGTTAATCTCTAAGAGCTTGAAATTGAGTTTCATTGTTTCAAGTGATGGTTCTGTTTATATAATGATTATTGTAAAATTAAGTATATTGCAACATTTCTGTTAGTTGAATTTCACTGTTAATGATTAGGAGAGAGGCTTCAAAGTTTTTCTAGTTCCTAAATTTAATATTTGTGATTTTGTATTTAGAATTGTTTGTATTTCTATATGTATTAGGTATTAACTCCACAAAAGTTGGAATTGTTACGAGCCCAAATACAACAAGAGCTGGAAACTCCAATGAGAGAACGTTTTAGGAATCTAGATGAAGTAAGTAAGTTGTGTTTGTATTTTCATTAGACTGTGAAAGGCTTGATGAGAAAAGCATCATTTTCCTACTCAGAAGCCGTGCAGTGGCTTCCATTCTTGCTCAGAGTCCTTATAGTGCCCTTCAAGACTGCACAGGATAAGATCCTGTTCCTCCGTCCACATTAATCTTGTTGGTGTTTCTTTGGTACTCTAGATGTGGTGCAGTTTGAGACTTTGCCGTAGCTATTACTCCTGCCATTTATGTCTTGGTTAACTTTCTCATCTTCAAGGCAGCTGAAATTTCACCTTCCCAGTGAGGCCTCCTTTGACCTACTGCCTCCATTTAATATTTCAGCTTGCCTTTCCCATCACTCTTTAGATATTTGGATGCCCATTTACCCTGCTCTACTTTTAATTTTTCTCTGATACTTATAATCTAAATATACTATATATTTATTGTATTTGTTTTAAAATTTTTCTTTTTACAACTGCTAGAATGTAAGTTGCATGCGAAGAGGAACCTTTACCTATTTTGGTTGGCTGTTGTAGTCCGAGTTCCTGAAACTCTTAGCATACAGCAGGTGTTCAAATAATATTTGTTGAATGAAAGAATGAATTACAAGCAACCTCAGAAAAATAAAAATTTATTAGTTTTTCTTCAAATTGAGATGGCTCCTCATATGCAGTGTTAGTATAATGTGACTTATTGTTTGATAAAGGAACAGGAAAAGATGACAAATACTGACTATATTAGGTACTATGCTATACATTTTATATGTTACATTATTTAATAAATATACTGAACCTTATACATGTAAATGAATATTGTCCCCTTTACAGTGGACCCCTTTGGAAAGTTGTAGTCTAGTGATGCTGCCATTGCACAAAGTGGTTGTGGAATCCTCTTTTCTAAATGATTTTCTGGCTTGATAAAGTCATTTTTTTAATATCATCCTCATTGGTAACCAAACCATTATGGTTTAGTAGTAGTAAACTATTTTTTGGGCTCCAAAATCACTGCAGATGATGACTGCAGCCATGAGATTAAAAGACGCTTGGTCCTTGGAAGAAGAGTTACGACAAACCTAGACAGAATATTAAAAAGCAGAGACATTACTTTGCCAATTAAGGTCCATCTAGTTGAGGCTATGGTTTTTCCAGTAGTCACATATGGATGTGAGAGTTGGACTATAAAGAAAGAGCACTGAAGAAGGAACGCTTTAGAACTGTGGTGTTGGAAAAGATTCTTGAAAGTCCCTTGGACTGCAAGGAGATCCAACCAGTCCATCCTAAAGGAAATCAACCCTTAATATTCATTGGAAGTACTGATGTTGAAGCTGAAACTCCCAATACTTTGGGCACCTGATATGAAGAGCTGACTCACTTGAAAAGACCCTGACGCTGGGAAAGATTGAGAGCAGGAGGAGAAGGGGATAACAGAGGATGAGGTGGTTGGATGTCATCACCAACTCAATAGACATGACTTTGAGTAAACTCCAGGAGTTAGTGATAGACAGGGAAGCATGGTATGCTGCAGTCCATGGGGTAGCAAAGAGTTGGACATGACTGAGAGACTGAACTGAACTGAGTAGATTTAATTTTGGGATATCACTTAAACATGAGTTAGATGATCAAGTTAAGTGAAAGGATTTTTTTTTAATCAAAGTATGTCCAAATAAAATCATGAAACCCACTTTCTTGGTCAATATACTGGCATAGAACTGAAGATTTACAGTGAGCTGAGTAGTTTAGGAGGCATGCTTTCTTTATTAATTTCTTGATGCATGTTGAAATAATGTCTCCCAATTCTTGTTCTGTTGCCTAAGTTTTTATTGAGATCTAGAATGCCATCAACTTTTTAGTGTTAGGGAGCAGAATTGGATCATAGGTATTGCATGTGTTCTTGGTTAGTCAGGAGGGTTGATGTTATACTTCAGACTGGTGTGTTGACTTGGCCTATCATTATAACACTTGACTGAACCTTAGGTTATTATGTTAAGCATTCAAATAACCATTTACATACTTTGAATTCATCCTTTTTGATTTTTATAGGAGTATTTTATGTTATAGAATTTTTATTTTTATTATTTTTTAAAATTCGAATGTAATTGCTTTACAATATTGCTTGTCAGGAATGTGAATTAACTGTATGTATACATATGCATATGTATACAACTGTATATACCCTCCTTTTTGAGCCTCCCTTCCTCCCCCACCCCCCACTCCACCTCTTTAGGTTATCACAGAGCACTTAGCTGAGCTCCCTGTGCTATATAGCAGCTTCCCACTAGCTAGCTATTTCACACATGGTAGTGTAAATTTTTCAGCGCTACTCTCTCATAGAATTAATTTTTAAAATCTGTTTTGAAAGATGTGCTACATTCTTGAATATTATTTTATTAAGCCCAGAAATCAAAACTTCTGACATGATACACGTTTATGAGAATCAATGAGGAAATGAGATTAATGATAATTTGCTTTATTAATACCTTTTCAGGAGTGTGCTAATTCTGTTTGTAGCATTATTGTCATGAGGACTTTTCCAAAGTTGGTTTATATTTCTGTTAAGCTTATTTTTTACTTTTAGAATGGCTTTCAGTATAAAACAG
This sequence comes from Antilocapra americana, assembly GCA_007570785.1. Taxonomy (NCBI): domain Eukaryota; kingdom Metazoa; phylum Chordata; class Mammalia; order Artiodactyla; family Antilocapridae; genus Antilocapra; species Antilocapra americana. Next base: position 15,055,849 of record ML663565.1, read on the forward strand.
TTTAAATTTTTTGCAAAAGTGATTTTTGAAGTAACTATAAATTTCATTTTTAAATTTGTGATAAATTATAATCTTTTTAAATTTAGGAAGTGGAAAAGTATAGAGCTGAATATAATAAGCTTCGCTATGAACACACATTTCTCAAATCAGAATTTGAACACCAGAAAGAAGAATTTGCACGTATTTTAGAAGAGGAAAAAATAAAACACAAATCAGAGGTGAGTGACTGATTACACTGGTTTAGTCTTTATGCTACTAATGAATAAAATTTTATGATTATATATTTTTTGTGAATCCCAACTTGGAGCTGATTACATAATTGTTTTATTGGCTAATAATTATATGGCTAATATTTGTCATTATTTTCATCTGCTCTATAGCAGCATTTTTCTTGTGAATGTTCTTATTTGACTGTTAATTTTTCTTCTTTCCCTCTTTCCTTTTGCCCCAGTTAATGGAGATGCATGGCCAGAGAGACAGACTTCTCTTTGCAAATACAGTTTATCCGTGTGATTGCTTGGTTAGCAGTGTTCCCCTCTGCTTATTAAAATCAAACCATATTCAGGAGTGCTCGGGCTGTTAGCTCATGCTCCTTATTTCCACTGATAAAATTAAGGAGTTTATACCTTAGGGAGTGCCCATCACCCTAAACATTGTGCCCCTCACCATCACTGTGTTCTTTGTGACATCTACAACCGTAACAATGCCTGTAGTCTACAACCGTATTCTGTGTCTGTTGAGTTAGGCGGCCTCTGTGCTCATTTTGTGGTTTGTCTCCTAAATTTGCCAGAAATGAAATGTGTGTTTGTTACTCTTCATGTTATTTTTAGGTAATTTTTCAGGATGGAAAGAGGGAAATAACAGTTTTATCCTATGTTCCCTGGTGGCTCAGATAGGAAAGAACCTGCCTGCAATGCAGGAGACCCAGGTTCAATCCCTGCATAGGGAAGATCCTCTGGAGAAGGAAATGGCAACCCACACCAGTATTCTTGCCTGGAGAATTCCATGGACAGAGGAGCCTGGCGGGCTACAGTCCATGGGGTCACAAAGAGTGGGACACAACTGAGCAGCTAACACACTTTCATTCAAATAAGAAATCTAATGCTAGTTGAATTTATTAAATAAATTGCTCTCTGTAGTTATGGGGAGTGTTCTGTTCATCATATATTTATTGCATTGTCTTTGTTTGGAATGGAGAGCTAAAATATACTCTCCTTCCTTTAACATTTAGTAGTTAGATCAAACTGATTTCTTTTTATCAGTGAGCAAATTGCTCCATGATTATTTGAAATATAAGGAGTTGAATGAACTTCAGATCATTTGAGTCCATTAAGAATTTGGTACTAAAAAACGAAAAGTAATTATAATAGTCTTTTTCATTAAATTATTTATGGCTTTTTTTTTTAAACATTTGATCTCATTTCTATTATGGTCAGTGAGATGGAGCAGGACCGTCTTATTTTCTCCGTTTTAAATGGAGACACTGAAGCACAAGATAAGGGACTTGGCCAGAGTTTCACAGAAACTCATTAGCCAAGTTAACAGAACTCTGGTATCCCAATTCCCAGCCCAGAGTTTTAAATTTTAAATTACTAATGATTTGACGTTGCCATGTTAATTAAAGGCCATGTACCACTGTAATATTGTAGAGAAATGAGTTGATTTACATTATATAAGATTTTGAATCTATAATAATGATAGATTTAAGGGAACTACATATAAAATCTTTCCTCTGGGAAAATGAATGATAAAAATTTCAAATTTCAAATGTAGATTTAGTATGTTGAAGAGTAACTACTGAGGTTAAAGATAATTATGCTTTATTTTATACTTTGCTTTTAAAATCTAATGTTGGTTGATGTTTATCTGGTAATGATTATTTGTGCTCTCTTAGCTTTATCTTTTTCCTTTTTTTAAAAAAGAATGAAACCTGCATCTGAAATCTGATGGCTATCCTATTTTTCATCCATGAAAGACCAAATGATAATCATTAAAAATTTTAAGATGCCAGTGGCATCATTAATTTTCTAATTGGAATGTCTTATGACGTTCTTAGAAATCTAGAGATAAATGGCTAGCTCTATGCCATGATTAGTAAAAGCTGGAAAAATAAAACTTTCTAATAAGGCCGAAGTTCTCTCCTTTCTGCTTCCCACTAGATTATGCAGGAGCAGTATTAATTAGTGGATAATTGGGTGTCTGCTTTCATTCCATCATTTATCTTTACACTCCAGTTTTTCTATACAATTAAAGTAAAAACTAGTGAGATGATGTGGATTGCAAAACAGCAGTAAAACTTCAAAGTAAGGCCTACCCTTGCCATCTATCAATTTTACAATTTTAACTGGTATAAAATATATTATCTTGGTGTATTAAAAATAATTGGATTTTCTTGCATTAATTAAGGACTCATACAATGCTTGTACATTTTCACTTCTATAGATGAAAGAACTAACTGAATATTCTTTAGTGTTTTGGTTCATATGGGAATACTTGAGGAAGATTTTGTTATTAGTGTTTTCCTGAGGAGCACGCTAGGAATTCACATTTTCCTCATGATATTTTAAATTTTAAAAATTACATGAAAGAAGATACCTAATGAAAAAGATATGTCATGATTTCTTAGTGCTTTTGACTGTAAGCACATATTAAGTCTGGGATTTTATACAAATGAAATTCTGAAGTTGCGTGCATTGTTATTTGGAAGCAGAATTACTGTGTTTTCATTTTATTAGGACTCTGATTTTATATTATTCTGCAAATAGTAATGAAGCACAATACAGAGAGTTTTAGGTTCAGGTGATTATAATGTAGGCTGAATGAGTGAAAGAGTAATCCAGTAAAGAAGTATTAAGATCTTGAGAGAGGGCAGTGAGCACTGCACCATATGAAAAACTGATATAATACATAATGACAGGTCTCTTAAGACTATTCCAGCATGTGTTCCAAACTGGCTGTGCTCTACCTTGGCTTATGTAGGGGTCACGAGAAGCCAAAGTTCCTATGGCAAAAAGGAGAACTTTTCTGGGTCTCTGTTAACCACATGCTGTTTTTTCCTTATAGCACTGGTAGCATGAGAACTGAGCGTGCCCTCCTTGTTTGGGTCCTTATGCTGACATGTACATAATCACATTGGTAGACATCATGAAATCTCAGAACACTTGTTCTGGTGGATTCTAAAGTTCTATCTGAAGTGCTGCTTTAGGTCCAGGTGTTTCCTTTATTTAAAATATTCCAAATTCTCTAACTTACACCCTTCTCAGATTACTCTGAACTACATTGTAATAGACAAAAGTGATGGGACCGGATGCCATGATCTTTGTTTTTTGAATGTTGATTTTTAAGCCAGCTTTTTCACTCTCTTGTTCACCTTCATCAAAAGGCTCTTTGGTTCCTCTTCTCTTTCTGCCATAAGGATGTTGTCAACTGGATATCTGAGGTTATTGATATTTCTCCCGGCTGTCTTGATTTCAGCTTGAGCTTTATCCAGCCCGGCATTTCTCATGATGTACTCTGCATAAAAGTTAAATAAGCAGGGTGACAATATAGAGTGTTGACATGTTCCTTTCCCAATTTGGAACCAGTCCATTGTTCCACGGAGAAGGAAATGGGAACCCACTCCAGTTTTCTTGCCTGAGGAATCCTGTGGACAGAGGAGCCTGGTGGGCTGCCGCCTGTGGGGTCGCACAGAGTGGGACACGACTGAAGTGACTTAGCATGCATGCATGCGTTGGGGAAGGAAATGGCAACCCACTCCAGTATTCTTGCTTGGAGGACCCCGGGGACAGAGGAGCCTGGAGGGCTGCCGTCTATGGGACTGCACGGAGTCGGACTCGACTAAGGGACTTAGCAGCAGCAGCAGCCATTGTTCCATGTTCAGTTCTAACTGTTGCTTCTTGACCGCACTTCTTAGTTTATTTATAGCAATGTGAGCGATCAGTTGTCTCACGGGCCGTTTTGGCCCAGGCTGCAAAGCATTACTGTAAGTCCTTTTGGCTTAAAGTGAGCCTTAGAAGCTCATCTTGGCTAAAACAACCCCCTGGTGGTGTTTATAGCTGTCGTTTTTAACTTTCTTTCTTTCTCTTTCTTTTTTAAACAACTGAATTTTTTTAAATAAGTTAAATCATCTAAAGAAGCCCCGAATATAGAAAGAGGAGCTGGGATGGTTAACAACAAAGATTTGTTAGTGGTAATAGTAGGGGATAGGGAGAGATCAGCAAAGGGAAAGAATGAGTTTTACTCTGATTACTTGGACCCTCATTCCTGGAGGTAAGGGACCTCTGAAGTGCCTTAGAGGTTAGGAAGCAGCTTGAAATCGTGTGATGCTGAAGTGCATGGGATCCAGTTGCAATGGTTGGCATGAATAAGAAGACCATTGGTCTTTCTGTTCAACAAGTTCCCTGGTGATTTGTCATTACCCTGGGGTAGTAATTTTCAGTTCTTTCTTGCATCTGAGAATTAAGAACTAGGCCATCACTACAACTGGGGCTTTAATAAACTCTCAGCTATTATTAAAACTCTCATCAGTCACATTTGTAGTTAGTAATATGGACAAGCAGCTTTTTTTGTAAATTAAGTTGCCTTGGAATAGATGATTTTATTAGTGTAGATATAGCCAAAGAATTACTGTCAGATGAGGACAAGCTTAGGAGTAATCAGCATATTGATCTTGCATAAGCCCCTATAATGTTCTGATGAATTTTAAAACTACTTAACATATTTTAAATTATTCTGTAGTATTATTTTTAATTTTGAACTTTAGCCAGCATTTGATGAAACCCTGTGCTAAACACCATGAGGAGATGGAGGGAGAAAAATAGGACAGGGTCCTTGCCCTCACATTTGAGTCACGCCAAGTACAGAATGAAGAACATGACATTTTAGGATTTTTTTTCCTTTCCTTTTTCATTCACTACCTGAGCTTTTCTGTTTCGTATTGTGCAACTTCAAATTTTAATTTGCTGACTTGTAAAGCATGTTTATGGCTGAAAATTTGATAATTTAAGGTTGTATGTTTTCTTTCAAATTGCTATTAGATTGCAAGATTGGAGGAAGATAAAGAACTCCTTAACCAGTTGCACAGTGTTGATCCCACAAGAGAGAGCAAACGAGTGGAGCAACTTGTTCGAGAAAAAGCCCATTTGCATCAGAAATTAAAAAGTTTAGAAGCTGAAGTAGCAGAATTAAGAGCTGAAAAAGAGAATTCTAGTGCTCAGGTAGAAAATGTCCAAAGAATTCAGGTGCGGCAATTGGCTGAGATGCAGGCTACAGTCAGATCCCTGGAGGTAAGGTTTTAATTGCTTCCCGGTAGACTATGGCATCCTTTTTCTTTTGTTTTTTTGAAGTGCAATTGACAGACCTTTGATTTTTAGAACATAAATATATGCTCACCACTTTAATGCTGACGCATTTATGGAATCCCAAGAGTAGATGTACTTTCTGTAAAGAAGAAAGCTCTTGATTGAGGCAATAGCTATGCTACCACATTTCCAAAGGGATTATTTATTCTTTGGGAGTCATGTCAACAAGCTGAAATGTTTTAACTCTTATAATGCCACAGAGTAGAATATTCACAAATTTTTTTTTAAAAAATTGAGTTTCTGAAGACTAAAATCATCTCAAACCAGAAAGAGCAATTTCTTTCTAGTCATTTCCCTTACTCTTTGATTTAAGATCTTAAAATCATAAATCCTGTTTCAACAGAAATACTGCACTTAGGTTTCTTATGACAGCTTCGGGCCAGAGTAACAAAATTCAGCTTGGCTACTAATGCATATAAGCCTTTACTGAAGTATTCCAAAGTTCATTAGAGAAAGAAAAGAGCTGTCAGAGCTGCATTAGTATTCTTAGAGGTATTCTATGAAGTTCTTGGTTTCCATTGTTGGAAAGGGAAAACTTTTCCTTTATCCTCTTAGGTTCACTGTTTGAGGGTTGTGAGTTAAACGACAACAGACAAATTAGCAAGAGAAAAGTCAGATTTTTTATTCATGTGTGAACAGGAGTTCACAGGAAAACGTGACTCAGAGGCAATTGTAATTTGGGGCTTATATACCATTCTAATGAGGAAAAGAGATGGGGAGAAAGGACAATTACAGGAAAACAAATGACTTTTAGGAAAGGTAAATGGACCCTTAGAAAAACAAATGGGAGATGTGACAATTTTGTGATGATGTTTGTGTGGGTGATTTCTTATCCTAGTGGTGGTGTCTCCTGTGATGGAAATTGGTCTTCCCTAGTTATGAAACCCCTGGGGAAGGGACGTCTAACACTTAAATTCTTTTTAGAGGCTCTGCTTTTAGACAGATAAGAGGAGTTCAAGGAAAAAGTTTTTCCTGTGTCTTCTGATTGTCAGAAGACTTCAGCTCAAAGTAGTTTTTATGCTGCAGTGGCAAATTCTGGACCCCTTTACCATTTTATTTAGATAATGCTTAGTGTCTTACTTGAAGCAAATATACTAGTTTCATAGTTTTTAAAAATTTATTTTGAGCAATCTGAAATGTTTTGTTTTCAGAATGCTTCAGAATAGTTGTGAAGTGATTTGAACTGGAGGGAAATTAGTGTGCACATAGTTTGTGTTCAAAATCCAATGCCCAAATCCAGAGTAGTGAGTTTTTTCCAGGCAACCAACTGGTTTAAGAAGTATATAAGTATGTTTTGAAGAGTAGAAGTTACCTTTTTGTTTTCCGGATGAAGCTCCTGACAGTATTTAATGGATTCTTGAACTAAAGTTGTCACTGGACCTTAGACACGAGGAGATCAGAATGAAGTGTTTATGTTGCCATCTTTCCATCCTTAACGTATCTCCACAGTGACAGAATAAGTGGGATGATTGTGATCTGAGTATGGTGTGTGATCTCCGTGTGAAACTTTGTGTTGAGGTAATTTAGTGATTATTTTTAGGACAAGTTGAATGATGACACAGGGTGGGAAGTTTATTTGTGATGTTTTCAAAAAAGCCTATACTTTTATTATTTGTCAGATGAAAATAAGTAAATGACAGCTAGCATGCCTTTCTTTGTTGTTGGGTTTTTTGGTTTTTTTTTGGCTCTCATTGTACCTGGAGAGTATAATTTTATATGTGAGGAAAATAATTTTTTTGAATTATTATTATTATTTTTTTTAATTTTCTTTACTTTATTGTGCTGGTTTTGCCTTACATTGACATGAATCCGCCATGGGTATACATATGTTCCCCCTCCAGAACCCCCCTCCCTCCTCCCTCCCGATTCCCTCCCCTGGGTCATCTCGGTGCACCAGCCCCGAGCATCAACCCTGGGGTGGCAATTGATTTCACATATGATAATTAACATGTTTCAATGCCATTCTCCCATATCATCCCACCCTTGCCCTCTTCCACAGAGTCCACGAGTCTGTTCTGTACATCTGCGTTTCTTTTGCTGTCTCGCATGCAGGGTTCTCGTTACCATCATTCTGGATAATAGGCTCCAGTTCCGTCCACCTGAGTAGAACTGCTTCAAATGAATTTTTTTTTAATGCTGAGTAATATTCCATTGTGTATATGTACCACAGCTTTCTTATCCATTCGTCAGTTGATGGGCATCTAGGTTGCTTCCATGTCCTGGATATTGTAAACAAAGTGGCGATGAACATTGGGGTACACGTGTCTCTTTCAATTCTGGTTTCCTCGGTGTGTATGCCCAGCAGTGGGATTGCTGGGTCATGTGGCAGTTCTGTTTTCAGTTTTTTAAGGAATCTCCACACTGTTGTCCATAGTGGCTGTACTAGTTTGCATTCCCACCAACAATGTAAAGAGGGTTCCCTTTTCTCCGCATCCTCTCCAGCATTTATTGCTTGTAGACTCCTTATCATATTTAAGATATATAGGAAATGAGATGTTATAGAGCTGAAGCTTATCCTTTAATTGCAAAATGTTTTCATGTTAGCTATTTTGAATAGAAATATTTTCAAAAAGTATTTATTTCCCCCTTTCTAATTAAAGAGTACTATGAGTATTACCAACCAGAAATTTTCTTGACAACTTCATTAAGCATTTTTATTATGTGATGAGGTCAGGAACTGTGGAGTTCTTTGCCCATAGTTCCAGAAGCTCCAGATTAGTTGAGGATTTTGAAATTTTCATCTCTTGGGATTTTTTTTTTCCCCCCTTAATCTCCGTTGATTTTAGATTTTCAGTTCTCACTTCTTAATACCACAAATGAGCCCTCCTGTCTACCTGGTAATATATTTTTTTCATATCTTCTATGCAGTTATAATCCCCCAGAATGCTTATTTGAATTATGTTCACAATAATAGTAAATAAAATGAGTGTGTTAGGTACGCATTCTTTGAGAGAAGTATATGGGTTTTAGCTTGGTGGTGGGGGCTGTTGATAAGTAAGTTGTCTAGGTAACTTTCTTGCATATTTCCTGGAACAAATATCTTTCATTTGAATTCTTCTAATTGCTTTGAGAAAACTTGTTACTTTGGTATATGTTAATGTTGAGGTTTTGAATAATTTGAGATAGTATGGTTATTACATTTATTTAATTAGTGCTTATTTTATTTTTATATAATTGTGAAGAATTATCGGCAATTTTTAAATATTTTGTTTTAATAAAAGGCTGAAAAACAGTCAGCTAAACTACAGGCTGAACGCTTGGAAAAAGAGCTACAATCAAGCAATGAAGAAAACACTACGTTAATTAGTAAATTGCACAAAGCTGAACGGGAAGTAAATACATTGGCCAGTAAAGTAAGTTGTCCTCAGTATCTGCCTTATTCTTTAGAATGCTTGAGACTGTATAATGACAAAGGAATTTTGTATTTAAGGAGCTTAGTTCTCTACATTGAATTCTCTTTTTTTGTCTTATTCTACCTTCTAAATACATGTGGAATTTGACCATTCTAACCGCCTTCATTGTGACCACTCTAGTCCAGTTTTAGATTAGCCTCCTGACTGGTCTCTTTACTCGCTCCTGTCAGAGCTTCGTGTGATCTGGCCTCTGCAGCCTTTCCACAGTCCTCATAGTCTGTTTTACCTTCTGTTCACTTTGCTCTAGCCTCACTGGTCTTCTCACTCTTCTTTGATCAGGCTGCTACCTTAGGGCCTTTGTGCTTGCCTGCCTTGTGTAATCTTCCCTCACATATGTATATTGCTTTCTTCCTCATCTATTTCTGATGTTGCCTTATCAGAGAGGACTTTCTTTCCTTCACTTTGTGAAATACCGTCCTCCCTCTTCCTCCACCTTACTGTCTTTTTTTATCTGCTTTATTTTCCTTCCTATATCTTAACACCGTATGATATATTTGTTTGTTTTTGTCTTTTCTACCCCTTTCCTTCAATCGAGAACCGGGACATTGCTTTTGTTACTGTTAGATCTTAGCTCCTGGAACAGTGCTGGAACACAGTAGACACTCAATAAATATTTGTTAAATAAGTGAATCACCAGCATGATCTGCATTTTTTTTTTAAAGAATATAGTGGTTTGAGCATCTTTAATATACAGTATTCTCAGAAATTTAGATGTTTTTTCCTCCCTCAAAGGCAGTATGTATAAGGAAGGAATCCAGTAACCAGAAGTAGGATACCAATGATGAAAGTACTTTATAGAATACTGTAGTGAATATCAGCACTGGGGGGAGTCAGACATATTCAAATTACATTTCTTCCCCTTACTAGCTGTGTGATCTTGGGCAGTTTACTTTCTCTGTGAAGACTTTAGCATTTTCTTTTATGAAATAAGACTAATACCTTATAGAATGTGGCAGAGATTAAATGAGATATTCTGCACTTAGATATAAAGCACTTAGCATAAGACTAATATATAATCACCTGAATATATAATATATTAGTAGTACTTGTGGCAGCTCTAAGAACTTGAAAATAAAACTGATTTCTGTCAATGAGATCGTGTATTATATTTCTATTAATGTAAAATCACCTTAGAAAAGGTTTCTAGACCATAGGGAATTTACCATAGTCTGATAGAAATATGCAAACTTATCTAGAGGAGTAATGTATTCATCATAAATTCCTTGTCCAGAGTCAAACAGTGTTTATGACAGAGGAAAGAGATAGTTTTAGTTGGCAGAGTGTGAGTATTGTGGTCCCACTGAAGAGATTATTCTTACTGTGGAAAAGAATACCTCAATCTGTTTTAAGTTGTGGCTATGAAATAATCAATTCCTCCCATTCCTTTTGTTCTGTTTGCATTATCCTAAGCACTGGCGACCCACTCCAGTACTCTTGCCTGGAAAATCCCATGGATGGCAGAGCCTGGTAGGCTGCAGTCCATGGGGTCACTAATAGTTGGACACGACTGAGTGACTTCACTTTCCCTTTTCACTTTCGTGCATTGGAGAAGGAAATGGCAACCCACTCCAGTGTTCTTGCCTGGAGAATCCCAGGGATGGGGGAGCCTGGTGGGCTGCTGTCTGTGGGGTCGCACAGAGTCGGACACGACTTAGCAACTGAACTGAACTGAACTGAAGCAGCTTTCTCTGAAATTTTTTGTACAGGGAGAGAATGCACTGGTCCTTCGGGGTTAGAATATTCTAGTTTCCATTACAATTTTTTCTCAAGATTAGTAAACTGACTTTCTGGTTTTATAGATTGCTTTTTGTAAACTTCAGTCATGTGAATTTTGTAAACTCTAGTAATCTCTCTCTGACCTTGAGAGTTGTCTTTAAGTGTAGTGATAGAATTGGATTTCTGTGTCTGAAAGGCCAAAGCCATAATATTAGATATATTAGATGACATCCTTGGAAGATAGTCTACCTAGTTTTTTCTGTGGCAAATATATATATTTTCCACTTTCAGACTGTTTATTAACACACATTGCTAAGAGTTGCCTGTTTTGTTAAAGGCACATTTGCATTATTTTGCATATAAATGTCTATTAAAAACCACCCATCAATTTTAGACAAATCAAGTTTTCATTTGAGATGTTGCATTATAAAAAGATTTTATTGGATAAATTTTAAAATGATGTTTTAAGCATTGTCACAGTTTTCTTTGCAACTTGAAATTTTCATCAACATTTTGCAGTTCTCACAAATGGTTGTTTGCAATGCTAAGAAACACCTGTGGTGTTTTTGTCTAAATTATTCAGATTTGTAAATGTTTGTTAGGTTTTGAACAGTTATGTCATGTAACTAACAATGTCTTGGATTAAAAAGTATTACCAAAGATGGCCTAAAAATAATGATCTTAAAAATATTTTATATTCAGTTAGATAAATTCTTTTGTTACCTCTTGAGGTGTTTGAGCTTTAGAACTCCAATAAAATGTACAGTTTTAAGGAAGTCATCCCACAGAGTTATCCTTATTATGTAAGTTAATAAGGTCATCCCATCTCTGACCTTTGAAAAAGATCAGAGTTTGAATACTGTCTCCTTGGAATTTACCTGAAGAGCTTCTTGAGTAATACATTTTTTCAACTATATTTGAATTTCTTGCTTATGCATATTGTTTTCTTGTGTGTGTTTGTGTAATTTAACAGATTCTGAACCCTTATAAAATGCCTATTCTTGCTACTTTGTTATACTTCTTAAAGTTTTATTAATACAAGTTAATATTCTCTAAGTATTAATACTTCTGTTGGTGTCAAAAGCATAAAGCAAATTCACAAAGACTAGAATCTACATTGTGGAAAAAACCAGCAGGGTAGCTTGGCCCTGGGAAGTTAAGAAGACTGTAAATCTTTTCAAATTATGTGCAACGTTTTAACATTGTACATTTTATTTAAGAAAAGATTCCTGGTTTTCCTAGGGTTTTTACAAAAGTTAAAAACTAGGCATCTAGTGGCAGAAACAGACTGTTATAGCTATTTGGGATTTGATTCATATTACTCATATAAAGTACTTTTATTTGTCATATCTCAGTAATTAATATTCATACAAGTTTTTCTATTTTCAATAAAATAATTCCTTTTAATATCTTTTAGGAAGTTAATTAACTTAGTATGAGTGCAGTCATTTTAGGATTTTAGAAATGTGTCACTGAAGGAAAACAAACTCAGAGTCCTTAGATAAATTTGAATGCCTGTTGCTTGGGCATATACCGCTAGTTTAATAATGGTAGTAGTCTGAAGATAACTTCCTATTTAGTGTTTGTTCAGTTTTATTGATTATAGATTAATTGAAAAATATTTTCTCATTTCAGTAAATCTCAGAGTGAATGAATTAAAAATATGATTGTATTTTGTAGTTCTTCTCATTGAAATGAAAGATTCTGCAAAATAAGATGGCTCTGATTTTCTACCTCATCTATAAAGCAGCTACAATGTGGTTTGCTAATGAACTATATGTCATTCTTAACCTTCTGCAGTTAGTGTGTAATAGCAGGTTATGATTACATTTGTCATACAAATTGGACTTTCATTGTAGCTGTATTTAAATTTTAAAGCATTTATGAATTCTATCCATGAAATTATAAAAACCTAATATATAGCAAGTTTGAATTTTGAAATGAATACAATTTTTTAGCTGCTCTGAAAGCATTTAATAACTGCTTTGTAAATATTGTTCTTTGAGACTTGCTTTCATAGAAAAGAACTTCAGGGAGATTTAAAAATGCAAATCTGATGTCAGCACAAGGTCTTCATTCTGTGTAGTGTCATTTGCAAATCTATGGGTTAATTTGGAGGGTTGTCTTAGTGTGGTTTTAGCAGTACAAAGGCAGCACAGCACTTTCTTAGTTTATTTCCTTTCAAAGTGAAGATTTTGCATGAAACCCTGTTATGGTTCCAAGACCGTTCATAGATGGAGTCTTTTCCAGTAAGATACTTCTCTTTCTCATCTTTGGCCTCTTTGGCTCTAGGACCTCTTCCTGATTTATTTCTAACTCCCATCTCTAGTTTTTATGGACTTTTATTGCACTCAAGTAGATTATCCTTTATCCTCCTATTACCACCATCTTATATTTGCTTTTATATATTTGTGATTTTCTCCTCTGATTTAATAGTTTTATACAATAGTATAATCTGTGAGAATGCAGGCTTATCTAACCTTTATGTCTGTTTTGGTTAAATCCTCAATATAGTACTGTACCTAACTTTGGAAACAGCTCACCAAAGGGCAGGGATATGGAAACTTACAGAGAAGTGCAGATGATTAGAGAGACAAAACTTTCTTCTTTGCTGCTGTATCCCCAAGCTTCTCAGACAGTGCTTGGGCACATAATAGGCGCTCAATAAATATTTATTGAATAAACAAAGGAATACTACTTATGATCTATAATCATTCAACTTTCAAAAGGAATGTCTCAGAGAAAAAGCTGTGTTGGTTCACTCTATAAAAAATATTAGTTACATTGACCTTGGGGCTTTAAAAGAATCAGGTTTTGGCAGTAAGGGTTTAAATTAGATTGATAAATTTTGTACTTGTTTAACCTACTAACCAACCTGTGCACACAAACATGCACACACAATTTAGTCACCAAATTCAGTAGATTATTCTTTCTTGTCCACTTTGTCAGTCCTTTGCCTCTTAATTGGTTCATTTCTTTTCAGTTTCTTGATCCAACACACTTAGAGTTAACTTCCTGAAATAAAGTTGATTATATCACTGTTAGCAGCTACTAGGATAAACAGCCCTTTTGTATGGCATATAGGTTTATTCCTTGACAGGTTTCACACCTTCCTATTGTCATGCGAGTGTATTCTCGGTTTTTTGTTTTCATCACAACAAAGATTTGGAGTGACAGACTTTAAAGCCCTCGGCGGGTCAGGCGGGTCACAGCTCTTGGGTCTTGGACATACCATGATATAGCTCTTAGACAAATCAGTGTTACAATTCTGTTTTATTTAGATGATGATAACAGGAGAATCCATCCTTGAAGCGTGAGAGAGAGAGAAAGAGTGCATGCGTGCAGGGGAAAGAGAGGAGGGGGGAGAGGGAGAGGAAGGTGGGGGAGAGAAAGAGAAAGAACACATGCATGTGGTGGGCGGGGAGAGAGAAAGAGCTTTGGCTCCTCCTCTTATATGTTTTTTCTTCCCCCTGGGCCTGCCCTATGCAAATTGGGCTTAGCCAGGAGTGCTGTTCTACCTGAAGTCCTCACTCAGGTCCTCGGACTTTCCTTTGACCTTCCTTGTTCTATTTTCGAGGGCTTTTCCCTTCCTTGTCTTCTAGCCACCGCCATTTTGGACTCCTGTTTCCTATTCTAACTACCTAACATTCCCCCCCTCAAGAGATGGGAGGCCCAGTTCTTTGGGAATAGGGGCGTTGAGGTCTTTCTGGCTACTTCCTGCTGAATTGGGACAGTGAGGGGCATCGGGCCTCTTCCTCTTGCTAGTCTCAGGCCTCAGAGTCCCCCTAGAGGTGTCCATCTAAGGGTGAGTGATGTTCCATGGTCGGCTGTAGTTTTATATCTATGTTGAACTGGCACTGCATGTTGTAGCTTGTTGACCTGAGCAGAGACAAAACAGGTCAGACAGTTGATAATGCATGGAACAATCATAAGCAGCATCAGTATGGTGTAACAAGGACTAGTAGGGGCATTAGTCAGTTCTAAATTCCCATCGTCAGGATGGCTCAAGTCCCTTCTTGTTCAGGAGTCAGAAGATTTATCTCCTGCCTGTTTTGGAGTACAGTCCCTACCAAGCTGTGTTGGCTCTTGAGAGCTATCTGAGAAATCTTATCCCCAGAAACCAGATTTTGGGGGTGTTCATTAGAATGGCACTCATTTGTAGTTCTGAACAGGTATCTGAGATCTCCCAGGGGCTCACAGGTGTATTGAGTGTCCTCTTCTGTTTTCTTCTATGCTTGACTCATGTGTAGTGAATCCAGGAGTTGTGTCCTGGTACCTTGACTGCTGTGGGGGTAGAAAGTATTACAGGGTAGGGGCCCTTCCATGTGGGCTGGAGTTGAGCCTTTGGGGACCCATCTTTCCAGACTTTAATTAGGACTTGAGTCCCTGGAGCATATAGTGGTGACTCCTTAGAATCTTTTGGGTCCTGGTTCATACCCTACAAGTGTATATCTTGTTGGAATTGCCCAATGGCCATGGTGCAAGACTGGAGGGTCTGAACCTCTGGATCTAGGAAGAGGTCATTGACATAAACAAAAGGTCTCCCATATAGCATCTCATAAGGACTAAGACCAGCCTGTTGCTTAGGGGCAGTACAGGTGCGGAGGAGAGCTGTTGGTAAAGCCTCCTTCCATCAGTGTACCAGATTTCCTCAGGATTGGTCAGAGGATCTTCCGACACTATGCTCTATCTGTACAAGTTGGTTTTTGTTTTCCGAGCAGACTATTGATATTCTACTTTTATAACATTTTATATGCTGTGCCTTATACCTAAAATGCCTTCTTGTCACCAGCACTCTTTTTTGGAAGAAGACATCAACATTTCTTCCCTGAAGATGTTTCAGTTATTGACTGTTAGATTTTAGGTATTTGCAGTTAAACTTTTAAAGGCCAGATTAAGCCAGATGACCCCACCCAGCTATTTAAAGAAGTGACTCAGTTCTATTAGAAGCAGACTGTTTTCTCAGTGCTAAACTGTTATAAGCACTGAAGCATCTTCCCTCCTGGAAGGTGCTTGCACTCTGTACTCTGCCACCAAAGGTTTTTCTCATTTCTCCTAATGTTTTTGGGTTAGCACTTAGTGGCAAAAAAATGACCAATAGTAATTTCAATTTCTGATTATCAACAGGTAAAGGAGCTTAAGCATTCAAACAAACTAGAAATAACAGACATCAAACTGGAGGCAGCAAGAGCTAAGAGTGAGCTAGAAAGAGAAAGGAATAAAATTCAAAGTGAACTGGATGGTAATATATGATTTCCCGTGCTTTTTACTGTTATTGTCAGATATAAATTCAGATTACTAAAGTAGATCAAACTAAATTTTTACTTCCAATTTTAAGCTTAATTGAATTTTAATTTTAGAGCACATGTGTATTGTTTTTGTGTGTTAAATGTTCATTCTGTAATGTAACTTAAAAAATCAGTCTTATGGTTATATCATAGTTATTTGATTAATACATAAATTAAGTGAAACTTTATTGATAGGATTCCATACTTCTGGTGTTTATAACTTAAAATCTCTTTAGATCATGTGATTATTAGTCTCAGGTCATTTTAATTCCAAAGAATGTAAGGAATGTAGGTGGGTTTCAGGCCCAATTTTTAAGTCAAATTTTTTTTTTTTAGGTAGATGCTAGGCCAGTTGTTGGCCTCAGCTTATTTTTAAACTCCAGTTTAGCCTTAGAATGTCCTTATCATCAAGATTTCTCAGAATTTATATTGTTCCTGATTTTTCTTAAGTATTTAAATGAGCTGCCTGGACCTGCAGCTGTCATCAAATTGGTCTTGAGTTGAACTAGACTCCAGTTTCAGACAGAGCTTATGATGAATGACTGTTTTCATTATTAATTTCTGCTTGATGTTGACTCATGGATTTTCATAGTGTTAGGGAGCAAATTTTCTTTGGAACTTAGAGTTTGAGAGTCATCTTTGTATTTTTTTAGACTTTGAGTTAGATATGAATTTGTTTTAATTATTCCATATACAAAATACTTGTCATTTCATTACAAGGAAAATTTGTGAATTCATTGGACACACTTGAAAGCTTCCAATTTATATTAGAAATCTAACAGTTCTAATAGGTTTCAATTTTATTCAGTCTGCTTTCCAGCTAGCTTTCCGTGGGATTTAGGTTACAGAACCCTTTTGGAAGTATTTAAACCTCTTTTGATATTACCCAGGTCGATGTCCCCAGCTCTCAAGATCCAAATGAGTAAATGTATATACCATTTATTAAGGTTTTTTTGTGTGCACGCTTAATAAAATGACAAATGAAGTCTGAGTAGTAGTCTTTTTCATTAAGAAAAACTTGTCACCAAATGTCAAGATCTTTGAGATAAGTATCTGGAGAGACTTTTTATGTTCTTTTGTCTTACTGACTTATGAATATTTGCTGTTAATTACAGTTTTTCTTTTTAATAACATTGAATATAGTAGAGTGTTCTTCTTTAAAAAATACTAGGATTACAGTCAGACAATGAAATTCTCAAATCAGCTGTTGAACACCACAAAGTGCTCTTAGTAGAAAAGGACCGTGAATTAATACGTAAAGTACAAGCTGCCAAAGAAGAAGGTTATCAAAAACTTGTGGAATTACAAGATGAAAAGTAAGTAATTAATTACCTTATTTTGTGTTAAATCTCCTTGCAGATGAAAACCTTTTGCTGTCATATCCTGCTTATTGTGGTTCTTGTAATGTAATTTTCATTTGTTGTTTTAGGCTAGAACTTGAGAGCAGATTAGCGGATTTAGAGAAAATGAAGGTGGAACATGATGTCTGGAGGCAGTCTGAAAAGGATCAGTGTGAAGAGAAATTGCGAGCTTCACAGATGGCAGAAGAGTCGGCCAGAAGGGAACTACAGAGTATTAGGTTATATATGCATATATTTTTTAGACTTTATTTTGAAATAATTTCATAGCTAACAAAACATTGTAAAGCTAGTACAGAGTATTCCCATATAATCTTTGCCCAGATCTCTTATAAACTTGAATTATTTTGATACCTTTGTTGAAAATCAGTTGGCCTTATATATGTGGTGTCTGTATTCTGGTCTGTTCTATTCCATTGATCTGTATGTCCGTCTTGACACCAGTATCACTCTCTTGACTACTGTAGCTTCATAGTAAGTTTGATTCAGGTAGTGCATGTCTTCTACCTTATTCCTTTTGTGCAAGATTGTTTTGGCTTCTCTGGGTCCTTTGCCTTTCCACATAAATTTGAAAATCAGTTTATCACAAAGAGTTAAGATTTTGACTGGCATTGCATTGAATCTGTAACTCAGTTTAAGAAGAGTTGTCATCTCAAGTCTGTCCAGTCCATGAATATGGCCTATCTCTCCATGTATTGTATTTGTGTTCTCAGTCACTTCAATTGTGTCCAACTCTTTGTGGCCCCATGGACTGTAGCCTGCCAGGCTCCTCTGTCCATGGAATTTCCCGGGTGAGAATTCTGATGTTAGTTGCCATTCCTTTCTCCAGGGGATCTTCTCAACCCAGGAATTGAACCCCACATCTCTTATGTCTCCTGCATTGGCAGGCGGATTCTTTATGACTATTGCCACCAGGGAAGCCCAAAGAACACTGGACTGGGAGTCAGAAATTTTTCATTCAACAAACATTTTTTGAGCATATACTATGTGCCAAGCTCAATTCTAGATACTGGGCATTCAGGAGAATCAGATAACTAAGACATACTCTCTGTCCTGAAAAGGACAAGTTCAGTACCTAGTGGGTGGTGTTGAGATGGGAATGCTAAGTGGGAGGATGAATATAACAGGGATACAAGTCCTGGTTTAGGTCTACAGTTTTCTTTTCAGCTTTTGGATCAGTGCCTGGCACCGTGCCTATATGCATGCTTAGTCACTCCGTTGTGTCCAGCCCTTTGCAATCCTTTGAACTATAGCCTACCTGGCTCCTTTGCCCATGGGATTTCCCAGGCAAGAATACTGGAGTGGGTACCATTTCCTTCTCCAGGGGATTTTCTCTACCCAGGAATCAAACCTGCGTCTCCTACATTACAGGCAGATTCTTTACCACTGATTCTACTAGGAAAGCATTTGTATTATATTTGGGTCATCTTTAATTATTGTCACCAAAGTTTTGTAGTGTTCATTGTATATATCAAGCTCATATTATATTAATTTTACTTCTAAGCATTTTTATTTGATTGTAAACACTTATTTAAAAAATTTTTACCTCCTAATTGTTTATTGCTAACATCTGAGGTTTCCTTCATTGCAGGCAGATTCTTTACCAACTGAGCTATCAGGGAAGCCCCTCCAAAAAGGAAAACACATACATAGTTAGAAATGTGGTTGACTTTTATGTATTGATCTTGAATTCTGTGACCTTACTAAAGTCACATGTTTTCTACTCACTGCTTTGGGTTCTTAGTTTTCTAACATCATGTTGTATACTTTGTACTTTCTTTTAGTTTATTTCTTAACTTTTTTGGTTATTTTTTGAGTTGGAAATTTACTTCACCTAATGTTCATTCTTTCATTTTTATTGGTAAAAGTGTCGTGCTGAGAATTTTCTTATTGCTGCTTTAAACATATCATAGAGATTACAATATGCTGTGTTTTAATTATTATTTTTTAGAAATTCTCTAATTTTAATTTGCATCTTTTTACCTAGGAATTAAAAGAAGATGTGTTAATAGAAGATGTCGTTGTTTAATAGAAGGTGAAATGAATAGTTTCCTAGGGCTGCCATACATAACAAAATATCATAGACAAGGGTAGTTTAAATAATGGACACTTATTTTCTTATAGTTCTGGAGGTTAGAAGTCTGAGATCCCTATGTATCAGCAGTTTGGTTTCCCCCTGAGGCCTCTCTCGTTGGCTTGAGTGGATGCATTCTCATGGTGCCCTCTTGGGGCCTTTCCTCTCTGCTCACATATCCCTGGTACCTCCTTCCTCTTCTTATAAGGATACCAGTCTTAGGATTAGGCCCCACCCATATAACTTTATTTAACCTTTGTTACCTCTTTAAAGGCCTTGTCTCCAGTACAATCACGTCGAAGTTATTGAAACTTTTTAAATTTCCAGGTGCTAGGCCTTATTTGCTTATTGTTCAGTTTAATTTTTATTGCATTGTGATCAGAGAGTATTGTTTCTGTTATTTCTGCTTTATAGGACATACTAATGTTTTCTTTGTTACCTAATATATCACGGCCAGGACTAGGGTAAAGCCAGTGAGGCAATCAAGGTGCAAAATTTAAGGAGGTATTCTTATATGTTGACATTGGACTTACAGGATGTCTGAACTGAGTCTCCTTAAAATTTTTACCCTGGGCACTTCTCTTGCCTTGGACTTGTAATACATGATCAGTTTTGTGAGTGTTACATAAGGACTAGTAAAGAAAGTGCTCAATTATAAGAGTATGAAATTTGGTATTTAAATCCATAAGATCTACCTTATTTCTCCATACTTTTATTTTTGTTCATTTTTCTTGTACAAAGAGTTATATATTAAAGTCTCTTATTGTTTAATGTGCCTCTATCTATGACTCCTTACATTTCTTGTAATTTTTTTGCTTCATAGGTGATTGCTATATTATTTGTTATATAGATAATTATAACAGTTACACTTATGAATTGTGGCTGTTAGCATTTAAAAGCACTTTCTCATTTTTTTTTTTTGCCTTGAATTTCACTTTGATATTATTATTACTCCTGTTTTCTTATTGCTTCCATTTGCCTGGTATACTTACTGTTAGTCTGTCCTTTTAAATGTGTCTTTTATGTGTGGCATACAGCTGGGTCTTGCTTTATATCCAAACTAGAGACCTTTTTGTTTTCAGTTCAGTTCAGTCGCTCAGTCGTGTCCGACTCTGTGACCCGATGAACCGCAGCACGCCAGGCCTCCCTGTCCATCACCAACTCTCAGAGTTCACCCAGACCCATGTCTATTGAGGCGGTAATGCCATCCAGCCATCTCATCCTCTGTCGTCCTCTTCTCCTCCTGCCCCCAATCCTTCCCAGCATCAGGGTCTTTTCCATCGTTTTAATGGATGAGTAAAGTCTGTTTACATACAATGAGCACACATGCAGGAGGAGCCTAAGAAATCACTTGTTGAGATTTAAAATTATCTTTCTCTTTTTCGTTAGAGATATTTTGAAGTTTGAGTATTTTCTGTCTTCCATTTATATGAAAGATATGATTTTGTGTGCCTTTATTTCATCTTGGTTTTTTGTATTTTTTGTAGGAGATATATATATAACATAGAACTAGGCATTTACTGTTATCTTTTGCTACCTGGAAGTCCCCAATATCTACTTTTTTAAATTCTAAAATCTTAATGACTTTCTGATTATATAGATTACAGTTGAGAGATTTTTTTTTTTATTTAATCATGTTCATTAAGCTGTAGGTTATGTTTTGGGACATAGTTTTTTTACTGACACACAGGAAAGAGTCACCTCAAGCAAAGATATATGTATTATTTACAAAAGTCAGATTTTATGAGCTATTAATTTAAATGTTAGCTACAACAATTCTAGGATCATAAATCTGTTACGCATTTTGAGAGCCAATCTTATGCTACTCTTTGCTTTTAGGTGGGTACATACTTTTTTAATGAATCAGGACAGTTTGGCTTTTTTTAAATCTCTTTTTGACAGTCTCCAGAAAGGAGAGAGAGGGGGCCGCCCTTACCCCAGAAACCTCACTCTAATGTTTTATCTTATTATGTTCCCACTGTTTGGCCAGTTAGAATCCTTTCTGTTAGAATTTAAGCCTGTTTCTCCTGGTTTGGGCTTCTGTTGCTATAGTGATAAAATGTGCAGCAATCATCACTTGAAGACAACAATGAACTTGACCCTTATTTTTTTTATGCTATATAAAGCAGCTTTCATTCCCGTATTTTTTAAATATAAATAAATGATTTTATGTTATTTTAGCCACTTTCATCATTTTTTGATTCCTCTTCAGTTTCTCCAGGACATTTATAATGTCTAATGGACCCTAATTTATTAAAATAAGGACCTAGTAACCAACTTAAAATATATTAGTTAGCAGAAGGGTTAGTTGACAGAATTTGTGCATTTTTTAAACAGTCAACAATTGTGTTTTTCCCATGGCAGTTCTGATCTTCTGATTTATTAAGTTTAGCTGTATCAACCAGGTCTATTTTGACCAGTTAATAAAACAGTCATCACTGTGACTTGTCTTACTTAGAATTTGTGGTAGGTCAGAAACAGACTTCCTGTGGAGGAAAAGGTTTTGCTAAGGTTATGAAAAGTCTAAAGCATATAAAGCAGAAGTATCCATTTATTTACAAAGTGGGATTAATCAGTTTGGCAGATGCTTTCAACTGTTAATTACATTCCAGTTTCTTGTCTTCATTAACATGGTTTCTTCATCACTAGCCTGAATAATAAAATGATTATTCTAATTAGTATTCTGTATTTCAAAAGGCTACCCCACACACACGAGTTTGTAAAATTTATAAAGTTACCTATAAATTAAAAACATGTTAAAATTACATGATTTTAAATAAGATAGCATACCCAGCCAACTTTTGGTTATGACAGTAATCCAGCTTCAGCTAACTCAGGCAAAACAAAAAGTGGTAGCGGGGTTGGGGGGTTACTTTATTGGCTGAGATACATTGCGGACAGGACAGGGATTGTGCTGATCTCACGGACACCTGGATCTAGGAACTCAGGTGTGCCAGATGAGAGGGACTTCTTCCCTCCTTTCAGCTGCCTCCTCTCTTCTTTCCTAATTCCTGTATCTGCTGCTCTTCTACTGCTTTCTCTGTGAGGACAAGACTGTCATTTGAGATCAGAGACAGAGTTTGCACTTGATGATTTAAATTAGGAAAATCTGGAAAGACTTTGGGTATGGTTCATATGCCTGTCCCTGGGCCCACCACTGTGGCCAGAGGGATAGGGCACCAGAGTCAGAACTCTGCTGAAGTTTTATTGCCTGAGTGCATGGCATGGTGGTGGTATGTAGAGGGAGAGGTGGTAAAGAGCAACTTGTTACCACAAGTGGGAAGAAGTGTCTTAGAGAAATAGCATCAGTAACTAACTGAGAGGGAACTTGGTCATTTAAAATTTTGCAGTTTAAAGTCAGAGCTGTATTTTTCTGTTTGTGGCTTTCTAATTTTATCTTAAGTTTTTTAGAAACATTTTTTTTTCCAGTTTTATTTATTTTTTTTTTTATTTTTATTTTATTTTATTTTTTTTTTAATTATTGTTTTAGCCATACATTGTTATGATATCACCATGGGTTTACATATGCTTCCCCTCCGGGTCCCCCCTCCCTCCTCCCTCCCCCCCGGGAAATCTCGCTGCACCAGTCCCGAGCATCAATCCTGGGCTGGCGATAGATTAGACACATGACAATTAACATGCTTCAATGCCCTTCTCCCATCTCATCCCACCCTTACCCTCATCCACAAAGTCCACAAGTCTATTCTATACATCTGCGTTCCTTTTGTTGTCTCCCATGTTGGGTTCTCATTAGAAACATTTTTAAAGACTCTCTCCTAATAGATCTTCCTTTCTACTTATTATATTGTATCTTGAGATGAATTATCTGTTGCATATCGTCTTAGTAGGGAGCAGGAGACTTAGACTTGGCCAGTTGAACAAGTTCTTTTACAGAATTTGAACAGCAAAATAAGGGATGGAAAAATATGTGGCAGTTTTTGACAGATCAGACGTGTGGCATGTCCTTGCTTGTAATTCAGGCCAATTACTCTAGCCTGGTTCTGGCTCTCTAGTTCCCTGTCTATTCATAGAGTCTCGTATATCTTCCCAGGAAGGTCCTTTTTTCTTTGCTAATAATGACCAGAGACGATTTCCATCACTCAGGGCAAGAACCTTGGCTTTCAGGAAAAACTGCCTTTCTCAGAAAACTGGTTCTAAGGATCTTAGACAGTAGAGAAATCACAAATACAACTTCTTGTGCTTTCCCTTGGTAATTGAGACTGACATCAAATGAAGCCAAGAGTTTAAAGTCTAGTTTCTCAGTCATACTAGCCACATTTCAAATGTACAGTAGCCACATGTAGCTAGGAACTATCATATTGGATGTGCAAATTATAGAACATTTCCATCATTAAAGAAAGCTATCAGACAGTGCTGTTGAACTGTAAATTCCTTAAAGACAGGATTTTGTCTGTTATTCTCCGGTGTATCTACAATACTTCAGACTGGGTTCTGCGTCTGTTAGGTACCCAGTAAATAGTTACTGAATGTTGAAATGACATACATCAGCTGCCTGTCATAGAAAACTTAGGCAGTAGTCAGCACAAGAGAACTTTGAAGAGAACTTGGAACAGTTCCATCTCACTGTTACTCCAAATGTTTCCCATTGAACTTTTCTGCAGCTGCATACTCTGTTGTACTTTGGTCTTCCAGTCTGCCTACCAAATATAGTTTCATTATTTTCATAATTACTTTCAAAGTGTAAAGTACTTGTTCTCATAGTTTCTCATTCCTCAACTTACCCTTTACCTTTCAACTTCTCCCTATCAGCAATCCATTAACAATTTTTGCTATAGCCTCTAATATCTGTCCCATTACCAATAAATGTTTTTTACAGTCTCCACATTTTTTAAAACACCCCCGTCACTGATAACTTTGTCCTGATGGTATATAGCCTGGCAGCATTTTTAAGTAGAAATTATTTCTCCATCCTCTCTCCTACAACAAGGGACCAAGAAGAGAAATCACTGTTTGTGAATCCCACTCTTGCTTTCAGACCATTGTTTGAGTCAGTTCAGTTCCTCAGCTTTGTCTGACTGTTTGTGACCCCATGGACTGCAACACACCAGGCTTCCCTGTCCGTCACCAACTCTCAGAGCTTGCTCAAACTCATGTCCATCGAGTCGATGATGCCATCCAACCATCTCATCCTGTTGTCCCCTTCTCCTGCCTTCAGTCTTTCCCAGCATCAGGGTCTTTTCCAGTGAGTCAGTTCTTCGCATCCGGTGGAGTTCCAACTTCAATATCAGTCCTTCCAATGGATATTCAGGACTGACTTTCTTTAGGATGGACTGGTTTGATCTCCTTGCAGTCCAAGGGACTCTCAAGGGTATTCTCCAACAGCACAGTTCAAAAGCATCAATTCTTTAGCACTCAGCTTTCTGGCTCTGCTGGTGAAGAATCTGCCTGCAATTGTTTGACTAACTTTGGTTAAAATGGTCTTTTCCTTTGATGTTCCTTGCATCCATCTCATGCCTGTCTTTTTTCTAGCAGTTACTGACATACAGAATATTCCCCAATGGTCCCTAAGGACCTTCACTTCTGTTTCAGTTTTTCTCTATTCTGTCCTTTCCCATCATCCTTATTGACCGTACTATTCATATTCTTGACTCTTCTAACACCTTAGCCATTTGTTTATTTTATCTTAATTCTGGCATTCTTCATCTTTATTCTAAGCCCTTTCACTTAGCTGTGGTTTGGAGACACTGTCGTCTCTTAGAGCCAGTCATTTCAGATACTTATTTTTTTTTTTCTCTTTCCACCCCACTTTCACTGAAGATAATGAAACTGATAGTTCTTGTACTTTAAAAAAAAATTCCTCCAGTCTCTTAGGCTGGCTCCCTTGCTGCCATTCAGCTTGGAAACTGTGTCCACTGTTCCACCGTGCTCTTACTTGTACCTGAGCAAAGGCTCCTGGATATGAATTTTTTCTACCTCCTACTATCTGAGAATCCCTGTATCTTTATCCAGCCTATCCTCCCTTTCTATTGAGATTCTTTTCTCCCTTTATATCCAAAGTAAGTAGTGCTTTTCATCCCACCCCTTTATTTCTTCTAGAGTCTTGCTTTAGCAGTTACCCTCTTCTTCACCTCTACCTTCTCCTTAGACTCTTATTTTGCCCGAAAGGTTCAGTTCAAGTTGCATTTCTCTTATGTAGTCTTTGATGATCCTTTTATGAAAATTAATTGTACTTTCTTCTATACTTTGTACTTTTAAAACTTGTTTTCTTTTGGCTTGTGACACCCTTTGACTATTCAGAACCTTCTAATCATCTTCAGCACTTTTCAAAATAATATCTACGTGTTTTGAACTCCTACTGTTACTGAAATTTAAGACCATTTAATGTATCCCTAAACCTTAATCATCAATCCCTGTTAAGGTTACTTTTTGTAAAATTTAAATATCCCTTAGAATCCTAGCTATAATGATCTTAAATCAAGGACTGATTTTCTCTTTAAAGAAATAAAAATCTCCAATCAGTTGTGAATTCTAACCCAGCACTGCTTCAGCAAAGTGAACTGAAGAGAATTATGTAGATAATCTTTTATAGTCTACCAAAATGATATTCTTACCTCTTTCATGTTTAATGATTGTCAGATACTCTATCATTTTTTGGTTTCTTTGGCTTTGATTTTTGTATGTAGGGCATTTTTGTTTCTCTTTATGTCTACATAATTTATTTAGAAAGTGTTCATTAATGCTTTCATAACTGGGTCTTGTTTCTTAACTGATTTACCAGGTGTATCCAAAATCTTGACAAGAGCCAGATATATTCGAAGCCTAACTTTAACTCTGGACCTGCGCAAGGACCCACAGTATTTTCTCTTCTATTTTCATCTTCATGATTACGTAGAAAGAAACCTTTATTAACTCAGTAACCTAAAAGTGCCAAGTTAATAACACCAGAAACATTTGAGGGAAAAATGCAGAGGTTTGAGAGCGTTACGTATAGCTAGACTTACAGAATCAGAGTATGACTGGTCCTGTCAAAGGAGCACAGGCAGAGCAAGACTGGCTCTCTTCCTTTAGGGGAATTGTTTCTGGCTTTGTATGTACCTATCTCAGGAGCAGTGTATTTTATAGTTTCTTCCATGTCATATTGTCCAACCACCTTGTTCATTTAAATATCTAATCCAAGATTTGAGTTGGTTCATTTAGCCCATCAGCAAATACTTACTGAATCTTTATTAGTGTTTAAAGCACAGCTCTAGGCCCTTGAGAATGTTGTCTTCCCAAGAAGCGGTTTTAATTAGGTTGAAAAGGCATGCTATTAATGCTAAACTATAAAGAGTATGTGCCCAACAAATTATATTTGAGGTAAGTGTTTGAAGGATTTTTAGAAGGGAGGGTTGAGAGCTTATCCTGTCAAAGCTAATTAGTATAAAGTCTTTCTCATAAGGTTAGTCCTTTGGTCTCCAGGGATGCACTGTGTTTTTAAGGTTTTGGCTGAGAATGTATCATTCCTTTTGAAGAGGACCCAAATTGTGTAAGTGTTCTTTCATCTCAGGGATGAAAACTCATAATATATTTTATAGAACATAGTATGGTGTCTTGTACTAGATAGTTTTCTTTTAAATTCTGGATTTAAAATCAGTATAATTGCGGCATAATGAAGTGGGACACAGGAATACTTAGGTATGAGAAGACTTTTGTCTCATCTTCATTTGGCTACTTAGTAGCCATGTGATTTGGGCCTGACTTAGCTAAGCCTCAGTCTGTCTGTCTTATTATTTGGAATTATAAAGATGACTCTTCTTACTTCCATAGAACTATTGTGAGAAATTACTAAACTGGCCAACCTTAATTAAATGCCTGTTATACTCTAGACATCATGGTAGGCTTTAAAGATACATTTAGAAGCTGTATAACCTAGTGGAATGGAAATGAAGAAGCAGTATATCTGAAAGCACGTTGTAAATTGTGAAACACTGCCTGGCTGTAAGATGGCTCCTCCTGAACTGGGCTACTTTCTCTTGCCTTACTGACCCATTGTGCTGTCTTCCACCGAAGCCTTTTCAGGCTGTTCCGCTGTGTTTGTCAGAACCCTACCCATCAGAGTTATATCTCCATGTAGTAATCTCTCATCCTTCTAGATAGAATTGATTTCTCATCTTCTCTGTGCCCATAGTTCATAGATTTTTTCATAGCAGAAGTAGAAATTTGTTACATTTTATTTATATATAAACGCAACTTGGTTGCCTGAAGTCAAAACCTTTGCCTTTGAATCTAACACTTTGCATAAAGACAATGCCATGTTTCAATATGAGTACTCAATAAGATGATTGTCTAACTCAGTGAAATATATGAACTATGGATTTTTAATAATATCTTTTGTTGGGTTGTGACTTTTAGGTTAAAACTTCAACAACAAATTGTGGATATTGAAAATGCAGAAAAAGAAAAAAAAGAAAATTCCGACCTGAAACAGGTATTAGTTTAGCAAATATATTGCTTTTATTTTTTTAAGTGCTGCTTTAAATCTGTGTTTTGAATCGACTGGAATTTTATATATAAGAATTCTGAAAATATTTCAGTTGATAATGAATTGATGAGGTTGATATGTAAAGATAAAGTGTTTAAACCTCTTTAAGCTCTAGCTTATTAAGTTTATTTTGCTAATTGCTGTTTTTCTTAAAATATTTATATGCTGTGGCCCATGATCAATTTTTTCTTGCTATTTATTTACCTATGGCTGTGCCGAGTCTTCCTTGCTTCACGCAGGCTTTCTAGTTGCAGTGAGCAGGGGCTGCTCTCTAGTTGTGGTGTGCAGGCTTCCCATTGCTGTGGCTTCTCTTACTGTGGAGCGTGGGCCCTACGGTGCTTCAGCTTCCGTAGTTGTGGCACGTGGGCTTAGCACTTGTGGCACGTGGGCTTAGTTTCCCCATGGCATGTGGAATCTTCCTGGGACCAGGGAGTGAACCCTCGTGCCCTGCATTGACAGTCATATTGTTAACCACAGGACCATCAGAGAAGTCCCAAGATCAGATTTTTGAAATTATAGTTTAAAGGACGGTATTTTGATATTACGAATTTAAAAAATGAATTGGAAAGATCATCCCTGTTTTGAGTTACTTGTGTGATTGACTTGTAACTTTGCATTTCTTATTCCATGAACTATTTTTTTATTACATCCCTGTGAAATCTAAAGAGTTGTATTTATGGAAGGAAATTCATATTTTAGTTAAAGCTGTTTGGGTTCAGGAAAGATTCATGTGGGCAAAAAATATTATGAGTAAAAATTCCATTTTTAGGATTTATGCTTTGCATATATAGTTATGGTTTCTGAGTCTGAAGTAGGAGGGAATAATATTTAATACTCAGAAGTTATCTAGTTTCATTGGCATTGGGCTTTCTGTCGTTCCTGAAGATATGGAACAGTGTTAAGCTCTTTGAAGGTTGCTTGTTCAGCCATCTATAATACAGATTTAATATTTACAGCTGCAGTTAAAAATACTGAATAGTTCTTCTGGAGAAATTCATTCTAAAACAGAAATCTGACACATTCCTTTTTACTTTATTTTTCTGACAATTGCTTTTTGTACCTATATAATTCTGTAGGTGGCTTTGCTACCATCAGAAAGTAATGGAATTACTTCTTCTTTATTGCATAAAGAATCTGGTTTCTTTTGACTCTTTAGTCTTACAATGGATTCTTTTGATCTGAAATCACTTAACTCTCTGCCTCCTAACTTCTCGCAGAGAATGGCTTTTAGAGGTAGAAGAAAGTGAAAGAAAAATGAGAACTTGTTTCTTAATTGGTAAAATGGCTTTTGCAAGAAGTAGGTATAAATATGTCCCAAATGTGTTATTTGGATAGAATTTAAGAGCAGGGGTGTGAATCTCCTAGCCTGTTAATTTGTAACTAGATAATCAACTACTTTTCATGAGATAAAGTACTCTCAGATAAAGGTAAACTGGGATAGAGAAGCCTGAGTGACATTTCACAGTTTGATAAATGGTTCTAGAGGCAGAAGAATCCCTACCATTCATTAGGTTTCTCAAATCACCTTTCTTCTGCCCAACACTGGATGTATAGAATGCTTGAAAACTACTCAGAAACAATATGAGCGTGAACTTTTCTGTATTTATGATTTCTGACTGTTCAGAAAGCAGAACCCCCTGATGGAGTGCTAATCACAAGGTTTGTGGGAGTATGAGATGGATTTCCTTAGCAGCTTTCCCAGCTCACCTTTTAAAATCTGTTCTTTCCTAGGAGGCTAGGAGACTCATATTTGGATTCTCTTTCCTCACTTCGCTGTTCTCTTTCTAAGGACCCTTCTCCCCGTTTCTAGTACCTCTTCTGGCCTGCTTATTTGGGCAAGAGGAGAGAGGACTCAGTTGCAGATTGAGGAACAATCTTTATAGTCTCTGGTTATACTAAGAAATGATCCTAATGCTGCTGCTTTTTATTATTTTGTTCCAGAGTATCCCCAAGGGCACATCAGTTGGGTGCGGCATTTGTGGGGAAAGATGCTTAGTGTCTTCTATGTCTCTCATATTCTGTTGCATTTGTTTATGTTTCTCTTCTTCTCTTTAAGCAAATCAGTGGTTTGCAGATCCAAGTGACCTCACTGACACAGTCAGAAAATGAGTTGCTGAATTCAAACCAAATACTGAAGGAAATGGTGGAGAGGTTAAAACAGGAATGCCGAAATTTAAGAAGCCAAGCTGAAAAAGCACAACTAGAAGCTGAAAAGTAGAGTTTGCATTTTTTACATACAAATTGTTTCTTCTTTCTGCTGTATTATATATAGTTCTTTTAACAATGATTCCAGTGTTGAATGTATTTTGGTAACTAGTTAAAATACCCCATTGACATGCACAGTGGTTTTAGGTAATATATTTTCTGTTCCTAGAGATGAGCTGTTCTTAGAACTCTTAGATTGTTTTTTTAAAAAAAGAAAAGACCTCTTAAAATTCTGCCTGACCATAATATTTTGAAAACCTTCAAAGAAACTCGTCTTTATTCATTGAGTAAATCAATACATTTCTTACTTCAAATATATAAATTCTTCTGAATGCCAGAAGTCAGAAGCAAAACTTTTGATGTGTACAATTTACTTCCTAGAATTAGAATTATAATCTTTTGAATTTTCTCTTTGAAAAACTCATTTATTTGTTTATATTTTTTGATCTTGGAATCTCTTAGTAGTAGACAGTTGAGTAAACTGTAGGGAGATGATTGTGGTGATCAAGATTTCGCTGGAAAATTTTGCTTATATTTGGTAGAAAATTACTATTTTGTATTTGCTTGTTATTATAACATGTCATTATAAGTTTTTGAATCTATATAACATTTTTCTTTTCACATTTTTTCTTCTGAAGGCTGCTTGCCACATAAAATTTTTTTCCTTATTTTCAGTTTTTCATTTTTTAAGGCTTGTCTGTGGCTTCATGTATGTGGTTGGATTTTAAGAAAAGCAAGCAAAATAATTGTCCATAATGTGTTGTGACATACCACAGAGTCCAAATTAATTTGCTTATATTTTGCAAAAAAAGAAAAAAATAGGAATTTGTATCTTGGAATCCTTTAAGTGTTTGTGGAATCCTTTACGTCTTTAAGTGTTTGATTTCAAATGTGCTTAAGAATTCTAATAATAGGATAGCTAGCAGATTTAACCAACTTATCATTGGTTTCTGAATGGTATTCATAGGATTGTTGTTTAGTCACTAAGTTGTGTCCAACTCTTTGCAACCCCATGAACTATAGCCTGCCAGGCTCCTCTTTCCACAGAATTTGCCAGGCAAGACTACTGGAGTGGGTTGGCATTTCCTTCTCCAGGGGATCTTCTCAACCCAGCAGTTGAACTCTTCTCCTGCATTGGCAGGTTGATTCTCTACCCGTGAGCCACCAGGGAAGCCTATTTATAGGATTACATAGCAGAAAATAGCTGGACTAGGGGTCAGTAAGATGTGATTTTGGCCCCAGCGAAGACCCTTAAAATCTGTATGACCTTAATCACGCAGTCTGACACCTCAGGGTTTGTATATCTCATTTGTACTGCCTATAGTGAGGATACAAAAAAATCAAAGTATACAGAAGAGCTTTAAAGATGTAAGTTTTAGGATATTACTATAAAATAGCATGTATATGAAATTTACTTTAACTAGAAAACATACCACATTAAGACTTGATAACAGCTCTGACTTTAGCCATCTTTCCTGGGCTCAGTTTTTAATAGCTTGGTGGTATCATCGTTCAAAACTGGATTATTAGTTGTTTGTCCTGCCATTAACTAGGTGTAAGTCTTTAAGCAAGTTAGTTCACAGCCCTAAGCCTCAGTTTCCTAAACTATAAAATGGAGATGATAGAAGTATCTAACTCAAGATTTTTATGGGAGAACAAGATGGCTGAGGAGTAGGTGGATGTGGAGTACATGTCTCTCCACAGATACATCAGGAATACACCTTCAGACAGGTGCATGCAGAATACCAGCTGAGAGCAGACAGAAGTACCTGACCAGTGGAAAAAAATATAGAGAACCATGAAAAACACTGTAGGATGAAGGAACTAGGGGGAAAGACAGGAGTGTTCGTAGGACTGGACCTGCCCTCGGCGGGTGGGGGAACTGAAGCAGGGGTCCTATCCCCACATTGGGGCAATTTTCTGAGTCAGAGGAGAAACATTTAAGGCTGAGAGTGAAACAGCTGATCTGTGGCAGCCTAAATGGAATGAGAATCAGATAGTCCTTGCCACAGCCGTACATACCCAGACAGGGACGCAGGTCCCCTAGAAGGCACAGCAACTGGAAGCTGGAATTTAGGGATTGTGGAGCAATCCCAGGGTGAGAGCTGCTTTTGGCTGTGGAGAGAGGGATCAAGGGGATGTGAGGGAGGACATTGTGGTGGGAAATGCCTGTGGATGAAAGTCAGGCAGCCATGAAAGCAAGGCGCTCCTGCTGAGTCATGCGTAGGTGGTGGAGCCATCCCCATAGCCTCTCTCTTCCCACACACCAGCATGGGCAGCTGAACAACAGGCTGACCCATCAAACACCTGATGCACTGTACTACAGAGTAGGTCCCCACCCAGTGTGCCCCTTTAAGTGCCTGATGTGCCAATCCACAGAGTAGGACCCCGGTCGGGGGTGGGGGGGCCTCTATGTGCCTGATGTGCTGAACAACATAGAAGGACCCCAGGCAAGGGAGGCCTCTAAGCGCCTGAACGGGCAGAGCTATAGAGAAAGACTGGCCAAAGAGGCCTTCTGATCGCCAGCTACCAGAGGCTCAAGAAAAGACTCTTAGGACAAGAGCTCCTGTGGCAGAGGCAGTCCCTGTCCCTGCACACTTGGTGCTGCAAGGTTCCCCACAAGCCACACAGCTGCGCCACCTTGACACTCACCCCTCACTGGGGCAGCACTGCCACAGGCAAAAAACGTTTTTTGTCTTTGTGCGCCAGGTCACTTTGGTCCTGTCCAACTCTTTGCAAATCTGTGGACTGTGGCCTGCCAGGCTTCTCTGTCAGGGCGGTTCTCCAGGCAAGAATACAGAAGCATATTGGCCAATACTGGTTGCCATACCCTTCTAGAGCACTGTATTTCCTGCTGCCCTAGCTCCCAACTCCCCTGAGGACCTGGTGCTCCCAGAACCCCTGCAACACAAGCAGCTGCACCACCTCCACACATGGCCCTCACTGGGGCAGACCCAAGTCCTCCAGGGCAGCCTCAGGAGCAAACCCCAGTGGACGACTCACAGGCAGAGGTGGAAATAAAACCACAGTTGAAACCCAGAAGCAGTGTGCCTAAGGAAGAAGACCCAAAATCTTCCTACCAGCTGTACAAGCTGCAGATTAAATCCACTTGATCAACTAGGCAGTCTCTGTGTCTATGGAATATATAAAAGGACATTGAGAGCTCCCACAAAAGAAAATGCACTGGTTCTGATAGCTGTGGATATTGGAGGCAAGAACACACAGGAGTAAGACCAGATTAGAATCTGAGCTGCCCCTACAGAAGGTCCAGAGACCATCACAGTGTTGAAGGGCATCCTAGGAAGGTGAGGTAGACTGTGACTCCTAGTGAGGGAAAGGACTTTGGCAGCAGTGACTCAAGAAAGACATTATTCTTACATTTTGACTCGTTCTGTAGACTCTTTTGGATTTTTTTTTTCCTCACCCCCCACCGCCATTGTAGTTGTCGATTTCATTGACACTATAAAATCTAATTAAGCTTTTGAACTCATGTTTTTTCTTGTCAGTCACATTTTTTATTGTTAGAAACCTCTGCCTCTGGGTTGGGCTTTTGTAGTTCTGTAGGGTTTTCTTTTTTTCTTCTTCCTTTTTTTTCCTCTTTTTTGTAATTTTAATTTTTTAAATCATTATTATTTTTTCTATATTTATTCTTTTGTATACTTTCCCTATTGTTCTTTTCCCCTTGCAGTTAATCTTTAATGTATGCAAATCTCTCTTATTTACCTCTATTTAACTTTGCATATCTAGTCTTTCTTTTCTTTCTTTCCTTTCCTCTCAGCATATTTGTTAGTTTTGTTTTTCACTGCTTTATTCCCCACTTGACACTTTGCTTTAGTTTTGTTTTCCAGTTTGTGCTTTAGTTAGTTTTGTTCTTAACTGGTAGATACAATTTTTGATTTCCTTTGTTTGCTGGATCAATCTACTGTACTTTATTTTTTGTTGGACTGTTTGATTTTGCTTGTGGGTGTATATATGTGTGTGTATAGTCCATTATTTTAACTAATATTTGCCTGATTTTGTAACTGCCGTTTGTCTGGGGTTCATCTTTGGTCTTGTGTTTGTTTTAATTTCACTTAATTCCATAACAGACCACTTGTGGAATCTTCATTCTTGACCAGAGATCAAACCCTGAGCCTTTGGAGTGGGAACACTGACTCCAAGACCCTACACTACCAGAGAACTAAGGAGTATCAAATAGTGAGAACTCAAACAAAGGAAACCATTTGAAAACAAGACCTGGCATCACCCAGCCACCAGTAGCAGCCTGTGCACTATGCCTCATCTAAACAAACAAAACAAAAATACAAACCCAATCTTCAGCAACCAGGATTACCACCTCACTCAGCCTTGCTCATCAGAGGAAAAAGAAACAAAAAACTCAGCACAAACCTCACCCTATAGGAAGCTTACACAAACCACTGGACCAGCCTTAGGAGGGCAGAAACCAAAAGGAAGAAAGAATTCAACCTTGAAGCCTGGGAAAAGGAGACCTCAAACACAATAAGTTAAAAAAAAAATATAATGAAAAGACAGAGAAATACTATGCAAATGAGAGAACAAACTAGAAACACAGAAGTCAAAATAAATGAAGAGGAAATAGGCAAACTACCTGAAAAAGAATTCATAATAACGATAATAAAGATGATCAAAAACCTTGAAAACAGAATGGAGAAAAATGTAAGAATTAACAAAGACCTAGAATAATTAAAGAATAAACATAGACAAGCGATACAATTACTGAAATTTAAAATACTCTAGAAGGAATCAGTAGCAGAAGAATGAATCAGTGAGCTGAAACATAAAATGGTGGAAATAACATCTGAAGAGCAGAATAAAAAGAATGAAAAGAACTGAGGATAGTCTCAGAGACCTCTGGGACAGTATCTATTGCACCAACATTCAAATTATAGGGGTTCCAGAAGAAGAAGAGAAAAAGAAAAAAAATTTTTTGAAGAGATTATAGTTGAAAATTTCCCCAACATGGAAGAGGAATTAGTCAATCAAGTTCAAGAGGTGGAGAGTCCCATATGGGATAAACCCAAGGAGATACACGCCAGAACACAAACTAATAAAACTAACAAAGACTAAACTCAAAGGATATTAAAAGTAGCAAGGGAAAAGCAACAAGTAACATACAAAGGAAACCCCATATGTTTAACAGCTGATCTTTCAGCAGAAACTCTGCAGGCCAGAAGGGAATGGTAGGATATATTTAAAGTAGTGAAAGGGAAAAATCTACAACCAAGATTACTGTACCTGGCAAGGATCTCATTCAAAATTTATGGAGAAATAAAAAGCTTTTCAGACAAGCAGAAGTTAAGAGAACTCAGTACTAACAAACCAGCTTTACAACAAATGTTAAACGGATTTATATAGTCCAGAAATACAAAAGAAGAAAAATGTCTACAAAATCAACCCCAAACAATTAAGAAAATGGCAATAGGAACATATATATCAATAATTAGTTTAAATGTAAATGGATTAAATGCTCCAACCAAAAGACACAGGCTTTCTGAATGGATACAAACACAAGACCCATATATATGCTATTACAAGAAACTCACTTCAGACCTAAAGACACACATAGGCTGAAAGTGAGAGGATGGAAAAATATATTCCATGCAGATAGCAAGCAAAAGAAAGCTGGAGTAGCATTTCTTATATCAGACAAAACAGACCTTAAAATAAAGATTACAAGAGATAAGGAAGGACACTACATGATGATCAAGGGATCAATCTAAGAGGAAGACATAACAATTGTAAATATCTTATCAATGCACCCTACATAGGAGCACCTCAGTACATAAGACCAACAAAAACAGACATAAAAGGAGAAATTGACAGTAACACAATAATAGTAGGAGACTTTAACACCCCACTCACACCAATGGACAGATCATCAAAACAGAAAATTAATAAGGAAACACAAGTCTTAAGTGATACATTAAATGAGATGGATCTCATTGATATCTACAGGACATTCCATCCAAATGCAGAAGAATACACCTTCTTAAGTGCACCTGGAACATTCTCCAGGATAGACCACATCTTGGGTCACAAATCAAACTTCAGTAAATTTATTTAAGAAAATTGAAATCATATGAAGCATCTTTTCTGACCACAACACTATGAGACTTGATATCAGTTACAAGAAAACTGTAGAAAACACATACACATGGAGATTAAACAATACGTTTCTAAATAACCAACAGGTTACTGAAGAAATCAAAAGGAAATAAAAAAATATAAAGAGACAAATGACAATGAAAACATGACAACTCAAAACCTATGGGATGCAGCAAAAGCAGTTCTAAGAGGGAAGTTTATAGCAATATGATCCTATAGAAACAAGAAAAACATCGAATAGACAACCTAACTTTACACCTAAAACAACTGGAAAAAGAACAAAAAGCCCCCAAAATTAGTAGAAGGAAAGAAATCATAAAGATCAGAGCAGAAATAAATGAAAAAGAAATGAAAGAAACAGTAGTAAAGATCAGTAAAACTAAAAGCTGGTTCTTTGAGAAGATAAATAAAATTGACAAACCTTTACCCAGACTCATGAAGAAAAAGAGAGAAGATTCAAATAAACAAAATTAGAAATGAAAAAGGAGAGGTTACAACAGACAATGCAGAAATATTATCAGACTATTATGAACAACTATATGGCAATAAAATGGATAACCTGGAAGAAATGGACAGATTCTTAGAAAAGTTCATTCTTCCAAAATTGGACCAGGAAGAAATAGATATTATGAACAACTCAGTTACCAGCACTGAAATCGAATCTGTGATCAAAAATCTCCCAAAACACAAAAGCCTAGGATCAGATGGCTTCATGGGAGAATTCTGTTAAACATTTAGAGAAGAGCTAATGCCTATCCTTCTAAAACTTTCAAAACATTGCAGAGGAAGGAACACTTCCAAATTCATTCTACGAGGCCACCATCACCCTGATACCAAAACCAGACAAAGACAACACAAAGAAAACTACAGGCCAGTATCACTGATGAACATAGATGCAAAAATCCTCAACAAAATTTTAGCAAACAGAATTCAGCAACACATCAGAAACTGTGATCAAGTTGGGATCAAGGCAAGGGTGTCAACTTTCACCACTGTTCAACATATTTCTGGAAGTCCTAGCTACAGCAATCAGAGAAGAAAAAGAAATAAATCCAGATCGGAAAAGAAGAAGTAAAGTTCTCACTGTTTGCAGATGACATGATACTCTCTGTGCTTGGAAAATCCTAAAGATGGTATCAGAAAACTACTTGAGCTAATCAGTGAATTTAGCGAAGTCTCAGGATACAAAATCAATGCACAGAAATCACTTGCATTTCTATATACTAACAGCTAAAAATCAGAGAAATTAAGGAATTAATCCCATTCACCATTGCAACAAAAAGAATAAAATATCTAGGAATAAATTTATCTAAGGAGATGAACTGTACACAGAAAATTATAAGACACTAATGAAGGAAATCAAAGTCACCATAAACAGATGGAGAGATAGTCCACATTCCTGGGTAGAAAGACTCAATATTGTGAAAATGACCATGTTATCAAATGCAATCTACAGATTCAGTGTGATCCCTATCAAATTACCAATGACATTTCTCACAGAACTGGAACAAGATATTTCACAATTTATATGGAAACACGAAAGACCCTGAATAGCCTAAGCAGTCTTGAGAAAGAAGAATGGAGCTGGAGGAATCAACCTTCCTGACTTCAGATTAGACTACAAAGCTACAGTCATCAAAACAGTATGGTATTGGCACAAAAACAGAAATATAGACCAATGGAATAAGATGGAAATCGAGAAATAAACCCATGTACTTTGGGTTCCTTATTTTTGACAAAGAAGGCAAGAATATACAATGGAGCAAAGACAGACTCTTCAATAAGTGGTGCTGGGAAAACTGGACAGCTTCATGTAAAAGAATGAAACTAAAACACTTCCTAACACCATACACAAAGATAAACTTAAAATGGATTAAAGACCTAAATGTAAGACCAGAAACTATAAAACTCTTATAGGAAAACATAAGCAGAATTCTCAGTGACATAAAGCGAGCTCCTCTATGACCCACCTCCTAGAGTAATGGAAATAAAAACCTAAGTAAACAGTTGGGACCTACCTGATTAAACTTAAAAGCTTTTGCACAGCAAAGGAAACTGTAAGCAGGATGGGAGAAAATAATAGCAAATGAAACAACTGATAAAGGATTAATTTCTAAAATATACAAGCAGCTCATACAATGCAATACCAGGAAAACAACCCAATCAAAAAATGGGAAAAAGACCTAAACAGCCATTTCTTCAAAGAAGACATACAGATCGCTAACAAACACATGAAAAGATACTCAACATCGCTCATCCTTAGAGAAATGCAAATTAAAACTACAATGAGATATCAATTCACACTAGTCAGAATGGCCAACATCAAAAAGTCTGCAAGCAATACATGCTGGAGAGGGTATGGAGAAAAGGGAACACTCTTGCAATATGGAAATATAAATTGATACAGCTATTATGGAAGACAGTATGGAGATTCCTTTAAAAACTAGGAATAAAAGCACCATATGACCCAGCAGTCCCACTCCTAGGCATATACCCTGAGGAAACCAAAATTGAAAAAGGCATGTATATCCCATTGTTCATTGCAGCACTATTTGCAATAGCTAGAACATGGAAGCAACCTAGATGTCCATCGACAGATGAATGGATAAGGAAGTTGTGATACATATACACAATGGAATATTACTCAGCCATTAAAAGGAATGCATTTGAGTCAGTTCTGATGAGGTGGATGAACCTAGAACCTATTATACAGAGTGAAATAAGTCAGAAAGAGAAAGATAAATATCATATTCTAACACATATATATGGAATCTAGAAAAATGGTACTGAAGAATTTATTTATAGGGCAACAATGGAGAAACATAGAGAACAGACTTACGGACATGGGGAGAGGGGAGGAGAGGGTGAGATGTATGGAAAGAGTAACATGGAAACATACTATCACATGTAAAATAGATAGCCAACAGGAATTTTCTGTATGGCTCAGGAAACTGAACAGGGGCTCTGCATCAACCTAGAGAGGTGGGATGGGGAGGGAGATGGGAGGGAGGTTCAAAAGGGAAGGGATATGTGTATACCTATGGCTGAGTCATGTTGAGATTTGACAGAAAACAACAAAATTCTATAAAGCAATTATCCTTCATTTAAGAAATAAAAAGATTTTTATGAAGAATCAATGGCGGAGTACATGTACTGTTTTAATAAGCACAGTGGCTGGCTCATAGGAAACAGTCAGTAATGGTGGTGTTAGGAAATACGTGGTCATGCAAGAATGCCTGTGTTGGATAAGGAAGGATGTGGTGAAGAAGGAGGTAGTGAGTTTGATTATACTTGTGGTAATATCTGTTTAATTCTAAGAGTTAATAGATTTTGCATACATTCTCTGACAGGGCATTGGAAGAGAAGCAGATACAGTGGTTGGAAGAAAAGCATAAGCTTAATGAACGTATCACTGACAGAGAAGAAAAGTATAATCAAGCTAAAGAGAAATTGCAGCGAGCTGCAATTGCCCAAAAAAAGGCAAGTGATTCTTATTAAAGTTATTTCTGTAGAGTAAAAACATAACTATTTCAAGAGAATAAAATATATAATTAAAACAGACTTTAGTGGTATGTTAAGTTTGATATTTAAACATGACATTTTGCTGTCAACTTTGGAAAGATAAATTGGGAAGATGCCAACTACTCAACAGGTTTGTTTCAAAATATGTGTACAAGTCAGTTTTTCAGAGCCCACATGTTTTTCCACAGAGATGGTGGTTTTCATTGATAGTTTCTAGACCAGCCATACAAAGCTCATTTAACTCATTAAAATACAGTGTGATTAGGTCTGTTTCTGCTGTACTTGACCAATTCTTGTAACGTTGTTTTTGTGGTTCCAGTACGTTTTTGTTTCCAACTCAGGAACATAGGAGCAAGTATCTCCTTACCCCAGCAGAAGGAACTAGGACTCCCCTGGCTTCTGAAATACCTGTGATAGTTCCAACACTCATGATCTTTTTAAAACTTCATCTTCGCAGGCATATTTTCTCCAGAACCTAAAAACATTAGTCCAGGGCATCCTGGAAATATGTAACCAGGTGATTCATTCAAGTCAGTGGTTTTTACAACAGCAGACCCAAGGAATTCAGCATAGCCCCATTAGTAATCATGGCTCACTGTGGCAGCAATTCAGCAGTTATTTTCAGCGAGATTGGTGCATGTATGTTGAGCTAAGGGAAACACAGTAAAAAAAAAAAAAAATTCCACAAATGATTTGTTATGTCTTCATTTCATAAGTTCCCTTAGTACTGGCATTGGTGTGAGAAAGTGAGAAGGTCTAAAATGAGAGGAAGGTACTTCGAGACATATACAGGCCAGTATCTTAATGTCTGTATGTTTATTGGTAAGTGTAACTGTTCATATTTGCTTAAGAGAACTGTGTATCAATTACATTCTGAATTTGGAAATAAAGGACACAGTTCCTAGTGATTTCTTTATGTTACTAGATACAAGTTCCAAATTTGTCCTGATAGTTGGAGTGATAACATGAGAAACCTAAAAGTTGTTACTTTGCCACTTTCTTGGTTTATGAATATTGAATTTCTCTTTCTTTTATGCTATGAGTAGTATAACAGTGAGATTATAAAACAGTACTTAACTATGTAGGAATACCAGTGTTTTATACTCAAATATAAATACTTACGTTGTTTCATTGTTTTTTCCCCTGTGTCTATCACTTCTCTTTCTCTTTCTTTCTGTCCATAAAAGTACTGAGCAGTGTATGGGTATTGATGGGGTTTTAGTGAAGTTATTTCACGGCTTGGGATGATCTCAGAAATCCTACTTACGCCTACTTGTATTGTTTGAAGCCTAAAAGCATCCAAAGCCAGATTTTAGCTGGAAATTGTTAGAAATTACAAGGACTGATTTTATCTTTCACAGAAAAACTTTTATGTTGAGGCTTTAGAGATAAGTATCTTAGAGATCAGATTCTAATTATTGAGGTTAGGTTGGGTTGACTTCCTTTGGAGCAAAAGTGACATCCAGTGGTGAGAGAGATTATCAGCTAATCGTAGGTATATCCAAAAGAGGGGAGAAGGTGGTATTTTAAGAAACTTGCAAAATGACCTTTGATCAGTATTGACCTAGAATGAATGTTTTTCCTACTGAAGTAACTGCCAAATGATGGGTATGAATATAGTAAATACCTATTTTACTTTTAAAAATGTAATCTTTGGATTATGATTTTAAGTTGTAGAAAGTTGTTAATTCAGTAAATACTTATGAACCAGAGCTGTCCTATCATGTGGAATACTACCCTGTAGGCTTACAACTGTACCTCAATTAAAGTGAAAAAACAGACAATACATGTGACCTGGAAATGCTGTCAAAAGAATATAAGTATATGTAATTTTAGGGCTGGAGGACCTTAGTATTCAAATAGATTTTTGCAGATTAGGAAACTTAGTGGTAGGTAACCAAGATCACTTGACTAGTTAGGAATGTCATGACTGAAATCTACATCTTTCTGTTCTTAATCTGTGTTTTTTCCACATTGTTACTCTTTTCATTTCCCCCTTTCTTTGATTCCAGATACTTTACTGCTCTTCTCTTTATTGTAGCCATAATGCACGTGAATCTTATTTCCTGTGGCAAAACAGTCACTATAAAATTAATTTCTTTAACTCAGACCCTTTTCCCATTCAAATTAACGTTTCTGTATGAAAATTTTGGCTATAAGATAGCATAAAGAGGATTCATAAAATTGCAGCAGACTTTTAAAATTTCTTTAGATGACAAAATTCACAACTTTCTTATGTAGTAAGACTTAAAAGAAGTCAAATATATATTAACTCTAGAGCAGAAATCATAATCCTTTAGAGTTACTTTCCTATGAGAGGTTTTTATAACTGGGGAGTAGCAGCTTGATCTTTTTTCCTACAGGCTAAGTGAGATGGCTCACTGCCATCTGACTGTGTTCGTTTACAACTCCAACTTCTTAAAGCACAAAGCTTATGTCATTTCTGGTAAGTGACATTACACGAACATGTAATGATAATGTGTAATGATATTTTGTTGTGTTGATTTGTTTGGAGAAGCTTGACCAGGTGTCTTGAGTTGAAATGCCCTTCTGTAATTGATGACTTCTCTGTATGTTTTCCTCACACATTCTTGAAGTATGAGTATGAAGAGCAATCTCTTGGTATGAGGACAATAATTTGTGCTTTTCCTTTTGAGGCACTTGAAATAACTTGTGAATTTTATTCTAAGGTATATGTCTTTGAAATAATTCTTGGTTAGAGGTTATGAATGGTTTAGAAAATGAACCATAGTCTTAAAGTCGTAAAATATCTATTGAATATGTTTTGTGGCTTGGCATTATATTATACCCTTGGAGAAGGCAATGGCACCCCACTCCAGTACTCTTGCCTGGAAGATCCCATGGACACAGGAGCCTGATAGGGTGCAGTCCATGGGGTTCCTAAAAGTTGAACATGACTGAGCAACTTCACTTTCCCTTTTCACTTTCATGCATTGGAGAAGGAAATGGCAACCCACTCCAGTATTCTTGCCTGGAGAATCCCAGGGGCGAGGGAGCCTGGTGGGCTGCCATCTATGAGGTTGCATAGAGTCGGACATGACTGAAGTGACTTAGCAGCAGCAGCAGCAGCAGCATTACGTTATATACTGAGCAGAACATAGAAGTCATGATTAATTCTTGTCCTTGTTAACCATAGGACATTTGGAGAAATAAAATAACATGCAATACCTAAAGAATCTATTAGTCACTTCTGTGTGATTTGTATGAACATTAAAGTTTGAGAACCACTCTCCTTAAAGGGGTTCTGGAAGGGGAACACATGTATACCCATGGCAGATTCATGTCTATGTATGGCAAAACCAACACAATAATGTAAAGAAAAATAAATAAATAAAGTTTGAGAACCACTCTCCTAGAGAGAAGAAAGGTTGAAGACAGACTAGTTAGAAAGCCATTACAATAATCTTAAAGTGACATAACAGCTCTGGAATTTTGGCTTGCAGTATAGAATGAAGGTGAAGGATGACTCCTAAAAGTATTCCAGAAGAAAAAAAAATACAGACTATTATAGTGCTAAATAAGAAAGAGGAAAATGAAGTGTTTTAGTTAAGAGAGGATATAAGAGGAGTTGTCATAATGAAATAAAGAGCATGTGTCAGTTGTTTGCAAAGAGAAGATATATTTGACTAACCACATGTCCAGTATAAACTGATAACAGTGCATCCATTCAGACAAGTCCTGGACTCTTAAGTGAAGATATTGTGTAGGTAATGAGAAATAATGACATGTAAGCATGAAGATCAGTAGTTCAGATTAGAGATGTATAATTAGACCCTTCAGATTTGGGGAATGGCTGAAAAAAAAGGACTATGAGCTAAGTTGACTGAGAAGGTAGCTGATTTAATAGAGGAAAGGTCAGATGGTCGTTACAGGGAGACCACAGGAAATATAAGCCACAGGAAAGAAAAATATCAAAGATAAATATTCATGATTGTTGAAAAGAGTTCATTAAATCTGACTAGAATATGGTAAAAGGAAAATTTTAGCTTTGATTCTTACATCAATATTCTTTTGATTTGTCTTTTACTCTCTTGTGTTGTAATGTTTATAACACTAAGGCGTCCATTTGATTATCCTGTGATTGTATCAGATTAAAATCAAAATTAAAATAATTTTTTACAGCCACTTTCCCCTCTGGACTTTGATTTCTTTGAGTGGAGCACCATTCTTCCAATCACTTATGCTTCAAACCTGTGATTCATCCTGAGGGCTCCCTTTTCCCAAATCTAGTCAATCCCTGTATTAGTTTCCTAGAGTTGCTATAAAAAATTACCTCAAATTATGTGGCTTAAAGCAGCAGAAATGTATAATGTTATAGTTCTAAAGTTAGAAGTCCAAAACCAAGGTGCTGGGAGGGCGTGCTCCCTCTAGGGGCTGTGGGGTGAGGGTGTGCTCCGTGCCGCTCTCCCGGCTTCTGGTGGTGCTGCCTCTGTCCTCACATGGTGTTCTCTCCGTGCATCTGTCTGTCTGTCCAGATTTCTCTTTTTTTATGAGAACACAAGTCAGTATTGCATTCAGGGCCTACTCACATCTTAACTCTACCCTTTTTTTCAAAAAAGGTCACTCTGGAGTGTTTTCCAGCACCAAGAACCAGTTACCTAATTTTCTGGACACCAACTGGGTGTCTTAACTATTCAGTTAAATT
Organism: Antilocapra americana; assembly: GCA_007570785.1. NCBI lineage: Eukaryota > Metazoa > Chordata > Mammalia > Artiodactyla > Antilocapridae > Antilocapra > Antilocapra americana. The sequence continues at coordinate 15,100,059 of ML663565.1, forward strand.
ATGACACTACATCAGATTCCACAGATTAAAGGGTTCAATCTCTTAAAAGACTGCCCCCCTGTCAACTGCCAGGTTCTCAGTCATCTGCACTGCCGACCAGTTACTGTTAACTGGGGTCCCTATAAAACCCCTGCCCAGGTTCTATGAAAACATTTTATTTATATTTACTGGTTTATTATAATGTGACTCAGGAATAGCCAAACAGAAGGGGTGTATAGGGCAAGGTATAGAAGGAGTGGGATATGCACCCTCCTAGCAAATCAGTGCAGTCACTGTGCTAGAGGCTTCCCAGGTATCCTTGTTAAGCATTTTCATAGGTGACAGTCTCCAGTACCCCAACTCCCAGAAGTTGAGAATGGGAGGTGGGAGTAGGGCTGCAAGTTCCTACCTTCTTACCACTTGGTTTTTCTAGTGACTAGTCCTATTTTAAGACTATCTAGGGATCCCATCCTAAGTTAACTCATTAGTATTAACTCAGATTTTATTGAAAAGAGCTGATTATGAATAGCAAAAGATGCTTCTATCGCTCAAATTCCATGGGTTTTAGGAGCTCTCTGCCAGTAACCCAGGAAAAAGACCAAATACATTTCTTTTTATATCACAGTCACATTCTGAGTAAATGTAAGTATTATGGAGACACTCTTCTACCCAGTACAGTCACTAGAGCCTGTGAATTGTTCCTTTATATTATATATCACATTTTCCCCACCTCATTTCTTTTTATTCCTTTTGCTAACATCTGAGCTCAGACTCTTCTCTACACAGTTTCTCTGTATGTATGCATTTAGTCAGTTTACTCAACAAATTTATTGAGAACCTGCTATATGCTATGTATTATTTTATTTGCAGGGATATACAAATAAAGACTGTACTAAGGAGCTTATATGGTAGTGGATGGGAGACATGAGTAAAGACACAAATGTCAGGTGAAGATGTGTGCTAAGAGGAAAAGTAGTGGGGATAGAGGGTGGCGTTTTATATAGGTGGTCAGGGAAGGCTCTGATACAGTAACATTGTGCGGAGACCTGGAGGAAAGAAGAGAGAGGCCATCTTTTGTTTGGAGAAGAATGTTCGGGAGGGAATAGAAAGTAAAAAGTGGAGGCAGGAGTTGACTTGGTATGTTGAAGGAATACAAGAAGGGAGACCTGAGTAGCTGGAATTGAGAGAAGTATGAGGAGGCTAGGTGATGTTGGGGCCTTTTTTTTTTTTTTTGCATTTTATTCTGAATAATAGGAACACACTAGAGAGTTTTGAATTGAGAAATGATATAATCTGAATTATATTTTAAGAGAATTTCTGCTTGTTGGGTAGTGGGGCAAAGAGGACTCAGGAAGACGACTTTTCCATAGTCCAGATGACAGCTGTAGAGAACTAGTAGTAGACTGATGGTAAGATTCTGGATATATTTCTAAAGATGAAGCTTACAGTGGTTACAGGATATTAAGGAGATACAGCAAAGGTGACTGAGATGATGGGCTTGAGTACCTGGTTAAAGTAGAATTGCTGTTTACTGACATGGGAAAGACCTTGGATGGGACAGATTCAGGGGTAAAACAGAGATGCCACTTTGGACACATTAACTCTTTGAGATGCTCACTAGACTTCCAAGTGGAGACATTAAGCATTCTCGTGAATACGTGAATCAGGACTTAGGGGAATAGGACTGGGCTAGAGATAAAGAGTTGGGGCTCACCAGTGTGTAAATGGTATTGAAAGCAATGGGACTAAATGAGGTCACCTAGAAAGTGAAGGACGACTGAAAAGAACAGGGTTGAGGATTGAGTTTTGAGGAATTCCAAACTTTAGAAGTTGGGAAGCTAAGGCAGAGTGGCCAGAATGACAGGAAAAGAACCAGTAAAGTATTGGATGCCAAATGAAGAAAAATGCTTCAAGAATAATTAGCTGTGTCAAATGACATGGATCAGATCAGATCAGATCAGTCACTCAGTCATGTCCGACTATTTGCGACCCCATGGACTACAGCATGCCAGGCTTCTCTATCACCAAGCCGCAGAGCCTACTCAAACTCATGTCCATAGAGTCAGTGATGCCATCCAATCATCTCATCCTCTGTCGTCCCTTTCTCCTCCCGCCTTCCATCTTTCTCAGCATCAGGGTCTTTTCCAGTGAGTCAGTTCTTCACATCAGGTGACCAAAGTATTGGTGCTTCAGCATCAGTTCTTCCAGTGAATATTCAGGCTTGATTTCCTTTAGGGTGGACTGGTTGGATCTCCTTGCTGTCCAAGGGACTCTCAAGAGTCTTCTCCAACACCACAGTTCAAAAGCATCAATTCTTTGGCACTCAGCTTTCTTTATAGTCCATCTCTCACATCCATACATGACTACAGGAAGAACCATAGCTTTGACTAGATGGACCTTTGTTGGTAAAATAATGTCTCTGCTTTTTAATATGCTGTCTAGGTTGGTCAAGCTTTTCTTCCAAGGAGCAAGTGTCTTTTAATTTCATGGCTGCAGTCACCATCTGCAGTGATTTTGGAGCCCAAGAAAATAAAGTCTGTCACTGTTTCCACTATTTCTCCATCTCTTCACCATGAAGTGATGGGACTGGATGCCATGATCTTAGTTTTGAGTTATAAATGTGGAGTAATAAGCCAACTTTTTCACTCTCCTCTATCACTTTCATCAAGAGGATCTTTAGTGTCAACAAAAAATTAATCAGTCAATATAAGAATTGTAAAATTTTATTCGAGACAAATTTGAGGATTATAACCGAAGAGCATCTCAGAAAGCTCTGAGAGCTGTTTCCCCCATTAGAAGTCAAGACACAATTTATTTATTTAAGTTTATTTTGAGACAGAGAGCTATACATTAAATGGCATGTTATTGACAGTTTACACGATCCAGAATTAAGCACCGTTTTTATATGGGTCCTGTGACCCTTTACAAGATCAAGAGGGAATGTTATCTTTCAAGGAGTTGTCTTGTTGATGCCAGGAGAATGTTGGCCATTTATGGTTGAGCAGATATTCCTGCTGATGGGGGACGTTTGGTCAATGCATGATGACAGATACACAGTGAGAGGAGAGGAGGCCGATGGCAGAGAAGAATTTTTATGTTTAAATATTTCTTGTCTTCCCATAATGTGAACTTTATTTCACAGTGATAAGATGATAAACTAATAAGATGAAGACAGAATTTATTTGGCTATGCGAGTATTAAAAAGAAAACTAGAGAAAAACAATATAATGGGAAGGACTAGAGATCTCTTCAAGAAAATGAGAGACACCAAGGGAACATTTCATGCAAAGATGGGCACAGTAAAGGACAGAAATGGTATGAACCTAACAGAAGTAGAAGATATTAAGAAGAGTTTGCAAGAATACAAAGAAGAAGTTTACAAAAACGATCTTAATAATCTGGACAACCATGATGGTGTGATCCATCACCTAGAACCATATATCCTGGAGTGTAAAGTCAAGTGGGCCATGGCAAGCATTACTACAAACAAAGCTAGTGGTGTGCTTAGTCACTCAGTCATGTCCAACTCTTTGTGACCCCCATGGACTGTAGCCTGCCAGGCTCCTCTATCCATGGGATTCTCTAGGCAAGAATAAATAAAGAAGTGTAAGTGTTAGTCGCTCAGTTGTGCCCGACTCTTTGCTACCCCATGGACTGCAGCCCACCAGGCTTCTCTGTCCATGAGATTTTCCAGGCAAGGATACTGGAGTGGGTTGCCATTTCCTTCTCCAGGGGATCTTCCCAATCCAGGGATCGAAACCGGGTCTCTTGCACTGCAGGCAGATTCTTTACCTACTGAGCTACAAGGGAAGTGGTTTGTCATGCCTTCCTCCAGGGGAGTTTCCCAACCCAAGGACCAAACCCAGGTCTCCTCCATTGCAAGCAGATTCTTTACTGTCTGAGCCACCAGGGAAGCCCAAAGCTAGTGGAGATAATGGAATTCCAGCTGAGCTATTTCAAATCCTAAAAGATGATGCTATGAAAGTGCTGCACGCAGTATGCCAGCAAATTTGGAAAACTCAGCAGTGGCTGCAGGACTGAAAAAGGTCAGTTTTCATTTCAGTTCCAAAGAAGGGCATTGCCAAAGAATGTTCAAACTCCTGCACAGTTGTACTGATCTCACACCCTAGCATGATCATGCTCAAAATCCTCGAAGCTAGGCTTCAACAATACATGAACCAAGAACTTCCAGATGTTCAAACTGGATTTAGAAAAGACAGAGGAACCAGAGATCGAATTGCCAACATCTGTTGGATCATTGAAAAACCAAGGGACTTCCAGACAACATCTCTTTCTGGTTCATTGACTGCACTAAAGCCTTTGACTGTGTGGATCACAACAAAGTGGAAAATTCTGAAAGAGATTGGAATACTAGACCGCCTTACCTGCCTCCTGAGAAAACTGTATGCAAGTTCAGAAGCAACAGTTAGAACTGAATATGTAACAACAAACTGACTCAAAATTGGGAAAGTAGTGCATCATGGCTGTATTTTATCACCCTGTTTATTTAACTTATATGCAGAGTACATCATGCAAAACACTGGGCTGGATAAAGCTCAAGCTGAAATCAAGATTGCTGGGAGAAATATGAATAACCTTGGATATGAAGATGACACCACCCTTATGGCAGAAAGCAAAGAGGAACTAAAGAGCCTCTTGATGAAGGTGAAACAGTGAAAATACTGGCTTAAAACTCACCATTCAGAAAACTAAGATCATGGCATCCAGTCCCATCACTTCATGGTGAATAGATGGGGAAACAATGGAAATAGTGACAGACTTATTTGCTTAGGCTCCAAAATCACTGCGGATGGTGACTGCAGCCATGGAATTAAAAGACACTTACTCCTTGGAAGAAAAACTATGACAAACCTAGACAGCATATTAAAAAGCAGAGACATTGCTTTGCCAACAAAGGCCCATCTAGTCAAAACAATGATTTTTCCAGTAGTCATATATGGGTGTGAAAGTTGGACCATAAAGAAAGCTGAGTGCCCAAGAATTGATGTTTTCAAACTGTGGTGTTGGAGAAGACTTCTGAGAGTCCCTTGGACATCAAGGAGATCCAAACAGTCCATCCTTAAGGAAATCAGTCCTGAATATTCATTGGAAGGACTGATGCTGAAGCTAAAGCACCAATACTTTGGTCACCTGGTGCTGGAAAAGATAGAAGACAGGAGGAGAAGGGGACGACAGAGGATGAGATGGTTGGATGGCATCACTGATTCAATGGAACATGAGTTTGAACAAGCTCCAGGAGATGATGAAGGACAGAGAAGCCTGGCATGGTGCAGTCCATGGGGTCACAAAAAGTTGGACACAATTGAGCAACTGAACAACAACCTCGTGATCATTGTTGGTGGCTTTGTCCAAAGTTGTTCCTGTGAAATAGTAGGTACGCAGGTCTGATTGAAGTAGAACATAGTTTGTCCAAGGATTTTTGTTGTGAAGAACAGAGAACTGGGGTAAGATAGCTCAGATTATGGAAGCAAAGGCTTCTTTTAAGAAGAAATTATAGGATGATTCAGTTGCAGGGGGAAAACTGATGATGCGGGAGAAAGAGGGCAAATGAAGGGAAGATGTGTTTTAATAGGCAGAAGGGCATTAGATTCAGTTCAGAGGGAGAAGGGGTTGGGACACAGTGTCTGTGTTGTAACTAGAAAGATGACAAAATATTTAGTTGTAAATTCTTGATAAATTGATGGATGTAATGAGAATGCGTGGAAGTTCTCTACAGATTGCTACTATTTTCTCAATGTGAAAAAGAATCTGGGTCACCAGCTCGGACTGAAGAGTGGAGGTCTAACAGATCTGAGGAGAGACAAGAAGTTGTGACAGAATATAAGAGTTTGGGAGAGTGATTGGATTAGGGGAAGTAGCAGAAATCCCAGATACCGCTCTGGGGCCCATTTGACGTTGTTCAGTCACTAAGTCATGTCTGACTCTGGGACCCCATGGACTGTAGCCCACTAGACTCTTCTGTCCTTGGGATTTCCCAGCCAGGAATAGTGGAGTAGGTTGCTATTTTCTTCTCCAGGGGATTGTCCTGACTCCTGGATTGAATCCATGTCTCCTGCTTGGCAGATGGATTCTTTACCATTGAGCTACCTGGGAAGCCCCATTTGAAGTTAGTGCTGGTTAATTTAAGGTAGACTAGTCAGCGTAATTTTGTGTATGTGTGAGTGCATGTGTGCGTGCCAGATTTATTTCAGCTGCTTTAGGTCGGACTGTGCAGTCAGTAGAGTCATATTCAACTAAGGTCAGTTTCTCCAGGTGAGTTATGAAGAAATTAAGACAATGTTAGAATCTACTAGTCAGCCAGCCATGCAGCTCTTTTATAGCATTCTAGCTCAGTTGCTGGCAGGGAAGAGTGCTCAGTAAATGGCTGTTTGTTCTTACAGTGATGAGGATAACAGTGTCATGACTCCTATCTTCAAGAAGCTCATCTCCAGATTTACCTCTTAAGAGGCAAACTTCAGAGCCCGTCTTTTACATTGATGCCATATTAATCTTTTCAAAACAGTGCTATTATCCATCAGTCCACTGCAGGAGAACCTTCAGGGGAATCCACATTCTTATAGAATTACAGATTCTTCGTATTCGTTTCTTATCTTTTCTAAAAAGCCTTTCCTCATGTTTTTGTCCTTATTGATTGGAGTTCCCTCAGAAATCCCTGTAGTTTGTATTACATGTGATTAAAATAGGGCCCAATTAAGTGGGCACTCTGTATATGTGTGTGTATATAAATATACATACTTGATTAAGGTTTGATGAAAGTGAAAAAAGTTGTATTTTGCTACAGTTTAAATGAGCAGTAAAAATGGAGAAATATAACTAGATTTTAAGATTAAAGTTTTATATAATCATATAATAATGAAGTATTAAGTATTTCCATCTTTAAAATATCTGCTGATAGTTGAACTAAAATACCTAAAAGGAGCATATGCTTTTGATAATAACAGACTAGGAAATATGTGGATCAGCTCTCCACATGAGAACTAGAAGAAGCAGACAAAATATTTTTAAAAATATCCCTATGAAGGGCAGTGAAGAATTAAGAGGCCAAGATCCTGGAGAGATAGGAAACCTAGAGAGGTGAGCACGGCATTTGGCTGCTTTTCCCTTAGAGGAAACTGCCAGTTCTAGAAGAGAGAGCTGAGAAGTGAAGCAAAGCTTTTGACAACCTCATAGGGGAACAAAAATCAAGAGTTCAGAATATACCAGAGAGAGGGTCTCAGGTCTGAGTCCACTAGTGCTGTGGGTTGACATTGTGAAGGAATAGACCCTTAGACTAAGAGTGAACTGAAAATAGCTTGGTCCTTGCAAGTATTGAAGCACAGCTTCAGGTAATCTGTCCTTATAGCTAGAATAAATTAACTCTTATTTATTAGTGCTTCTAGCTGCCTGCCAGAAACAAGTATAAGTTTTCTAAGGGAAACTAACATTGTAGGCTTCGAGTTTCTTCCTCAGTTTTTAAATTATAAGATCTATCCCTAAATAAAAAATAAACATAGACATCACTGCATATTTATTGGAATGACTAAAATCCAAAACACTGACAGTATCAGCTGCCTGTAAGGGTATGGAACTATAGGAACTTTCATTTATTACTGGTGGGATTGTAAAATGATACAGCCATTTTGGAAGATACTTTGGCAGTTTCTTACAAAGCTGAAGCAGTCTGGCCATACAGTCCAGCAATCACACTCCTAAGTATTTATTGAAATGGGTTGAAGACTTATGTTCTCACACACACACATGCACAACATGTGCACAAACATTTAGAGCAGCTGTGTTGATTATTGCCAAAACTTGGAAGCAAGAAATATGTCCTTAAGAAGGTGTATGGTTAAAAAAATTTGCTATATCCACACAAGAGAATATTATTCAGTAATAAACGGAAATGAGCTATTAAGCCATGCAGAGATATGGAGGAACCTTAAATGCATGTTACTGAATGAAAAGAGCTGGTTTGAAAAGACTGTTTACTATGTGATTTCAAATACATGACATTCTAGAAAAGGCAAAACTGTGGAGAGAGAAAAAATATCAATGGTTGCCAGAGTTTGTGAGGTTAGGGAGTAGGGATAAACAGGTGAGCACAGGGAATTTTTATGGCAGTGGAACTATTTTTGTATGATACTACAGTAACGGACATGACTGAACAGTTAACACACACACACACTAGTGGATACCTGACATGCATGTGATAGACCCACAGAACTGAACAACACGAAGGATGACAGTGAAAACTGTGGACCTCAGTTAATAAGAATATATCAATATGGGTTCATCAATTTTAACAAATTCCTATTAATAATAATGGTTTAAAAATAGCTGCATGAGGAAATAACACTGAAAATCAAGAAAAGTAACAACCAATGTAAGCAAACCCCCCATAGGGGATCCAAGTAATGGAGTAGTTATCAGACATAGACTTTAAAAGTACCATGTTGTGTATGCTCCAAAATAAGTGCTTGAGAATTGCACCAGAAAACTAGAAGACATTTTTTTAAATGGCAAGTTGAGAACTAAAAAACACTCAATTAACTGAATTATGAACTCTGTGGGAAGATTTAGCAGAAATCAATGAAGAGGAAGTATACAATAGAGAAAATTTAACTTGCCAAGGCTGATCAATCTGAAAAGATGGTGATAAAATTGATTCTCCCCAGATTCCTCATAGGTAGGTAAGTAAATAAACACGAATGGACAATATAATGGGCCCTGGTAGCTCAGACAGTAAGGAATCTGCCCACAGAGCAGGAGACCTGGGTTCAATCCCGATGAAAAGGGGGATATTGCTATACATCTTATGTATATTAAAACAGAATATTATAAAAACAACTATGTTAATGCAATTTAGGTGAACAAATTCCTTGAACATCTTAATAAAACTAATAGAAAATTAGGAAATCTAAATAGTTCTGTATCTATAAGGGAAATGGAATCCTTAATTTAAAACCTTCCATAGAGAAAATTTGATACTTGTATAATAAAAGTATTACCACAGTAAATCTAGTTAATAATTAACATCCATCACCATACATAGCTACAGAATTGTTTTTCTTGTGATGAGAACTTTTAAGATAAATCTCTTAGCAACTTTCAAATATGCAATGCACTGTTATTAACTATAACCACCATGCTGTACATTACATCCATAGGACTTAATTATTTTTTAACGGAAAGTTTGTACCTTTTGATCTACTTCACCCACCCGTCACCCCTTGCCTTTGGCAACTGCCCATCTGTTCTCTATGTCTCTGAGCTTATTTTATTTTAAAGATTCCACACATAGGTGAGGTTACCTGGTGGTTTTTCTTTCTCAGTCTAGTTTATTATACTTAGCAAAATGTCCTCAAGACCCATCCATGTTGTTGCAGATGGCAAGATTTTCTTCTTTATTATGGCTGAATCATATTCTAATGTGTGTGTATCACATTTTCTTTATCCATTTATCCATTGATGGACACTTGCTCCATGTCTTGGCTATTGTAAATAATGCTTCAGTGAACGGGTGCATATGCCTTTTCAAGTTAGTTTTTTTGTTTTTCTCAGATAAATATCTAGAAGTGGAATTATTGGTAGTTCTATTTTTAATTTTTGAGGAATCTCCATACTATTTTCTATGTGTGTATGCTTAGTTGCTAAGTTGTGTCAGACTCTTTGCAATCCCATGCACTAGATAGCCCACCAGACTCCTCTGTCCATGGAATTTTCCAGGCAAGAATACTGGAGCGGTTTGCCATTTTTTATTCCAGGAATCTTCCAACCCAGGGATCAAACTCGTGTCTTCTGTGCCTGCTACATTGGCAGACAGATTCTTTACCACTGAGCCACCTGGGAAGCCCACTATTTTCCATAGTGGCTACACAATCCCACCAACAGTGCAAGAGGGTTCTCTTTTTTCCACATTCCCCCCAACACTTGTTTCTTGTCTTTTTGAGAATATCCATGCCAACAGTTGTAAGGTGATATCTCATTGTGGTTTTTACTTGCATTTCTGTTATGTTCAGTTCTTTATTTACATAGACAACAAACAATTAGAAAATAAAATATTTAAATCAATTTACTTTAGCATAAGAAATACAAAATACTTAGGAACAAATCTAATGAAAGATATGCAAATCTACATTGAAAACTGCAAATATCGCCAAGAAAAACTAAAGACCTAGATATCAAATCAAACTATACCATGTTTGATTTGAAAGACTCAATATTATTAAGATGTCAGTTCTTCCCAAACTGACCTACCAATTGAATGCAATTCTAATCAAAATTTCAGTAGTTTTCCTTGTGGAAACTGGAAGGTAGATTCTAAAATTCATATGAAAGTACAAAGGACTAGAACAACCAAGGCAATCTTGAAGAACAACAACAAAGCTGGAGGACTTAAAGGATGTGGGGTCAACTGGTTATCCTTAACCCAGCCTAGTTAGATAAAAATGAACCACAGACCCAAATGTGAGGGTAAAAAAATAAAACTGCTAGAAAAAAGCTTGAGGAGAAAATCTTAAGATCTTGGGATAAGTAAAGATTTCTGAAATAGGACATTAAAAAAAAACTAATCCTAAGAGATATGGTTGATAAATGACATAAAAGTGTCACTTTTTTTTTAAATAAAATGACACTCTTAAGAGAAAAAATATTACCACACACTGGGAGGTCAGTCTGCCACATATATCTGACAAAGGATTCATATTCTGAATATGTAAAGAATTCTTACAAATAAACAGATTACTCAAAATATTTTCTTAAACAGGGAAAAGACTAGGACAAACATTTCATTAAGAAAGGATATTCAGATGGCCAGTATAAAAAGATACTGACCCTCATTAGATAACAGGAAAAATGCAAATTAAAGGTACAGTGACATATTATTCTGTTCTACCAGAGTAGCTAAAATTTTAAAAGATTGACCCTACCAAGTATTGGTAAGGATGCAGAGCAGTTAGAACTCTCATATATTGCTGGTGGGCATGTGATTAATGGGCTTTCCTGATGGCTCAGACGGTAAAGAATCTGCCTACAATGCAGGAGACCTGGGTTCAATCCCTGGGTCAGGAAGATCCCCTGGAGAAGGGCATGGCAACCCACGCCAGTATTCTTATCTAGAAAATCCCATGGATAGAGGAGCCTAGTGGGCTGTAATCAATGGGGTCACACAGTCAGACATGGCTAAGCATGCTCACAAGATGAGATGAATAATTTGTTAGAACCATTTCAGAAAACTGCCAGTTTTACTAAAGTTAAAACATGTATTCTGTATGACTCATTCCTGAGTATGTACTCAAAGAGAAATGAGGACATATATCTACCAGAAGCATATTCAGCAGTATTCATAAAAACTTTATTCATAGTAGCCTCAAACTAGAAACAATTCAAATTGTTATCAAGAGGAGAATGGATAAAATATGAGGTGTTTGTAAAATGGATAATGACATAATAGAGAACTGTGATATGCAATAAACATGACTTAATCATAGAGACGAAATGTTGAACAACAAAAAGAGGTGGAAGTGTATACACTATATGATTTCTTTGATGTATGTGGGTGAATAGAGTTCTAAGTCACCTGTCAGTATGTTAATATATACTTGTGCTAATAAAAGAAAAGTGGTTTTAGTGCCAGGGTAGGTAATGCGTGAACTCTGCCTGTAAGCAATACCATGAATAAATCTCCCAGTATTGAGTAAAAGAAAAAAGCCATCTGTAAAAGAATGTGCACTATGATTCTGTTTGCATGAAGTTCAAAAACAGGCAAAACTAAATTGCAGCTTTAGAAGTAGATTAGCTGGTTATGTTTTCAGAGGACAGGGAGGGCAGAGTTTGAAAGGAGGGAAGGGTAGGGGCCTTTTTGATATGGCAGTGCTCTTGACCTGTGAGGTGACATCAGCGTTTGCTCGTGGTTTTACATTCTGAAGTACATTTATATTCTACTCATTCTTCTGTAAGCCTGTTATCCTTTAGTAAAGAGTTAGAAGCCAAAAACCTAAAAGGTCTATAGCTACTAAGTGAGTGTCAACATTTATAGATATTTTTCTGTTTTTTTTTTAAAAAAAGGCAAACTTTTTTTTTTGGTATGGCTTGAAATTTTATTTTATTTTTTTTTAATTTTCTTTTTATAAAATTAAAAAAGTATTACCTTTTTTCATTTACTTCTTTTGCATTATACATAATTTTTCCATATTATTAGAAAATTTTACCTTTAGAAACGCATGCTTTCAAACTGAGATGCATCCATAATCAGTCTTAGCTAGCTGTCTGATCCTTTAATTTACTACTTTGGTAGTGATTTATCAATTGCAAACTTGCTTTTAATTTTAAATTTATAGTTATTTTAAACCCACGATATCTTCTGGGAAAATGAAGAGCTCATAATTATCAGGCGACAGGCAAACTCATTAGTAAAATTTGACTTCTTCTCTTCTTAGAATTTTTATTTGCACAATTTCCTTATCGATGCTGATTTTCTGGATTGGCATTTATAATAGTTCTGTTCGTTATATTGAGGATATGAGATAGATCTGTGCATTATTATCTTTGCGATTTTCAATAAGCATTGTATCCACTGATCTTTGCTCTGATTATTCACTGAAAATACTCATCTCTAAGTAAAATTTTTTGGTGAGTAAAATATTCACTATATAGCTTTGTTCAAATAGGAGAGTATGTATTACCATACTTGTTCATATTAATTCTCTTTTTTTTTTTTTTTTAGAGAAAATCTCTTCATGAAAACAAATTAAAGAGACTGCAGGAAAAGGTAGAAATCTTAGAGGCAAAGAGAGAAGAATTGGAAACAGAAAATCAGGTGTTAAATAGGTAATATGTTTGTATGTATATATGTTCCATGTAGTATTTTGATGTTCTAGAACTTTGTTTTAGAGTATAATGTACTTGGGTTGCTTTTAAAATATAAATTTAAAACAAGCCTAAAACTTCATTAGACTCTTCATTCATTATCTTTGCTATTTTTTTTCTGATTGAATGTTTCTTCAAAGCAAAAGTTCTTTAACATGCATTTCTGTTTTGTATGGTTGGGACTGACAGAAAGGTCAGTCCTTGGCTTTGGTAGCCAAGAGTGGTGTAAATCCTTGCTGCTGAGACAAGACAGTTTAGTGATTACAAAGTTCTAAATTGTGGCCACAACTTTGAATCAAGGCTCAGTTTTTTAATTTTTTGGTGTGGAAAATATTATTGGGCGGTAGCTTCTGGTTATTTATATCCAAGCACAACTAATAATCTGCATTTTTGAGCAGAGATTTACCATTTTGATTTAGTAGTGGTGGCATTGTATGACCCATGTGATTTAAGTTAATAAATTCTTTTCAAATTCAGCTAATTAGTGGTAGTCTTCAGCATTTAGACACTATCAGACTTTTCTGTAATGGAAGTTGCCTGTATATCAAGCAGTGATGTTTTACAATGTGCACTGGTCTTCTTGGGTATAATTAGTACTAAAATGTGAACAGTTGTATGTGGTTTTTTTTTTTCTTTTAGAAAAAAACATCCAAGAGGTTTCCAGACTGTGGAATAAATGCCAGTTTTACAAATACTCTCTGTTCCAAAGTGAGAAGCCACCACATTCATTCTAAAACAAAATTCAGCTTATTATTTCAAAATTAATGATTGTGGAGAAGGTGTTATCAATTCAAGAGTGGGCAGCTGTGGCACAGATCACCTAGATCTTTAAATGGTTTTGAAACTACATCTGATTACTTGTGATTATTAGGAAATTAATGTCCAAAAAGGTGGTGATCTGTGAAGGCCTGAAAAGTTATTTTTAATCCATGTCATTTTCCCTTAAGTTGGGTAGCTTTACCTTTGTCATTATTAGGTACATTAAAAAAAGAAAAATAGAACAAAGTAAATTAGCTATGTTTGACCATATTTTACCTACAAAATTCATAATATTCAACCTGGTATTTTCTCAATTTCTATTTGATTCCTGAAGTAAAATAAGGCATACTTTTTTATTTTGAGGAGTCCTTTTAGTTTCAAGTTGGGGGAGTAGAATTAAAGTAAAAATATCAAAATGTTCTTAATCTCTAATTGTCAAAGAAAATTTTAAGTCGACAGCCTACAGGGCCAGCAATAACACATATAATTAAGATGTCATGTCATGTTTCTGTTTATCTTTCTAGGTAAACCAAATTTTATGTATTATATGTATAGGTAAATCTTGTAACTTAAAAATCCTTCCCTCCCAATTAAGATTATGTTCTGTGACTCATACTGTTCTTCAACAGAATATAACTGTATTAAGCAACAGAATTGCTTTTCCTTTTTAAGACAAAATGTTCCATTTGAAGAGTATACAAGGCTTCAAAAAAGACTAAAGGATATACAGAGAAGACATAATGAATTTCGAAGTTTAATTTTGGTTCCTAATATACCTCCATCAGCATCCATCAATCCTGTTAGTCTTCAGTCATCAACTGTGATTCCAGGCATGGAACTGTCCTTTCCTCCTCATATGCAGGTATGGGCATTTATTTTAGGAGAAAAGTTAAAAACCTAAATCTTTCCCAGAAAAATTGTTGAGAGGCATAGTGGATTTGAATCTGTCCTTCAATGATGGTGCTAGGAGTAAAGTCTCCTGCTGGGCACCTGAAAAGAAGAAACTGATAAAGTCTTTGTGTAAACTGTTGAGTTTGTAGGTCCAGATAATTCTAATTATTACCAACATTTATGCAAATGTACTGTACTATGTGCTTTCCATACAATATTTTATTTAATCCTAATGAAAAATGCTTTGAGGGAAGGTATTAGTATTCCCAGTTTGCATATGAGAAAGCTGAGTCACAGAGGTGAAGTGAGTTGCTTAAGGTCATAACTGAGAGCTGAGTTTCATACCTAAATCTGTCTGCAAAACTTGAGTTAGTTTTACTTTATCAAATCCCTGAGATGTTGAGGGAACCAAATTGATCAGATGATTTTCAGAAGATGAACTATTAATAAGCAATGACATTTTGTAATGTTGTAAGTCACTGAATTGTATCTCTGATGAAGTGCTTTGTTTATATAATAAACTTCTGTTAAACTCATGTTGTTAGAAAGGTGCCACATAAGTACACCTGGGCCCTGCATTACTATTATCTAATTTATTCTGCAGTGAACTTTAAACCTAGAAAACAGACTTTGGGTATTGGCTGAAGGCTACAGCCTGAGGCAGGAGAAAAGGGAGGACTAGTTGGTAGTCTAGACCATGCTGGTGTTCTTAGACTGCTCAAATGGTCATCCTTTTCTTGCCAGATGTTGCAGACCTGAATAAAAGAGGCACCGAGGCCAGTGCCTAACAGTTATTTTTCCACCAGTTTTTCTAACAGTCTTTCTGCAATGCTTTTTTTGTACTTTTAAGGAGGAACAGCATCAAAGGGAACTCTCTCTACTTCGTAAAAGACTAGAAGAACTTGAAACAACACAAAGGAAACAACTAGAGGAACTTGGATCTCCTGGGGAATGATTTGCTTGGAGAAAAGGCAGATCAAAAGGGATGGCATCAGTGACTCAATAAAGCTTGAAGTTTTAACGTATGTGGCATTTTAGATACCTTATTACTGTTTGCCAAAACACTTGAATGTGCCTCAAGAAAAGGTACTAGCTACATGCTGTGTTGCATGAATGTCAGGATTTTAAGGTTATAGCAATGATAAGTGAAGCCCTAAGACAGCTTCAGAGATACTTAGAATATTATTGACAACCCTTTGAGAACGTAAAATAAATGAACAAATAAAAAGGAACTAAGTAGGGAATCAAGTTTTTCAATTATTAATTTTACTCTGTTGAATTTTTTTTGGGGGGTGGCATTTTGCCTAAATATGACTATGTTGCATTCCCTCCTCTTCTTCCTTGAGGTGCTTAGCAATCACATGGTCAGAAACATTTTCTAGTTTACTATATGTAAAAGTTACAAACCTCTAGTTCTTGAAAAAAGATGACAATTTAAAGTCAGCATAAAACTTAAGATATCTATATATATTACACAACACTACATTTTCTAAAAGCTGTGTGCACATAATTTATTAAAATCTTAATAAATATTTTTCTAGTTATATTGTTTTGTGTTTAATTTTGTTTTAACCATATAGTGTAGAAGATCTCACTAATTTTGGCTTCGCTGAGTTAGAATTAATAGAAAATAACAAAGTACAAATAATTAAATCCTGTGGCTGTATAATAAAACAAGGGCCATTTATTGGAAAACTTGAACCCAGTGGGGTCCCTTTAGAAATAATGTTGGTATTTAACTGTCTCCTACTGTTTTGGATCTAACCAAATTGTTATGAATGTTTTATTTCTCTGTGTCCCTAAGTATGCCATCATTTGCTTTTTTATGTAACATCTTTTAAAGGCATTCTGCTGGAATAACTTCATTTCAACAAGGCAAAGCTAAAGTCTGCTGGACTAAGTGGAATGTTCATTATTTAGGCATCCTCACATTCAAAATTCCAAGGTGACGGTGGAGGCCAGGAGTAAGATTGCATAGCCTTAACATCATTTAGAAGAAACTAGATTTACTTACTATATAATATAGCTGCTAATTTACAGAGTGTATACAGTGACACTTTGTTCTTGAAAAATAATTTCCTTGGAACTACTTAGAATGAAAAAAATCAATTACTAGAAAATTTGAAGTAAGAAAAAGACAAAAACAGTCCATATTTACATCAAAATGTTTATTTTTGGATATAGACATTTAAAACATTCATCTCCAAGAACTGCTTCAATCAGGTATACAATAAGAAATAGACTTTAAATCCCTAATACAGAAAAAAGTAACAGAATTAGTTTTTAAATGCTGCTGTAGACACTAGTGTTAGAAAAAAGAAAAGTTTATAAATGGTTTTGCACCAAAAAAATATGCAAAGAAACTTGAAAATAGAAATTGTTTGCCATTTGTTTCTCTGGTTGCTGTTTAATATAGACCCAGTGACTGATTGTCTTCAGCACACATCTAATTTGGCCATGTACTGCGTTTGGCTAAATGTGATCTAGATAGTGCTTTTCACTGGAGGATTGACAAACACGCTACATACATTAGTGAATCTTCATACCACCTCAGTGAGGTAGGTTAGAAATATTATACAGAAATTGAGGCACAAAGAGGTAAGTGACTTGCCCAAAGTTCCCAGCAGCACAGTCCCTGGAAAAGGAGGTAAGTCTCCACACAGGATTCATGTGCCAGAGAGCCGGACAGGGACACCCTCATGTAGCATTTACTAAATACTGAAATAAAGCTGTAGCTGATCCTTTGAGATTTCTTAGCATTTCTGTACCCTAAAGAGGGGAAGTCTTTTGGGCAACTCTCCTACCCTTGGCTCTCAACTCTCCTGCTGCTCTCCTACGAATGCCTTCACATCAAGACTGCAGCAGCCTTAGATGGGGACGAGACCTTTCTTATCAAGAACCTCTGTGGTAGGATTTTTGAGGTGTGTCCATTGGAAAGACAGTGGTCAGAAGCGACAGGATTGGGAAGGCGCCTATAGGGCAATAAATGCTTATTTTCTCTGATCAGTTTGTTGAGGTGTCATCTCTCACTCTTTATCAGATAGTGAGAAGCAAAAAGAACCGCATTCATTTAAGACAAATGTACTTTTAAATCCTGCTATCTCATAGATTGTTGTTGATAAGTGATTTTAAGGAATGTATGATCAATGTTTTATTTGCTACTTGAAAATTTTCCTTTCCTCAGTCTGGGATTTGGAGCACCAAGAGTAAAGGTGCCACAGACAAAGTTTAAGAGTTGCCAATTAAACTTTTTACTTCTGGTTTAATAGAAGGAAAACACAGTGGTATTAAAATTGGTCATGAGCAGCAAAAATTCAGGAATAAAAAATCAGCAATAAAAAGACTACAATATAACTAGATAGGGAATTCTTTTTTTAAAAAAAGGCATGAATAAAACAGGTATCCTTAACTCTTTCTCTTGTGAGGAATACTTTCAAAAAGTACATAGTAGGACTAAGATACCAAGTTGTATACTAATATTTTTCAGGCCATGGGCCTCAAATATATATATATTCATATATAATACTCCAGTGTGAACAGCAATTTCATGAAATGTAAAATGTATTTTTTTAAATCACACACAAGTATTTATAACCACAGGGTTCACCAGAAGTCTAAAGCAAGGAGGGAGTAGTATAGAAATGTAGGATTAGGGGACAGAGTTACTCTTCCATAGATAGTTCTGATCGAAGTTCTTAGAAATAAGCTAATGATTTTTTTTTTACAATAGCCAACACGTCTGCTATCGAATACATTTAATATGGAAAAATAAAATGAAGAAAAGGTAGGTACTTTAAAGGGTCTGGGTAAGATGCTGTCACGTTTAACGAAGCCTACTCCCGCTCCTTGCTTTAGAGCTCGCTAGTGAAATGGAGGTGAGTTTGATGTACAGTCGATGACCACTGAAAAACACGAGCCCTTTCAACAATGTTGCAACACTGTTAGTTTTTGGTTTAAAAACACACACACACACACACACACACACTCACAAATGCTAAGTGTACACACTACCAAATTCTGCGGTCAGCTTTTCCAAGAACTACTGGGGAAAAGTCTCAATGCTGCAAATCCTCGAGGTTGCCCTCACACCCCCACCTTGTTTCCAAATGACTCATTTCACATTTTGTTTTGATCATTAGCAATGTCCCTTGTCTGCAGAGGTGCAGTGTAGTCACAAGTGCTACATAGCTGTAGTTTTCAAACAAAACCACTTACATCATTGTGCTTAAGTGGAGAGTGTAGTTAACAATACTGACCCTTGCTTACTGGCCCTGTATTCTCTGTAAACAAGGAGGCTGTTTGCAACAGCCACTTCAGCTCTATTTACAGAAGGGTTCCCACAGTACACACACAGGCACAGTGGTCGATACGCTTTCTAAAAGCTGTGCCTGTGCCTTCGTCTCTTAAAAAAGACAGTGCTCAAAGTGGAACCTATGTGCAAACTTAAATTCACGACACAGAGTAGCTCAAGCAGCCATTTTGCTCCCAAGTCATCTGAAGAACTTTACCAGATTAAGCCAGGCCCCAGAGTGCTTACATCCACTTGCATTTCTTCTTTTCATCAAATAAGACTTTTACATGCAAGAGTTGTTTCTGAGCTTCTTCCAGCCCTCGTTCTCTTTCTAGTTTATTTAGAATCTGTTGACAATTAGAACAGTTATTTTAGATATTGTGGTTTTAGCATTACAGTTCTGTTTTTTTGCATTCCTGATGCTGTGAGTGGTAAATCTGTATGAAACAGATGCCAAGATTTTCTTCGATCATTTACATACTCACTTTGCAAGTTGTTTTGCTAAGTCATTATCACAGGATCAACAACACTTCGGCTTAAAATAGAGACTCGCAAGAAATACCGAACTACTTGCTTACAAATATATGGGGCCAGAATTCCAAGGCCCTGTTTTATGCATTATGTCACAGCCATTCCAAGCACAGCAAGCATTCCTGGGCAGCCAACATGCAGGCAAGTATTTCTTCTTAAATGCAGCAGGCAGGGGGCATCCTGGTCAGAGATGTCTACCTCCCTTCCCCTCCCCTCCCCTCCCCTCCCAGTGCTTCCCTTCTAACCCTTGACCCCTGGAAAGAGGGATGCTTATCATGTTTAAGGAACTCATTGCCTCTACCCTACCTTAGTGCTTCACTTGATCTTCAAGTAGCAAATGGAATTGGTGAGCTATTCTCACCATTGACATGGATAGCCTGTCCCAGCATGACTGAGTGGGGGGGAATCAGGGAAGGGGGAATTAACATATATTTGGAAACAGCGCATCTGATGAATGTGTCTGTGTGAATTCCCAAAGAAAAAAATCCAGATTAAGGAGAATTAATCATAAAGGAGAATGGTTTATTGAAATAGTTGCTTAAGTTAGAAATATGTCATACTTTAACTACTGAATACAGAATCTAGGCGATTTAACAAGCTTAGCCTTCATTTTAGCAGATTACAATCAAGCATAAGCAGGCCCCTTTTATTAGGACCACTACTTAATCATCAAAGTTAACTGTGTAAATAGGCCCCATTAAATCAAATGGCTGGTCCAAAGGTGGGCAGCCACACGCAGGGTCTGGCTTGGTGCCAGGATCCCGCATCTCAGACAGGCTTCCTGGCCTCCCTTTCTGGCCATGTGGGATGCCAGAGACATCCTGAGACCTACAGGACGCTTTATAAACCAAATTCTGGTGGCTGATTCGTATCTGTTTTTTAAAAAATGTTATTTAAAATCTTACCTCATCAAAATATTTTATGATGTATTTGTAGATTTCTGTCAAGGCCACTTCTTCATTAAATTCATTTTCATGTTTCTTAAAGAAAGAAAGCCTTGTTGAGAGATTCTGAAATGGCTTTATTAAGTACCCAAATATAATCTTATTTCTACTTTCTAACAATACCTTAGATTCCTGAGTTAAGAATTCTTCCATCTCTGAAGATGACAATGGAGGCAAATCCCTGATTGCTTTGTAATAAGACTTTACTTCCTCTTTGTAGGTTGGGATATCCTTGGCATAGAGAAGTTTATTAGTTGGTGCTTCCTGAAAAAAAGCAGCAACCCCCAAGAGTTTAAAAAAACATCAGGAATTTATAGCAGTACCAATGCAGCTGAACCTCCACCATTATTACTAATCTTATCTTCTGGTAACAAGTCTTCTTCATGCAGTAGGCCTTCATAAATGTTATTGACTGAATGACTGACTGCTATCCAGATAGCTCTGGTGAGTCACTGTTATTTTCAGGCAGATTAAATGCTAATATATTCTGCCTTCCTCTCATAAAAGAACTAAAATTATTATTTTTGCATGATTTTGAGTTACTGTAACAATGGAACTTATTTCAATCATAGTTCGTTACTAATAGTTGTAGAAAGCCTGAATTAAAGCATTTGCTCTCATCCTCACCCACCAGTGAATTCTGGCATTTATAAAAGGTTTGATTGTAGGTCTGATTGAGCCCTTTATATAACCATAAACGTGGTAAATAATTGGCGATGGCAGATTTTTCTGCTTTTCTCTATTTTATTAGATTATAAAACTCTTTCAGTGTTCTCAAGAAAAAGCATGGTCATTAGTATTGGTGGCTCTGATGTCTTGATTATGGAAAAATTCTCTGGTAGTTTGAATGCTTTTATAGAATTTTAACTGATGTTAAAATGTAAATGAAGATCTTTTTTTTAAGTTATAATTTTGACGGAATTAACATGTCAAAGAAAAATCATAGCCAGTCTAGAAAAGAGATGGAAAAATTTATATTCAAACCAGCCTAAGGATGTATGACCTAGGAGACAGCCTCTCAGAAAGCTCTGAGGATTGTTCTCAGGAGGTAAGCAGTGGGGTGGGGCCTGCATACATGTGATTTAGGGGAAGGGGGGCTGTGCAGTCAATCACACACTGCTGTTTGTGAGGAACAGATATCTTAATGGTTTTAGTGAATTTCTAAGTATGGGGAGATTCAAGAAACAGTTCATGAAATTTTCTCCTGAAAATAACTAATCAAAGGCTAGCCAGTTTTCCCCAAGTGCACACTGCCTCATCCTGATCCTTGGCCTGAATTCCTTTCAGGGTGTGTCATAACAGGTCAGCAGTCGCAGTGGGATGATGGGCAACATTATTTTGCAGTCCCTTCCCTTTCAGACTTAATTCTCACCAATGTTGGGGAGGCATTTCGTGAGCAGGAATGCTCATTCTCAGGTCAGAAGAGGATTTCATGGATAGGCCACTCACTGTGCTGTTACTGAACGAGGTAGCCCCTATTAATGGCAGCCAAAAGCCTCTGGACTGCCTGTCTTACTAGACTCCCATGGTCCAGGAAACGGTTCCTTCCTGTTGCTTCTTCCCACATCTAGAATTACACTATTAAAACAACTTGACCAAATATCAATTATTATTGTAAGTAAGTCATCTAGTCACCATTTTTATTGGAGGTTCAGTCATATATTTGGTAATGCACAAAATACAAATAATGTAGGAACATTAATAATTAACATTAATAAAGTATTTAAGCCAAGAGTTTCCATTTTGTGCAGCCTGGTATCTCCCCAGGTCATTGGACCAATCCCTATCTTTAAGGGAAATACTATGTTGGCATTGTATATAAAGTTCACCAAAGTAGTCTGTACATATACAGTGTGTGGTGGGTCACTGTGACCCCTTACAGGATTGAGAGAGGAATATTATCTTTTAAGGAGTTACACAGCTAGGGCCAGAAGAAAAATGGGTCTTTACGGTTCAGCGGGTACATCTGCCATTGGAGAGGGCTGACAGATGCATAATATAGGTGCACAATGCACACTAGAGGGGAGGGAGGAGGCCCACACAGGCGAAAATTTTGCTTAAATTTTTCTTGTCCTAAAATATGAGTTTTTATTGTATCAAGACTCAGGGAAGATAGGTGAGTTAATGATAGGGCCAGTACCCCCAGTACATTTTTAAATTATTGATGGTCTGAAGGAGGCCTGGACTGAGATATTTTTTCACCTGTCAAGTTTACAAGTTTAATTAGACCCTACAACTGTTGCAATCATTCACTTAAAAGTTTTATTTAGCCAGGCACTGTGGGTAGGCGCTGAATGAAAACCAATCAGTGCCTGCCCTTAAGAAGCCTACAATCTAAGATCAGTAATGAGTAGCACAAGGAAAAGGACATAGATGTATGATCTTAAGTCTCGTAATCTCTCACCATCAGTTCCTCATCTAGAAAATGAGGGTAATGGTAACTGCGTGGTTCTTGTGAGAACTGAATTATGCCGAGAACATAGTAATCAGTAAACAGCCATTTTTAGTATGGATAACTAAGTGTGTTTCAGTGTATTGCGTGCTAGGGAGAACTTCACTGGTCAAAATTAGCATATGGGAAATGCAGCAGGAGAACATTCACAGAATAGGTATATTTAGACTAAATCTGAGTCTCATACATTTTCTGGTACACATTAGGCAATCACATTTGTTGAATGAATGAGTAGGCTTTTACTAGACAGAGGTAACAGGAAAGGGATGAACAAAGTGATATGAAAACAAGTTCATGGTGAAGTCTGGGAAAACTAAAAGCTGTAGCATAAAAAGGTAACTAACTAGATGGATTGGGGAAGAAAATGAGGAGGCCAGAAAAGAGACCTGAAGCCCAGTGGGGAAGGGCCAGGAGGCACTGAAGATTGTACCTGGTAGGTAATGGGAAATACAATCTGAAAGGATCAGAGTTTTGTTTTAGAAAGATAGCCTGAGACACAGTGAAAGGGGGACAAGAGGAGCCAGGACAGCAGTTAGCAGGCACCTATGGCGGGGGAGAGACGGACATGAGTAGTAACCAACTAGAGACAGGTGGGAGGAAGGAGAAGGGGACAGTAATGCTGAGGATTTTACCTTGAGAGACTATGGGCAGTGCTAGGAAAATAAAAGTCAAAAACAAGCTGGTTTCTTGAAACAGTGGCCATAGTGAGTCTGGATTCAGACTAGGAGTCTGAGGCGCCTATGACAACCCATCACACTTCATTCCAGGCACGCCGAACATCCTTCCACCAAAAACCCACTGCTCAGCATGAAAAGATTTCTACACCCATGAGGTACACGTATTGCTCAGTATATTATGGAGTAGTTGGGTTAAGACCAAAACATCTCTTTCAGAGTTTCCTCTGTATTTTTATCTTTTTTTGCCTTATAGAATAGTGTTTGCTCAGCAAAGAACACCATGGGACAAATGATACTGATTTGATTATAAAATGACAAAATAGAGGTGTTAGAAACCTCAGGCAAGATTTTCTTTCCCATAAGAAATTTGTTATGATCAAGTAGATGCTTTTAGGTATATTCATATGGAGTTAACATAGGCAAATTTCAATAATTACATACTTTGGGTTCACAGTTTAGTAGCATCTGTATTAGCATCTCCATAAGACTTTTCTAGGAAACAAAAGCTAAAGGTTTTCACAGGCAGAGTTCTATAGTAGGATGGAAATAATCTATTTTGGTTTTCACTTAAACTAGATTAAAAATAGAAATAAATGAGCAATTTTATAGAAAAGCAGGTTTTCAGTGACCATCATTTAATTTTTCTTTTTGGCTGATGTCGTGTGTTACTTGAATGTTTATAAGGAAGACAGAGTGCTTCAGACTCACACAACCACATACAGGAAATCCTAAAGCTGGGCCTTACCTTCCCAAGTTGCTGCTCTGTGAGGGAAAACGCGTCCATGAATGCCTGGGCGATCACTGACAGACAGCCATCTATGTGTGGTGTCTTCTTAATGTCAAAGACAAACTGAGGGTTCTTCAGGATGTTTACCCAGAAGCGAAGAGGAAGGCTGTTCCGAGAGAGAGAGAGATACCTCTTTTCAAGTACAGCCTTTCATGTGAGGCAGATGCTGTGTTTATCACAGTTTGTAAATGGGTGTTTTTGTCCTTGTTACTGAAGTATGCAAGTCTGCCTTGCCAAATATACCAAGCAACAGACGGCAGCGTCACTCAGAACAAGAAAGGGTTAAGCTGTCAGAGTTCCTACAAGGGAGGCCTGGAGAAGTCTGAAACTTGCCACTGACGAAACAAGAATTTTCTCCACAAATTTGTTGATTATATTAGATACTGGTTACCAGTGAGAACATCTCATCAGACCTCTTCTAACCCCAAGTGCTACACACCCTGGCCTAAGCCACCATCATCTCTCACCAGGATTATTACCCCCCAGCTCCCAACAGTAAATTCTCCCACAAGGGCCAGCAGTCCTCTTAACACAGACTCAAGTCCTTGTCTCCCCACTGCAGCTCTCCATCCCTCTGGAGAAAGCCCTGCATTGACCTAGGCCTGGCCCTCATCTACTGTGCTTCACCTTATTCACCCCAGTTCCACCAGCCTCCTCGCTTCTCATCACACACACCTGGCAAGCTTGTGCCTCAGGACTTTGTCCATCTTCCTTACACTGTCTTGCTCCAGACAGTCTCAGTTTATGTCTCTGTTCAAGACCTGACTCAAGTATCTCCACCAGGCCTCTGACCACCCTATTCTGTTAGTCTGTTTTTTCCTCATTCTCTGTATAAATATTGCCTTATAATATACAATTTACATATTAAAATACAAGCTCTGTGAGAACATGGATTTCTGTCTCTTACTTTACCTTCAGTGCCTAACAGTACCTGATACATAGTTGGCACTCGGAGTCACTCGGAGTCCTCTGACCTAGCTAACTACCTCCATCAGAGGGGCTGTTGGGCCTTTCAGCAGCTCTGCTGTCCTGACTAGTGCCCTTGTTCCCATGCTACAGTCTTCACAGTGAGATGGTAGCCTGGAGTGCCCAAGCTTGGTGTGGGAGTGGCAGGGCCTAGGATGTCAAGGCTAGAACGGAGGGCAGGAGGGAGCCACAGTAGACAAGGTAGGCCTGCAGTTTTAATGCTTATTTTAAATGGTCTGGCTAACCTCAGTGCTTGAGCTTGCACTGAGAAGTTCTGTTACATAATAACTGAGTCTCATTCACTTCATGCACAAAGTATCTGAATTAGAGGTAATGAGTTACCTTTCTTTACCGAGGAGAAATTTTAATTTGGATACCTTCCCTCATCTCAAGGTAAAGTATTAAATCACAGTCCTTTGACTAATTCTCATGGCATTTGACCAAATAAAAGCAGAAACTTATACGATAGATAGGTTGTAAATTGCTAAGTAATGAATCCTCTGAGGGACAAATTTAAGAGTCTTCTCTAATGGAAAAGTGTTTGATAAAACCACAAAATATTAATTTCTCATCATTTACTGGTCAAGCTAAACTTGTTTAAAGATAATAAAAATAATAGAGTTTGTTTACTTTGCCCTAAAGAAGAGGATTCTCAGCACAGGAATCGTTTTTATTTAAAAAACAGTACCTACCAGTAAGAAACTGCTTTGACATGATATCTTGCCAAGCCAAAAATTTCAAATAATGGGGTAATTCTTCTGTAACTACCCATGCCCTTCTTTCTGTCCCAGATTCTTAAAGTCAGTAATCACCTATTATTGTTCCCACCTGTTTGTTTTCCAAATATGTACAACATCAGGATCTGTGATTTTTTTGTTTTCCGCCTGGGCATCCAAAAAGTCAAAAAAGTATTTTATAGCAAATGGGGCTCTGCTGTTGGGTAAACTCCAAATGCTTCTAAAAAGTTTTTCAAGCACAGAGTGAATTGCCACCTGAAAGACAGAACACATCAGACTTGGGAGATTAAAAAAGAAAATAGGATAGTAGTTTTTGAAAACACGATGAAAAATGAAATCCAAGTTCAGAGATAATGATGCACAAAACAGAAAAACCAGCTAAAGAGAAAGTATGTACAGTTGTCAAATGAGGCCAGCACTCAATGTTTAAGACAAAGGTCCTGAAAATCCGTGCCCAGGTTTAGATTGGGCACATAAGCTTCTTGCTGATAACGACATTGTTTAGGCAACAGGGAGGCTGTCTTTGAAACTGCTAGCAGTTAAAATGTCAGTTATAGGGCTGTATACATAAACCAAGAAGCCCCGGATGTTTGGCTTTTATTAGTTATGTTCAGCCTGGAAAAACTCAAATGATGTTGCTTGGTTCCCAGAATTTATCCTGTTGCATATATTTCCATCATAGGGTTTTATTGTGTACTTTCCAGAGCATCTGATTGTTTTATAAAAAACAAATAGAGGTCTGTGGGACAGATGAGAAAAGCCAAGAGATTCTGGCTGTCCTCTACCCACCAAACAGATCTAATAGATTTGTTTAAGCTCCAAGCAGACATTTGCTATAATCTGAAGACGCATGCCCAGCAGAAGACTAGGACCAGGTGTAGATAATAGCACTTATATTGCTAGTCATTTCAGGAAAAAAAGGATCACTACAGACTTTTGTTTAATCCCACTAAAAACTAAATAAAGGAAAATGTGCTCCCAATTTGGTATTACTATTCCACTGGCTTTTAAAACATCTGACACTTTTATATGTAAACAGAATTCTTAATTTTAAAATGACCACCCCCTCTTCATTTTATTTGCAATTTAAAGAGGGAGTTTTATTGCTCATCTGTAGTAACAAGTAAACAAAAGGGAATAATTATGCTGTCAACCTAAAAAATAACAGTGCAGTTGGTGGGTAAAGGGCTTGGGAACAACATTAAATCCCCGACTGAAGATGCTATGGTAGAAATTTGTAAAGTGCTTTATCTTTGCAGTTTGTGAGGAAGAAGAAGGGGGTAGGAAGTGTTTACAATTTAAACTTTCGTTTTGCTTTGCTAGAAGGCACAAGGGATTTGTAACATTTTTACACTTCAGTGGAAATTAAGTCAAACACATCATACACCCCCAAGGTAGCCTTAAAAGCGCTCCCAGAATGGTAAGTGTACCTTAGTCGACAGCAGCTTTGTCAGATACATTTCTTTTACTTTGAACTTGTGCTTCCCTCGATGTCTCTTTCCCTGCACATCTTGGAATGCTTCTGAATCTGGTAAAATCTAAAGGGAAGACAGAGCAGAAGCAGCGTTACCCAAGAAGACGTGTTGTGCTGCAGAAGGCATCCGATTCAGCAGGAGTACAAGCAAGCCTGGACTCACCAAGTGGCAGTGATCTTCTGAGTATTCCACATCTGAACGCCACGGAAAGAGGGAGAGAAACAGTACATTAAAAAAAAAAAGCAACCACAGGCTAACTGGCCTTCCCCATAAGATGCTCCACTTGTGCTATAAACAGAATAGGTTCCTTGAGCCCTCCCACCCGAACTTTTCATAGCGACATTCCGCGCCCCGCCCCCCGCATCTTAAGACCTTAGGAACAGTGTGAAGATAGGATGGGCCAGGGACTGAAGTTGTCCCTGGAAGTGTTGAAGCAGAGGCTGAACCATCACTTGGGGTAGGAGAGGTTCAGTTCTATAGAGCTGGAGCACCTACTGTATGCCACGGGCTGCTAGGCAGACAACAATGAATAAGACCTAGGTCTCACCTAAAGGAATTGACATCCTAGCCACTGAGAGACTCCTACTGATTATACAACTAGCTGTTTAATTTACTTGTGATAAGGATTGTGGAGAATTGTATGCTAGGAAAGTATCTAACAAGGCACGGAGGTTAACCTAATCAGCGAGGTTCTCTGAGAAGGGATGTTGGAGCTGGACCTAAATGAACGGATATGAGCAGGACCAAATGGGGACGAGGGTGGGTGCAAATGCCCTGAGGTGGAAAGGAAGGTGACCTCTTCTAGTATCTGCAAGAAGGGCAGCAAGGCAGAGGTCACAGAGTGATGGAGCAGCACAAAGACAGTCTGAGAAGAAATGTGGCTGAAGAGGTAGTGGCAAATGCAGAGAAAGGAGGAAGCAAGTCAGTTGGGTTTTGTTTTGAAGATGAGAGACTAGAACACCTTAAAATGCTGGTGGAAAACTATAGTAGTGGGGATGTGAAGCCCAGGTGGGAAACAGGGTTTGGCTGGGAGGAAGGGCAGCCCTGGCATGTCTGGGGAGCCAGGAGGAGGGACTGGCAGGCGGAGGGGAGGAAAGGAGGGTGGGTTGGTGCTGGCTATTGAAGGACTCCTGATCTCTTGTTTTCTCTGTGAGGTACTGAGTGAAGTCATCTGCTGATAGGGAAGCCTGTGGGGATCAGAAGAGAGAATGGGGGTCACGGAGAACAGTCAGCTGTCTGGAGAAGCACAAAGGGAAACAGGGTACCTCGAAGGTCCAGGTCCAGATGGGAATTTATAGCAACTGAGCTGTGCTGTTGCAGGCCTCTCCCACGTGGTGGCCCAGCCTGAGGTTCAGGAAAGGGGAGCAGTTGGGTTCACCAGGGGACTGGCTGGGATGTTTAGAGTGGGTGATGAAACGACAGAAGGGCAAGGGTTTTGGAGAGTAAGGAAAGACTGGACAGGGAGGAAGTAGAGGTGCTGACCACCTTTAAGGCCCATGAAGTGATCCAAATGTAAGATCTCTAAATAACAGTCTCTCGAAAGACTAAAGTCTTTGAAGTCTAAAATACACAGCTCCTCCACTTATTACAGCATAGGACAACAACCTCCCCTAGACCAGAAGGACAGCTGCCCACTGCAAGATGGCTTCTCTCAATATAGCTTGACTTGGGAGTAGATGGGGGTTTGGGAGATGGGGATGGCCTATAACCTACCAAGGGTGTCCTACAACCTTCCCAGTCATCCTATCCATTTCCTTGGGAGCCCTGCATTCCTCGTTTGCACTCAACAGGTGTTGGTCCTATCAGGCTGCTCCCACCACTGAATCTGAGAATAGGGAAGCCCCACCTCCAGCTGTGTATGTGTGAACAGGCCCTGTTGGTGAGGCCCAGAACCTTTCTGATGGCCGAGGAGGACTGACTGTCTTGGCTTGGGTATAATTTCTCTAGAGAGAAGCCCAGTATAGACCTCAGGATTTTCTCAAGGCACTGTCAGTGTTTTCCTGCCCCTAGGCTATCAGGGACATAGAAGAGAGTTTAGAGATTGACCGATTAACTTTGCCCACAAAGCTCCCTCTGTCACTGGTCCATCAGTAGGAGCTTTGGACTAAGTGAATTATCTTGTTTGTTCAGAGCTTGCAAGGCTGTGTGATAATCTCAGGCTTCCCTCAGTTTGCCAGGGGGATCCCCTCTGTCGGCCCTTATCCTACTGAGGAGTTGGGAAAGAGTTGCAGTGGCTAAGATCCTGCCCTGTGTTTAGGGGGGGTTAATGATAGCAACTTCCTCAGTGCCAGGCAGTCACGGCAACCGCTGTTTACAGTCTCCTGTCCCCCTTTGCAGAACTCACATTCTTAGGATCAGAAACAGATCAAAATGGCTTTCCTCCACTCAGAGAATTACATAGGAACAACTCAGTCTCATCTTTGTGACAGTTCATCTGAGAGGCAAAAAGCAATACTTTATAGACTGAGAACAAAAGGTTAACATTATATTGGTTACCTGAAGTAAAATTTGCTATCTTCTTAAAGACTTTTATAGTGGATCCATTTGATATCTGAAAGCAAAGATAAAAAATAGATGAGTTTTCAAATTTTAATGTATTTCTCAACTTCACTCAGGAATTAGATGGCTGGATGCATCTTACATTCTCTCACTTATTCAATCAAATATTTAAGAATTCCTGTGTTCTGAGCATTGCAGGCTGGGGCAATAGTGATGAGTGACACACTGTTTCTGCCCTCAAGGAGCTTGTGGTTTTGTGAAGGAGGCAGGCAAGGGGAGGAGTCAGCTGTGTTGGGGGGCACCCCAGCCTCTTGGGAGTAGGGACTGTTTAGATCACTTTCTTTTTTTGAAGGGGGGGGTCCTACTATATAAAGAAATGCTGAAACTACTTTTCAAAAACTGGTCTATAAAGCTGGTGGCTACCCTATGAGAGAGCAGTTCCACATTTAGGTATACACATGTGCACATCCTGCGGGGAAGCTTTGTAAGTGCCCCATACTGGCATTTACAAGCCCAATATCCATCAATAGTAGAATGAATAAAGAGATTGGGGCACATTCATAAAACGGGTTATGATAAGACAATGACAATGAGCAAATTACTGCTCCATGCCACACGGATGAACCTCACAGTGATACTGGTGACCCAAAATCCTGACAAAATGGAACGCGCACCGTGTGGTTCCATTCACATTTAGCTGAAAAACAAAAATAGAAAAACAAAAAACCCAGTCAAAACTATGATTTAAATGTTTGGAGAGGAGAAAGTGGTGATTGGCAGAGTCCATGAGGGGGCGTCTGTGGTGCTCGTAACGCTCTATTTCTTGACCTGAGTGGGAGTTGTCAGATACGCTCACTTAGTGATAATCCATCCAGTGGGACACTTAACAATTTATTCTTTTTTTTTTTGGCAGGTCTTTTTAAAAGAAGCTTGTAAAAATGGTAAAATTGCATACACTTTTAAATAAAAACTTAAACATGACTTATAGGAATGTTCTTGTATTAAGTGTACAGCTCAAAAATGTTCACTTCAGTATATACCACCCACACCAAGATATAAAATTATATTTCAAGGTTCCAAGAAGTACCCCTATTATGCTTCTCAGTCATTAACCACCCCATCCTCATCCAGGGGTGATCACTTTTCTGACTTCCATCACCACTGATTAGTTCTGTCTGTTCTTGAACTTCATGTGCATGGAATCATTCAGTGTGCACTTGTGTCTAGCTTCTTAGGGTCAATATAAGGTCTATCACATTTATATTTATCTGCATTGTTGCACCTACCAGCAGTTTGTCCTTTTAAAAGAATTATTATTCTAGTGAATGAATACACTACAAAAAAATTGCCATACAATAAAAGCAAAGAAGTATTGACACATGCTACAACATGAATGGGTCTTAAAAACATGGTTAAGTGAAAGAAGTCAGTCACAAAAGATCACGTATTATTCAATCATAATCTGTCCAGAATAGGCCCATTTATACAAATGGAAGGTAGATTACTAGCTGTCTTTGGAGGAATGAAGAGTGACTCTTAATGAGTTCAAGGTTTCTATTTGAAGTAATGAAAATGTTTTAAAATTAGATTGTGGTGACGATTGCACAGCTCCACAAATGTTCCCGAGAACCCACTGAACCACTTTCAGTGTGAAAAGGTGACCTTTATGATATACAAATTATATCCCAACACAGCTGTTTTTAAAAACTGTCATGGATTTTAAGTGTACGCATTTGACAAATGCTTTCACCATACTGGTACAATTTCACCCACAATGTGTAGCCTCTTTTGGAGACCAAGGGGGCCTAGATGCTAAGAGAAAGAGGGCACACTTTGCTAGCTGGAGGAGCAAATTGTTCTGAGGGGCTGTCCACATAAATACAAGACAAAGGGGCCGTGGAGAAGACAGGGTGGGGATACACAAATCCTCACCTTTATTCTGGGATGTGACTTGAGGGTAACCCTGTCATTTCTGAACACTGTCATCAGCCAAGTGATTTTTCCCTGCACTTGAAAGCTCTAAGGCTCTAATATTAATTTGGACCTGGCCTCCTTCCATTTGGAAAAAAAGTAAAAACTTAGAATGTTTCTGGCCTGTGGCAAGCTGGTTATCAGAATGTACAAACTGGCTCAGCAAACACCAAAGGATTAAAGCCTAATCTCTTGCAGGTTGTCCCCACAGGGGAAGGAACAGGAGAGAGAGCCAGCCCTGGAGGAGGCCCCTGAGCACAGGGTCTAGCCAGTTGCTAAGTTTAGGCCATTAGCCTCCAACTACTGGTGCTCCCGACATCTTGTGGGGAAAGGGGCCCTGGGCAGGGCTGGTGGGGGCCTTCTGGCCTCGGCAAAGTGTCTTGTGCACAGATTCTAAACTCGTACTGAGCTCCTGGACTCTGCCACTATTACCAAACATCCTCTCTTTTCCTCTTGAGCCATTCATTGTTTTCTGGCCGATTTTTCAATTCTCCTCCATCTTGGAGGCAATGAAAGTCAACGCTCCGCACAGGCACCCCCTTAGCAATACTCAGACACTGAGTTTATGAGAATGTCTGAACATCATTACAAAATCCCTCCCCATGAAGAGCTGGATGTGCTGTGTTTCTAAGCCAATAAACACCTTTGTTATAAAAGGAAGCTGGTGATTCATTCTGGGTAATTGTCAAAGAATGAATCCCAAATGGATCCCGTTGTGTGTTGAGCCAATACCCTGCTACTGTCAGATGCTTTGTTTTGCCAAAAGTGAGCACCCTTACTCTATAATCACCAACACCGCGGATGGGCTTTCCGATAAGGAGCACAGCCAAAAGTTCAAATGTCTTTTCGAGAGCTGGCAATGACTCGCTGCTGGCAAAGTGCTCAGGCATTAAGACAGTGCAGACGCAGCTTGTACCGGGAAAATTTTACTCTGAAATTATCTCCTGAGAGCAAGTGTAAAAGCATTTTATTAGCGGATGAGTTGTGTGTGTGTGTGAGCATGTATGTGTGTGAGGGTATGTCTAACTTTCACAGCTGCTCTAGGGCTGGCACGTTTTTCCCTCCATGTGACACGTTAACACTGTTATAAGACAGAAAACTAGTTTAGTTACAGATGTTTGTTGGGGGGGTGGTGGTGGTAAAGGGTTCCATTTTCTGTTTTGCACGAAAGTCAGCTGCTGCCAAGTGAAGGACAGAAATGCCATTTTGAAAAGTAAAACAGAATCCAAGGTGTTAAATATATGATGCTGTTTGTTCCATCCGAGGAGTTCCAAAAGCTTTCCTAAGAGTGGCTCATTAATCCTCCCAGACTCCTGTGAGGCCGGGAGCATCCTGTGGGCCCCTACTTTAGGAATGAAAACCAAATTAAATCAAAGAAAGATTAATGTCACTAGATGGATCTGTGGTAGGAATGTTTCTTCAGCCCAGAGCAGAGTTGGTACACACAGCAATTTCAAATTAAATTCCTTCCAGTCTCATGGTACTCCAAGATTCAAAATGACATCGAGGCCATACGCCTCCAATGATGGTAGCTGGCCCTCACTGGAATGAGGCCAAGATGACTGCAGACTTTTCTACCATGAGAATTAGGAGCTGAGACCACACAGGCAGAGATGGGCCCATGTCATCAATTTCAAGTTGCTTCAGGACTTCCCTGGCTGTCCACTGTTACACATCCACCAGCCAGTGCCGAGGACATGGGTTTGACCCCTGGTCTGGGAAGATCCCACATGCTGGGGGGCAACCAAGCCCATGTGCACAAATACTGAGCCCATATTCTAAACCCCACAGTCATAACTGCCGAGCTTATGAGCTGCAACTACTGAAGCCCGTGCACGTAGAGCCTGTGCTCTGCCACAGAAGCCACTGCAGTGAGAAGCCCGTGCACCACAAAGAAGAGTAGTCCCTGCTCGCTGCACCTAGAGAAAGTCTGCACATGGAGACGAAGATCCAGCTCAGCCAAAATAGAGAAATAAACCTAAGGTACATAGAACTAAAGCTCATCAAATGGGGACTAGTCATTAAATGGGGACTAGTCTGTCTAGTCAAGGCTATGGTTTTTCCAGTGGTCATGTATGGATGTGAGAGTTGGGACAGTGAAGAAAGCTGAGCGCCGAAGAATGGATGCTTTTGAGAGTCCCTTAGACTGCCAGGAGATCCAACCAGTCCATCCTAAAGCAGATCAGTCCATCCTAAAGCAGATCAGATCATTGGAAGGACTGATATTGAAGCCGAAACTCCAAACCTTTGGCCACCTGATGTGAAGAACTGACTCATTTGAAAAGACCCTGATGCTGGGAAAGATTGAGGGCAGGAGGAGAAGGGGGCGACAGAGGATGAGATGGTTGGATGGCATCACCAACTCGATGGACATGAGTTTGAGCAAGCTCTGGGAGTTGGTGATTGTCAGGGAAGCCTGGTGTGTTGCAGTCCATGGGGTCACAAAGAGTCAGACACGACTGAGTGACTGAACTGGACTGAGTCACTAAAGAACACCTTTAAAAAAGTAAAATGAGGTTGCTTCTGAAATACACAAAAGCAACACACATTCAAATTTTAAGTGAAGGTGAGATTTCTTTGTGGTAAAATACTGTCTTAATGCCACAAATGGATGATTATACCATAAAAACAGATTTTCTAGAAATTAGAAGGTTGAACTTATACTTAACCTGATGAAACTGCCATTTTGTAAGTAAAAAATGGCCAAATGTTGGCAACTTCTTTTTCTTTTTTTAATGTCTTTTTTTTTTTTTTTTGGCCACACTGCAAGGCATGTGGAATCTTCGTTCCCCGATCGGGGATCAAACTTGCATTCCCTACGATGGAGGCATGATATTTTAACCACTGGTGGTGGTGGTTCAGTCGCTTGGTCGTGTCTGACTCTTTGCGACCCCATGGACTGCAGCACGCCAGGCTTCCCTGTCCTTCACCATCTCCTGGAGCTTGCTCAGATTCATGTCTGTTGAGCTGCTGATGCGATCTAACCATCTCATCTTCTGCCCTCTTCTCCTTTTACTTAACCATTGGGCTGCCAGGGAAGGCCGAGATAGTGTCAATTTCAAACGGCTGGCCCAAGAGGAAGGCTGGAATTTTAGCCTAAGAATATTATGGAAAGTCATGAGTAGGGTCTGAACCACCATGACATCCTCTCCCTAAGTCTAAGAACACAACAGTCGCTACAAAGCTCCATGTGGAAGCCCTTACCGGCATCTCTCATTCCTAACATGGTATTTTGTGAAAACAGAATCCTATTCAACTAACGTTGTCCCAGCAACCACTCATCAACACCGCTCTCCCCGCCTTCCCCTCAGCTCTTCTCACTGACACTCCAAGGCTGGAGGCAGACAAAAAAGGAATCTATTTTCCTTCTCAGAGCCCAAGCAATAACCTTGCTCAGTCCTTCAGGAGAGGAGGCTCAGGGCTCAGCAGAGCATCTGGAAGGGGCCGTGAGAACGTTCTCAACAGACACATCAAATCACCCAAGACGCCCCCGCCGCCCAGGACAGAGCTCTGGAGAGTTCCTGAAACTAGTGACAATGACAACACAGCTCCGGCTTCTTTCTGGTGTGCTTGGAATCAGCCCTGGGCCAGACACAAAGCCGCTTTGAGGACGGCTGGAACCCCAAGCTAGTCCTCGAGGAGGGAGCCGGGGCTCCACCAGTGAGCACGCGATGAGGAGCCTAAGCTCCCCAGGCTTTTGTTGTGCTGGAGTTGCCAGCCCTTGGATACCTGGAAGAGGCTTCCCTCCGATGAAGGTAAACGTCTGTCGCCTTCAAGGAGTATTGGCCTTAAAGGATGTCAAAGAAGGATCAGACGTAAGGGAGCATTCTGATAAACTCACAGACGTGAGATTCAACATAAGGTCTGAAGAGAAGCTGCCCTTTTGAATTTAACATCAGAGAAGATGACTACCAGAATCTCTCCTAAGCTCTCTGGCCAGGCTGCTTCAGAGGCTAGGAGCGTGGGCTGCAAGCCCGGCTCTGAGCAAGGTGACCCCTCCGGCGCCGAGCAGAGGCACAGCCTCTGTGCAATTCCTTTTTCATCTGCTTCCAGCCTTGGGGCATCAGTGAGGAGAGCTATGGGAGTGTGGCCAAGTTTCTTAGGCTCCCTGGGCCGCGGGATGTGAATAATGACAATGTCTACCTCACCGGGCTACAAAGAGGACGAAGCAGTTACTGTTCGTGAAAGCTCCTAGAACAGTGCCCAGCACACTAAAAGCTCTCCATTTTTCTGGCAAATAAGAATCTAAAGTCATCCATGCTGTACGAGACACTTAGAGACAGTCCAAAGACGCAGCCCACAGTCTGTGCCACAGACGACACACCTGACCGGGAAGACCACTGGCCTTGGGGACGTTCCTCTGAACTTTAAATGTCGTGTGAGTGACAACTCTGGAGTAAGCAGTGGCCACTTGAGCACTGGCATGCTCCCGTTAGGAGGAACGTTCTTCCGCAACACGTTGGTTAAACGTCTCTTCTGCCCTCAAAACCTCACAGCTCAGAACGAGAGGTGTGATCTGTAGAGAACATTTCCTACTGGACACAACACCTGTCCTGCAAACTTGAGGCCACCCAACGGCTGGATGTGGGTGCAGTGAGAGGTCACACGGCAGGGGCGGGGGCAGCTGCAGAAAGCCCAGACCGCGAGAAACCATGCTGCCCCAGTCACCCGGGACCAGCAACCCCACACCCTCTACAGACTCACACAGACACACACGTTGGCTCCAGGGCACAGCACAGTTCCCTTCGCAGTAAACACACACAGTGGGCAATAGTGAAGGAGGCATTCGGGAGGGTTTAATTATAGGCAAGAAGATGCCTCTGGCCTCATGGGTTTGTAAAGGCATCACTCTACCCCTTGTTGGCACAGAAGTGAATGAGACTGGAGCAGAAATTTCTCCCCTTTCGTGTGCACCTGATAGAGAATGAGGATAACAAAAGCACCTTCCTCACAGGTTGTGTGAACATCAATCATGTCTATGCCTTCCAGCAGTGCTGGGCACTGGCTGCCACTGTCGACAGTCGTTGCCACAGTTGTGCAAAGCAACTGTGCCGACACCCAGGGTGGGCAAGGATGCCATCCTGCTGTTGATAGGGCACTGCTGGTAACTGAGGCTGCATCGGACCCAGGAGATGCTATGTTCCTGCTGCACCTTCCTGTCCCTTCGAGAAACTGATTCTTTAAGTACATGGACAGTAAATCATTCGGAGGGGACCAGCTACACTCTATTCGCCCTGAGGACAGAACAAGGCGAGAGAAGAAAGGGGTTCACACTCCAGCAGCAGGGACTTTGTTTAGATAGGAGGAGGAACTGGCCTTCGCTAAAGATTAACTTGAAAACCTCACTAATTTGGGCTAATTGGAGGAAGGTGAGTCTGAATCACTTAAGACTCCAAGTGAGATCCTATTTTTAAATGAAATATAGTTTTTCACTTTCAAGCACTTACAGTGACTCAAACGAGAGCGCTTTAGTAAATGAATAAGAGTGATAATTAGCGCCCTGTCTCTTTGGAGGGAAATGTAAGTGTTCTAGGAGAAAATTTTTCTTTAATGAAAGGGCAAAAGCAAGCTTCAGCTCAGCCCTGTCAAATGATTCCAAATTTTGACTGTGCCGTAAAGCGGGTATAGATTTAGGAGGCTGGATATATGATAGTCTCTGAAAACCAGGGCATGGGAGATGGTCGAGGCACAGAGGGCGCAGGGCCGTTGACCTCCCCAGTTTCCTTCAAGCTCTCTGCGTTTATTTGCCTTACGGCTTAGCTCTTTAAACATAAGGAGAATCCTTTAAGCCCTTGTGTCCTAGTCTTGTCATTTATTACCACCATGTGGCAACGCTAGGGTATGAGGCCAATAAATCATTGGGACGGGAAGTGACTACAGGCCAGATTAATTTCATTATCATCCTTAAGCAGATCGGTGTCTAGCACGGCCGGTGTCTGCAGTGAAGACTGATGTCCCCTCTCTCCTGACAGTCCTCCCCTTGCCTTGCAGACCACGGTCATGGTTCTCCCCTTTCCCTGCTGGACTGTCTCATCCTGCCTTTCCCTATTAATGCCAGTGAGAGGCCACACCCCCTTCCTTTGGGGCCCACTCCATGCCACAGGCAGCCAGGGGACGCCAAGAAGCCTGACCAGGGTGGGCCAGCCCTCCCTGCCCAGCTGAGCAAGGCCAGCACGTGGGTTAAGACACCAAAGGAGGGTGCGTTTGTGGCTGTGTTTCTGCCAAACTTGCCCAGGCAAGCCCACCACCCAGAAACAGGAGGAGGGGACAGCGGCCTGGTGCAGCTCTCAAACACAGACTGAAGGCAGACTAAGCCCGATTCTAATTTTCCCAGCCCTTAGATTTCCTCTGGAGCAGAGCTGCTCCAAATGTGGCCCACAGATGGGAATAGGTACTTCCAGAAAGTTCCTAGAACTTTATAGAGTTTTTAAAAACTCTGAAGGTGCAGCAGCTTTTGGCAAGATGATACCAAGGTTGGAAAGTCTAAGATGCAGGAGGGTGAGGACAGGGACAAACTGTAACCTGGCGCATTCTCTGCAGGGCGCCCTCCAGCAAAGGCTGCGGGGGCAACACCCACCCAGAGATGCCCGAAGCAACCATTTCTCACCGGGCTGCGACCCATTCAGCCAAAGAGCCCAAGGCTGAGGGGGTCCTCGGCTACCAGCGGTTGTCCAGGAAATCCTGGCAAGGACTGGTCTCAGATTCTGTCTGGGTGAGGGGAGTGCCTGCCCCAAAGGCCTTCTTGGTGCAGACACGTCTCCATGGGATTTCAGCCCTGAAAGACAGGCACTACTCTCCAAGGGCCTGGAAAGCTGTCCTCTGCTTCTCCAGCTCCGCAAGGGCATCTGTGCATCTATCCAGCCATCCCCATGCGTTCCTGACCCCTCCCCTCCCCCCAGTATCTCTCCCACCCACACAGCTCACGGCATGCACCTTCAACCCATCTCTGAATACAGCCACTCAACCCATCTCTAAATTCATCTGCTTGCCTCATTTTCCAAAGCCACAGTGTCATTCCTGGTCAACATCATTCCTTACCTGAAATCCTTTAAAGAGCCTCTCTGTTTCCTCCTTGGCACCTCCTATATCCATGCTCCACACACAGCCACAGTCATTTCCTGAGACTCAAATTTCTCCTGCTTAAGATCCTCCAGTGGTGTCCCACTGTGTTGGACACAACATTCAGACTCTGGACAAAGCTGCACGGCCTGCATGGTCTACACTTTCCCGCTTCCCTCCTTCACTTCTCTGGCTTTCTACTGTGAGAAGCCATCCTGTACTGGTTAAGCCATGGGTCCTAGAGCCCAACGATTTGCGTCCCAACTTCTCTCTGCCACTGACTAGCTCACATTTCCCTGAGCCTCAGTGTACTCATCTATAAAGTGGGTTAATAGTAGTCCCTACCTCATAGGACTGCTATGGATAGCATTTGCAGAAATGAAAGGAAAGGCTCAGACCAGGAACTGGCACAGGACAGGAGTTCCATAGACATTGGCTGTTCCTGGCTCTCACCACTACCTGTGCCCCTCTCTAGTTCTAGCTAGTCTAAAAGTCTTTCTGCAAAAGAGCAAGCAAGCTCCCCTTCCCTGTTGGGAATGTTGGCCTGGGTAAGTTCTCACTCTTCAGGTCTCAGATGAGTCACTGCTTCCTCCAGGAAGTCTTCCTAGATGCTCTGAGTCATAGCACTATTAAACTGTAAGATGTTGCCTCACAACTTGTCTCCTCTTTCGTTTCCACCCGACCCTGGTCCCAGGGCTGTAGGCACTCTGAGGTCAGGGACCTAGTCTTTGTTCCAGTCGCATGCTGTCCCAGCTCTTGGCACAGAGTAGATATTCAACAAAGATTCGGGTAATTTACTGAATGACTCCCAGGGTCCCGTGGTGTTCAGGGACCTCCCCTGCCTCCCCTCTTTGGTTCTGAGCATGCTTCTCTGGCACTCAGCTCTCTGCTGGGTCACATGTTCCCCTCACTCACCTCAACGCTCACCCAGCAAGTGGGTCAGAGGCCAAGAAGGGACCACAGAATGTTCAAACAAACAGGAAACGAGAAACCTCTTCAGAAACAAAGGACCCTACACAGAGGTCACCAGGTCAGCAATGAACAGTGGTACAACTCAGAACTCCCGTAGCTTTGCTCGGTGTCAAGCTCAACAACGCCTCTGCCACTGAACTGGCCAGAGGACCTGGTAAAGGTGAAGTTTCTGACCTAAACGACAGGATAGAGAGTGACTGCACCCCATGAAAATCACAGCTCTGGGAAAGGAGATCCCAGGCCACGAGCAAGTAAGGAGAATTTCTGCCCCTGAAACAAGCAATCTTCAAATGATTCCAGAAAACTGGTGGGAATCTTGTAATTTTCAAAGAATTTGCATGGTCCTGGACTTGATCTAATCCAGTTCGGGCTGCGGATGACCTTCTTCTTACCTCGTAGTGGCCAATGGTATTGAGCTTGGTGATTCCGTCTTCAAGAATCACAGAGGAGCTGTCAATATCCAGAAGTTCTTTGTGTCGTGTGCCCACTTGAAGCTCTGGAAAAAAATTTAAAAAGAGAACATTTTGTTTTCTTTTAAAATGACACTGAGAAATGTAACATACTACCATGTCACTTTTGCAATTATTATTTACAGGAGACACAGGTTTGATCCCTGTCTGCTGTAAGACAGGGTTTGGGAAGATGCCCTGGGGAAGGAAATGGCAACCCACTCGAATATGACTGCCTGGAAAATCCCATGGACAGAGGAGCCTGGCAGGCTACAGTTCATGGGATGGCACAGAATCAGACATGACTTAGTGGCTAAACAATAAAGCTAAAATAAAGGTTTTGAAGGTTTGGAGATGGTTATCAGCCAGGCCAGTAGCTCGCATTCTCTTTTGTTTTACTTTTATGTTTAGGGATCTGACATGTAAGATCACTTTTTCCTGAAGCTTTTACTCTGAGACTAAGCCTGGAAATAAAGCCAAAGGAAGACAAAATAATGCATCCTCAGAGAGATTAAACTTTTCAGAAAATTCCAAAAGCAAAGCTGCATGCCTTCTACCTGTGTGTTCATAAGCAAGTGCCCTGGGAATGATCTGTCCACCCCAGTGATCAGGGCTTCAGCTCCTTTAAGAAGTCACCAGCTTGTGCCCGAGGGTTAGAGTGTGGCCCACGGATGTTGTTTTTGCTTTGTTTTGTGAACATGCACCATGTTTTACTATATTCTAATGCCAATTCAGAACCAACATTTAAAGATGGGAAGATTGCACATAAAAATTAGGACTTGTGATTTCTCTTTTGAAAACACTGGATCATCTGGTAGCACTGACCACACTGCCCCCTTACCTGGCTGGCGGCTTTCACCAATCACGTTGGGTCCCACCAGTTCCCATTCTCCCAGGTAGGCCGACACCCCTTACTTATGATGCATCCTGCCCTTCTGGACATCTGCCTGTGTGACTCTCTGCTAGGAGAGGTCTCCACACAGCTGCTTCTGATAGCGGATTTTAATACAATTTACGGCTGGTATCTAAGGCTCTGCCATAGTTTCTGAGGCTAGCCAAGGAGCTAGTTTGGAAGATCAGCAGACATGCAGAAGTCATTTGCCATCAGACTATAAGGGGAAGCTTCTAGGGGACTTGTCCTTCTCCCTGTCCCACATCCCACCTCAGAGGCCAGGAACACCTGAGGGGCAGAAACCCTAGACAGTGTGAGGATGGTCCTACGGACCTGGCAGCGGCAGGACTGAGGCTGCGGGGCCATTTCCCCATGCGCCTTGGCTCCAAGGGCCTTTGTGGTCAGAGTGACACTTGGAGACGCAGGCGCAGGTCCAGGAAGCTGATGGTCCCAGATTACGTCATGGTTGCCTGACCAGGGCTACCCTTTGACCCTGCCTCCAACCACATGAGCTCACATGGTCTTGAAGTGCCCATAGTCCAGCCAACAGAAGAACGCAGAAGACAGGTGGACGAGAATGCTTTAGTGGTCTCGCTTCCCTTGAAGCCAGGTCTTGGAACTGCTATACATTTGCGTGGTTTCACTCATGGGGCCAGAGCCCGCCCCCGGGTTTCTCTCAATGGCCTTTTAGCAGGGAGTCTGCCTTGGAGGGCAGGGTGGGATGAATTTAATTGCCTGCTTAGTCGAGGCTACAGCTGCACATGCAAGAGGGATGAACCTTGTTACGCTGTCTGTCACCGCTGCGACTTGACTCTTTTTTTCCTGTCCCATTATCTGTAAAATCCCACGACAGTCTCCTGGGAGGGCTGCGTGGAGCTCAACTTTAAAATGTTGATGAACATTTGAGTGAAGTGGAGCCCTGTTAGCTTGCTCACGCATATGCTCGCCTTTGCAGTATACCAATAGAGCCCAAAAATGAATTCAGAGCAGATGCTGCTTCGTGGTGGGGGAGGCTGGAGACTATACTTAATGCAGGATGCGATTAGCAGAGAGGAAGATGACCTCTCTAGCCTGCTGGGGTTCACACCCAGAGTCTGAGCCACCCACTAATGACACAGTTGGTATCACAACAAACAAATCAAATGCCAATGTAAAACGCAACACGTACAGAAGGCCTGAGGTTGACACCTTTTGTACTTCTTGATGCAAGGTGAATTCACTCGGTCTCAGGGTTAGTCAGCTTATGAATTTGATTTACAAACATAATTTTTTTTTGAAGAAAGAACAGCTTCTTTGAAGGACCCTGGTTTTGTAGGATGATACTTGTGAGAGAACAATGCAATCTCCGGGTCCCTAGACATGCCCTCTGGGAACATTCCAGGCTAGCAAGCTTCAGCAAACAGAGCCACAGCCACAAGCTGGGGGCCTGGTGGGAGGGAGGGAAGGTGGGAGGGAACTGGGACAAAATAGTATTGCCTTACCAAGTCCTATTTCATTCAGCTGAAGTCCGTAAGGAGAGCCATTTTTGCTTAGGAATGCTTGGAAAATCTTTTCTTTGGCTTGACCTATGGTATCGCAATCGAGAACGTTGACTGATATGTTCCGACAGACATCTGCACTCTCATTTTCTGGGATTTTTTCAAAGGTGACAGTTAATGCCTGCAAGAATACAAACAGGTTTCCAAGTCTATTAGATAACTGCAATCTGAAAGGCATTCATAAAAGACACAAACCTTGGCAAGTCCTACTAATACTTCTGATAGCACATGAGCAAACACCGTATCGCGCGTTATACCCACTTTAATCTTTTTTCCATAATCCATTCTTTTCAGGGATAATGGAAAGGAAAACAGAAAGTTAAAACTCTCATTATAGAGCAAGCATTGAATAAATCTATTTGAGGGTAAAATACACACACACACACACACAAATATTCTAAAAATGGTGATTTCTAATTTCATCCTCATAAAAGAAAAAAAAATACTGGAAAAGTTTCACAGTAGATGCGAGTAGACTGGGGACTATCTTTTTAATTAAAAGGACCACAGAATCTTAGAAGTAAAGTTCCAGGTGACAGGAAAGGTTAAGAGGTCTCTGTACTGATCACGCCAAAGAGGTCACTTTTTAATATGCAGCAGTGATTATGAC
This sequence comes from Antilocapra americana, assembly GCA_007570785.1. Lineage (NCBI taxonomy): Eukaryota > Metazoa > Chordata > Mammalia > Artiodactyla > Antilocapridae > Antilocapra > Antilocapra americana. The sequence goes on from ML663565.1 coordinate 15,143,405, forward strand.
TACGTTCCTCTCCCTCTCCACTTTCAACCAGCTTCAGCCAGGCAGTTTCCTGAGCTCTCATCAAAACACCGAGATCCCCACTCTGTGCTATTATTCCTGCATTAATTACTTTACAGTTCAGCGCCATTACTTAGGGCTTTTGTCGGTTAACATTCTCCTAGTGCAGCAAAACCTCAGAATCAGCCTAATGGGAGAAGGCAGGCCTTGGTGAATGTGGGAAAACACAGAACTAGGGACTATTTCAAAAGGAATTTAAAAGCAATTTCAGGTTTACTTTGCCAAAGAATAAACCGATCTAAAACAACGAAGTTACATACTTGGGATTCTCAGTGGAACTGACTGAGGCAAGTGCAGAGTGTTCTGTAATCGGCCCCCTGGTAATCGGAGCCCGAGGACCTGGGGGTGGTGGCCAGTGAGCAGTTACTTCGAGTTTTTGAGCCTGGCTACCGTGAGGGCGTGTAAAATGATTAGCTGCTGGAAATGCTTAAAAAATGAAAACACAAATAATGTGGTAAATGGGGAGCCTTGGGGGTGAATTCAACTTTAAAATGGGGAACATATGTATACCCATGGCAGATTCATGTCAATGTATGGCAAAACCAACACAATAAGGTAAAGAAAATTAAAATAAAATAAAATGGGTATAAGAATAGCAAAGTGAAAGTCTTTGCGACCCCATGGACTACAGTTCACCAGCCTCTTCTGCCCATGGAATTCTCTAGGCAAGAATACCAGAGTGGGTTTCCATCCCCTTCTCCAGGGGATCTTCCCAACCCAGGGATCGAACTGGAGTCTCCTGTATTGTAGGTGGATTCTTTACCATCTGAGCTACCAGAGAAGAACAGTATATAAGCATAGTACTTGCCCCCTACGGCTGTTCTTGCCTGGGGAATTCCATGGATAGAGGAGCCTGGCGGGCTACAGTCCATGGGGTCACAAAGAGTTGGACACGACTGAGAGACTGACACTTTCACACTGGCACCCTGCCAAATGCACTTCAAGACCTGTTTCTTCTAATCTTCCTAGTATCCTGGGGCATAAGGGTACTGTATTATTATTATTACTATCATCCCCACTTTCTGAGTGAGGAAACAGCCGCATCCAGGGAGGCGGCTTGTGAGTGGTGAGTCTGAGGCGGCACCTTGAACCCCTCAGCCTCAGTCCTCCCACCCAGGGACCTCCCCTCCTTCTCCTCCCCATCCCACCTACAGCCCAGGAGCCCTCTGAACCACCAGGAATCTGTCTTAGGTCAGGCCACGATCAAAGGCCCAGGCCGCGCTTCCAGCACACACAGGGTTCCTGGAGGGGCTGGAGGGGCAAGTGGCAGCCTTGGCCCGCGAGGTCAGTCGGGGCGGCCCTGCCTACGTCTCCCTGTGTTTCTCCAGCTGGTCTCCTCTCCAGTAGCAGCAGTGGTGGTGAAGCCCATGTCACAGAGCTTCCAAAAGCAAAGAAGAAAGAAAAGCCCATTGCAATCAGAGCTCCAGCGATCCCAGCTTGTTTAACGGTTTCATAGGTATTTGTGAAATAACATCCTATGACTGCCTAAAGGGCACTATTGTCTTCAACAAAAACACCTCTTTATAGGCAATAAACGTTCTTCTTAAAAACATAACCAAAAGGGGGAAAAAAAAACCCTTAACTGGATGTAAAATAATGTAAATCCACCACTGCCTCCACAGTCAGATGGGTGGAAAAAAGTAAAACGGCATTTTATAGAGTCCATGGGGAATTCAGAGAGTAAATTCAGAGACAAATTGATTTGTGTTCAGTTTTTATGCCACTAACGCTTAGTGCTTCAACAGCAGTTTCTGAATGTGCAAGTGTAGCCGGGGGCCCTCAGAGCAGGCCCTTCCTCAATCCGATCCCTGGGCTTGGAAAGCTCATGCTGGGCCTCTGCTTCTCATCATGAAAGACTCCCCATGGAATCTCCCCTTCAAAACCCACCTCACCAGAGTCCTTCGCAGAGGCAAAGTGTTAGGGGCCAGGGCTGGGAGAGATCTTAGGATGGGGTTCCCAACCCCAGGGTCATGGACAAGTACTGGTTGTGGCCTGCTAGGAACCGGGCTGAACAGCAGGAGGTGAGCTGAGGGCAAGCTAGTGAAGCTTCCTGTGTATTTACAGCCACTCCCCATTGCTCACATTACTGCCTGAGCTCCACCTCCTGTCCGATCAGTGGCAGCATTAGATTCTAGCAATAAAGTGCACGATAAATGTGATGTGCTTGAATCATCCCCCAATCATCCTCCACCCTATCCTGCTCCTGGTCAGTGGAAAAACAGCCTTCCATGAAACAGGTCTGGGGTGCCAAAAAAAATGGGAACAGCTGTCTTAAGACATAGTCCTCATTCTCAGATGATATACAATATACTTGAGAATCAAAGCATCACTTTTGAAACAATATTCAACCACCAGATAGGACTCTTCCACTCTCAGTATGTGTTCAGGGAACTCAAGCAGAGAGAACAGGAGGGCTGAGAGCCCTTGGCACTGGTACCAGGCCACCTGGATCATCCCCTTCTCCTAGCTGTTGGAGCATAGGCAAGTCCCTTAGCTTTCCTGAGTCTCAACATTCTCTCTTCTTGCCCCTATCTCCAAGAAGTGACAGAATCACTGAATCGAGACATGTAATAATAGAAGATTAAAGAGTGCTTCCTGTGTGCCAAGCACCATGGTAAATGATGTGTATTAGTATATAAAAATTCATCTCAGAAACAACCCTATGACATAGATTCTATTATTATCCCATTTTACAGATAAGAAACTGTGGCACAGAGAGGTTAAGTATGTTGTAAAAGATTACCTGGCAAGGACAAGGTAGAAGCAGGCACTCGAGCTCCGTGTTCTTAAACATTTGCTGAGCCTGCCTTTCAAAATATGAAAATGGCTTGAAAAACAAGCACAGTTCAAATCTATGGGGTGGTAACTAATTGTCAAGACCCACAAAAGGCTGAAGTGCTCTAAAATGCACCTGGTCTATTCCCAGAAATCTCCCCCTCTGTTAAGAGAGATTACTCTGGCCATGAAAGTGTCAGCAAAGGTGGGGCAATGGGTGGTTCGTTATTCAGTCAGCAGCCATTTTCCTTCCTTCTTTGCTAGACAAAAGCCAGGTATCAACAGCAGTGGGGCCAGTCTAGGCTAAGAAACATGACTGGTGGTGCCCCTTCTCCTCATTCACCAGGGATTGGTCATGTAACCCAGTTGTGGCCAATGGGACATAAAGGGAAAAGGTTTCTGCAAAAGGAGAGAGCAGTGCTTAGAGCTGTGGCAGCTATTTAGTGACTAAGAGGAAGGGCCAAGAGGAGCATGGAGAGCCCTGACACTGCTGAGTACCTGGACCTTCCTTGTGGCTGCTTACCTCCAGATTTCCTGCTCTGAAATGCAATGCCATGCTTTTAGGATTTCACCTACCATTAGTCATATTTTCTCTTACTGACATCTGTCTGCACCCAACCTGACAGAGCTTACTTTGTAGATGCTGAGGTTATAAAGTCATTCACTGATAACCATCTACTTTGACACATGCTGTGTGCAGGGCATTGCAAATGATAACAAATGGAAGCGGGCACTGATCCTGCCTGGGAAGTATTTGAAGACTGATAAACAGCTGTGGGATATACACAATGAATTCTAATACCAACAGAAAATAGTAGTCATCAATGGAGTGCTTTAGAGGTTCAGAGAGATGTTGTCTCTACCTTGGAGGAGGGTTTTCAAAGGGGGAGAAATCAAGGAAGGCTGCATGGAGGAAGGGGCATTTGAACTGGGTCTGGAAAGGCGCTACATGTGCAGTGGTAGAGAAGAAGGCCCCTAGACTATGGAGACTCTTGGCTTCAACTCTAATTAGACTGATGTGCAGCAAGCTTCAATCTTTTGCTCAGGCTAGTAGGTCATGAAGTCTAGGTAAAGAATTTCACTTCCTCTTGGGGAGAATGGAGGGTAGAGGCTTGAAGACCCATGCTTGCCTTTCCAGAACCACCATCTGCCGCATGAGGGAGAAGCCCTGGACTGTTTATAGAAACAAGGTCTGAAGAAGAGAATACTGGTTTAGGTTTCTAATAATAATAGCCAGCACATATCGAACACTCACCATGTGTCAGGTACGCTTTGCTAACTCATTTATTCCTCACAACTGCTGCCTACAGTGGGCACTATTATTAGCATCGTTTAACGGATGAAGGAACTAAGACAGAGAGGTTCAGAAACGTGTCCAAGATTGCAGAGCTGTTGAGGGTCATAACTAGGCCATACTCACACTCTTAACGGCAGAGCCCAAAAGCCAGCAAGGTGACAAACTTCTGAAGGGAAGGCCCAACCTGCCTGGGTTCTTAATAAACGCTGTCTGAGCAGACAGGTGGGACACAGAAGGGGAGACTCGATCTCCTTACCTTGGCTGGCATGGGACCCCAGGGAGGCTACTCAGTCTGGAGCAGCCTGTGGCTCGGGCCCCACTGGCAGGCACTTTTCGGCCCCATGTTCACCCAAAATAGAGATGACCTTTCCCAGCCCCTGGTGCAGCTGGGTATGGCCATGTGATTCCGTTCAGGTCAGTGAGATTCAGCAGATGCATTATGTGGCAGTCCATTGGGAAACTTCCTCAAAAGACAGCTGGTGACCATCTGTCAACTTTTCTGTGGCTCAGCATATGTCCTGCTGGTTGGACTGTGGAAGGAGGCTGGCGGGGAGCAAATGCCTTAGGTCCTGAGGTGACCGCAGGATAACAAGAGAGGAGCTGGGGTCGCGAGGACGTCCCAGCAGAGGCACCCACCAGAGCTGGCCTGCCCACCCCAGAACTTCACGTGGTGAGAGAGAAATTCCACAGGTATCTTAGGTCTCAAGGAACCATGGCTTCAGGAACCATGGCTTAGCTATTATCAAGAAGGGCTCTTAGAGGGGTGAGGCGATTTGGAAGGCACAGGTACCAAACCCAGAGAAAGGACCAGACTGGAAGGATCCCGTCCTCCACTGCAGGTCACAGTCCAGCCTCTTGCAGTGTGCAGGACTGCACCCCTAGTTAGCTACGCAGGAGTGTTACTGTGGTCTCCTGTTCACATCTGTCCAGGGGGACACTGCATGCTACCGGTTGTAAAGGTCAACGTACAGGGTTATGGGTAACATTTTCAACAGTAACATAAAGGTTTCAGGACCATGGATACAGCTAATCAACCTCCCTGTATCACCCATCATCAATAAATGACCAACCAAAAAGAATAGCGAGGGGGCAGTTTCTGCTTCAACACACAATGAGGACTTCCCTGGTGGTCCAGTGGTTAAGAATCTGCCTGCCAATGCATGGGACACAGGTTCAATCCCTGGTCCGAGAAGATCCCACGTGCCGTAGAACAACTAAGCCCATGTGCCAGAGATTCTGAGCCCACACTCTAGAGCCCGTGCTCTGCAACAAGAGAAGCCACCACGAGAAGCTGGCACACTGCCCCTAGAGAGTAGCCCCCACTTGCTGCAACTGGAGAAAGGCAGTGTGTGCAGCAACAAAGACCCAGCACAGCCATAAACAAATAAAAATAAATAACAAGCACACGCTCTGTGGCATGATGGCTAGACATCTTACAGATATTATTTCCTGACCTCGTCAACAAATGTACAAGGCTAGGGTTTATAATCTACCTGTTTAAAGATGAGGAGGCAGGTTTAGAGAGGTTGAGTGACTTGCTCAAGGTCACACAGCTAGTCTGTAAAGTGGCTGAGCTCAGAGTCACAGCCAAATCCCACCTCTTCTGAGCTGAGCTTCGTGGCACCTAGACACATAATACCTGCCTCACTAGCAGCTTTACCCATCAGCCCTTAACCAACTTGGCGGTTTCAGGTATTGGGGAGGTAGAAAAAATAAGGCTGCAGAAGGCTGAGAGTATTCAAGCAGGGGGAGAGGCATTGTCCCCCATTTTTCCCACAGTGTGGTGGGAAAAGAGTGATCCATCTACATCTTGACCTCACCAGCCATGTTGCTGCATCCTTTCTGGAATACCTTGTAATACCTAGAAACCAATTTCAAAAGAATTTACTACAAACCAGCAACTTTATTGCAAAAGATCTTAGGCCAATAATTGCTTCCATTAAATAAAACCTATAAGATACATTTCTGATTTCACTGCAGAACCAAATGAAGGTCAAGAGAAAATATGGTTTTTATACTAAACTGAATTAGAGAGAAGAAAACCACTTCCAGAAGTTCAGCAGGAGCAGCGAGAGCCCAGAATTAGATGTGCAAGTCTCAGAAAATCTTTTGATCTGAAGTTTATCTCAAACTGGCATTGGCCCGGGGACATCCTACCAGCCGCCCCCTCTAATGATGCTCCTGTTTGCCCGACGACCCCTCCCCAGCCTCCTTTTCCTTTCCCCACCAAAGACTGAGAGCCCAGTGCTTTCTGAGTCAAAGTATTTGACCCTCTGACAGAATAATGAGGAAGAAAGGTCTTTTCCATTTGGAAGAGAAAAAACTAAGTTAATGAAGATAATTTCCTCAAGTGTAAGTTTCTCTCACAAGTTTTTCTACATTTGCTAGCATTTACTAACACTTGTTCATGCAAAAATCAAGTGAGAATCTGTCTGATTTAGCCCAGAATGATTGATTCCAGTATTTTAGGTTTAATGTGTTTCACAGGGTTTTGGTCTTTCTGGCAAAATGCCCATGAGTTGCAGCTTTGTGGATAGTGATGAAGCATTTCCACTGCTGTGTCCCTCTAAGGGGAAGAAACAGGCCAAGGTTTTTGGGAGTGAGCAGGAGGATGGATTTTAGTTCTTTTCCTCTATTATGTCAAGCTCTAGATTAAGGGCTGGCAACATTTCTGTAAAAGGCCAGACAGTAAACATTTAAGACTTTGCGGTCTGTATCCTCTCAACTGCAACTGCTCAACTCTGCCATTGCAGCAGGAAAAACAGCCACAGAAAAAGTAACTGAATGGGCATGGCTGTGTGCCAATAAAACTTTATGTGTAACAATCAGCATCACGGCCACATTTGGCCCACAGGCTCTCGTTTGCGGATTCTTGCTCTAGATAACAGTAACATCAAACAGAATGTTGACTTTAACAATACCAGAGAAGACAAATCTAAAAAAATGTCTTTATCTCCACTATGATTTCCTATAAAAGTTACCATCCTCTGAGGAGTACAAATATAAATAAGAATCCTTAATGAGGTAGTAATAGAGTCACATTTGAGCTATAAAGAAGAAAATTAAGTACTTTTGTATTTAGGTAACTAAATTATTTTCTAATCCCATGACTATGGATGTGAGAACAAAGAGTATGAAGAGGAAAGTCATTTAAAGCACTTATTTAAGGTTAATTTTTCATTTTCCACTGCCTGCCATCAACTAGGATGACTTAACCTCAAATGATTATAAAAAATGGTTTTGCTTCTGTGATCAGAAAGCTCAGAACAGTAACTATTGAGTTAGTAATGGTTTCAGTATTATTGCAAGTCATAATGGAAATGATTTGCACGATGGGAGAGAGAAAAGGGGGGGGAAAGCTTAAGAACTGTTAATTAACTTTACTGTTTGGCCACAAATGCTAGAAGTATTAAAAAACAAGATTGCTGAAGAGCAAACATCAGGATTTAACGAACAATGGGATGTAATTGAAGTAACAGAGGATGACTTAATCGGGACAGTGGGTTGTTTAATTATGGGGATAATGGATCTTCTGAAAGGACAAACTAAACAGAAGAGAAGGAGCTGGAGCATGGGGGCAGAGTTACTGTGTTGAAGGAAGCTTGTCGACGAGCAACTCTTGCTAGAGATAGTCAGAGCTGTATCAAAGATGAAATAGTTTCTGAAACATGACTGTCCCCAGCGTGGCTAACTATTGTGGAGAAAGGGCTGGTGTGGGCTGGCAGAAACCTGCAATGAACCATAGCAGCGGCTTTAAGATTTCTGAAGGTGAGTATCTGTGCTTTTTCAAGATTTTCTAATAATCTTAAAGACTTTCTCGTAGATATGAGAATGAGGGCAATAATATGTTTGTCGGAACACTGTTTCCCAGGGCGCCAAGATGCTATCTCTCAGACACAGCTGACTGGCAGGCTCATTTCCTGGGTTTGAGAGTTCAAAAAACCATTTCTTGCTTAACTTTGACTCTAAGTCAAGCTCCTCTTGCTAATTCAGCATGCTTGCTACGAGTTATTGGGTTTTCTCATCTCCTCCCGAAAGTGAAGCAAATGTCCTTTCTCCCATGTGGTCCGCTTTCCCCGGAACTGAAATCCCCAACCTTCACCCCCTCCTCGGAAGTTTCAGGCGATCTACTCCAAAATCACTCTCTAGACACAGACCGCCTTGGGGGAGGGCCCCGAGAGGCTGCAGCCACAACATCAAACGTGCCTAAAATTTCACAAAGGAGGTAAAACCACAGAGCAGCAGGCTTTATTCCTCGTCTAGCTGTCAAGTTGGAATGCCTGGATGTTAGAGGTGCGTGTGTGTGTGTGTGTGTGTGTGTGTGTGTGTGTGTGTGTGT